>OZ024749.1:17869442-17872233 GCA_964016885.1 Eledone cirrhosa | reverse complement strand
GTACACATAAACATGCGCACACGGACGTAAACCGGGGTGACACATACACCCGCACACATACGGACATATACACCAAATACAGATATAAATATATGTTTGTGTGTGTATATACATATAATTATATATACATATATAAATATACACGCATAAATGCGTATAGAACGCACACTCACACATACCTACAGGTAAATACACATATGTTCACCAAACGTACATATACCAAAACCCTGTGTACACATATACACACCATACATACGTGCAAACACACATACATACCCAATATACATACGTACATATATGAGTATATATATATATATATATATATATATATATATATATATATATATATATATATATATATATAAGAATTAGCTGTTTCTTTAAAAATAGATAATAGGACAGAAAAACTTGCTAAACGTAATGCATATATCACCCTTAAAGATCACAAACCTGACTTTATTAATCGTCCTAGTTGTAGATTAATCAACCCTGCTAAGACTGATATTGGTCTTGCCAGCAAAAAAATTTTAAATAATATAAATACACATATTAGAAGTAAGTCTAAATTACTCCAATGGATAAATAGCTCTTCCGTAGTACATTGGTTTAATAAAATTAATAACAAAAATAGTTCTAGATTCACCCAATTTGACATTGTAGATTTCTACCCATCTATCACTCAGACTCTTTTAGCCAAAGCTTTAAATTTCGCTAGAAAGTTTACCAATATCTCTGATATTGAAGAGAATGTCATCTTGCACGCTAGAAACACTCTACTCTTTACTGATAATAACACTTCGATGTCTCGATGGGCTCTTATGACAGTGCTGATGTTTGTGATTTAGTCGGCCTATTTCTCCTACACACACTTAAAGAAAAATTCCCTAAACCATATTTTTGGGCTTATCGCGACGATGGTCTAATACTTTCCCATACCACCATAGGCCATAACTTAGATAGATTAAGGAAAGACTTAATAAAAACCTTTGCTAGTTTTAATCTTAAAATTACTATGACCACTAACCTTTCCAATGTAAATTTCCTAGATATAAACCTAGATTTGCCTACTGCTTCTTCTAAACCATACCATAAACCTAATGAAAATTTAAAATATATAAATAAAGGCTCTTGCATCCTCCTATAGTCTTTTAAAACCTTATCCCTAATATTAGCCGTAGGATCTCCACCCTCTCTTCCTCAGAAGCTATTTTCAATAAGGCATCCCCCTACTATAATAAAGCCTCTAAAAATAGCGGTTTTAGCGAACCGATTAAATACATACCCAACTCTATTAAACATAAAAACAGGAAAAGAAAAATAATCTGGTTCACACCCCCTTACTCTCTAGCAGTTAAAACTAATGTAGGCAAAAAATTCCTAGAGCTCTTAGATAAACATTTCCCTAGAACACATAGATACTATAAGATCTTTAATAGAAAACTGTGTAAAAAATTAGCTACTCCTGCGGTCCCCCTATTAAATCCTATATAATCAACAAAAAATCACCTAGAGAACATCAAATTGCTCCTGTAGAATCAAAAGTGAATGCCCATTACAAGGTAAATGCAATACCAAAGCCATTGTATATGCGCTAAAGTGACAACCATCAGCATCAACCAACCAGCCACCAGTGAACGATATGTGGGTATGACGCAAGGACAAATTCAAAACGCGTTATTACTCACATGTCGCATCCTTTCGACATCCAGAAAAAAGATTTACAACAGCTCTGGTTAGCAGAATATGGGATTTGAAAGACCAAGGTATCAATATAAATTGGATTGGTCAATTTTGAACCAATCTAAAGAATATGCAAGAGGAACAAGAAAATGCACACTCTGCATAAATGAAAAATATTGGATTTTGCAAAACCTTAAATCACCAAAGACCTGCCTAAACACAAAGGACAGAAATTTCACCAGTTGCCCACACATGAAATCACACCTGCTTTCCAGCTCATATAAACTTAACACACTTTCAGATACTTATCCTCCATAGCTCTTATTCTTCACTCAAATTATTCTCTTTAAGACTACCTTTTCTGAGTTACTTTCATTTTTTACCTTATTATTAATTTTATTTTTATTTTTATTTTTATTTTTATTTTTATTTTTATTTTTATTTTTACTTCACATCCACCACTAAACCCCCTCCCCTTTTACTCTCCAATTCACTTTCCACCTTTTACTTCCCTATTTTCTTCACTACCTGATTACACATGTCACTTGCGTTTTCCACTCCAGATATTTTCTGTTATTTCGCAGCCAATTTGATATATTTTTATATTTTTACTCACTTATTCACAAGGCTGTTTTTACACCCTGTATCTATGTGTCTGAGCGTCTTTACGTGTGTATACTTTCTGTATATTTACACGAACGCCTCCGTATGTGCGCGAGCGTGCGTGTATATATATATATGTGTATGTATGTGTGTTTTTATATCTGTGTTTTTTCATCTATGTTTGTTTACATTCTTATTTTTATGTGTGTGCATGTTAGCGGGTCAACGTGCGTGAGTGTATGTATGTGTGTATGTGTGTACGTACTGCATGTATGGATATGTATGTTTGCGTATGTATATATATATATATATTTATGTGTGTGTATGTGTGTGTGTGTATACAGTCGCGTACGTACGCGTGATTAGATATACATGGGGCGATGTGTATGTATATATATGTGCATCCTGTGTGTGTATGTACGCTTGCATACGCTTTTGTCTGCACGTATTGCGTGTATATATATATTTTTTATAGATATATGTTTCTTTTAGATATATGTGTGTATGT
>OZ024749.1:17844442-17859442 GCA_964016885.1 Eledone cirrhosa | reverse complement strand
CAGAACATCTGCTATCAGTCAATTATAGACAATATATATATTTTAGACCACATATCAACCTAATATATATATATTTCCTATCAAATCTGTAGCTAAAGACATAAAGTCAGCCTCACTACTTCATTCTGACAAGATATCAATTCATGACTAAAGATGAAGAAGATACAGCAACGTTAATGTCGTGAAATAAAGCTGATAACATCTTTGAAACTTATAATTTGATAACAAAGAGATTATTTCTTTGTTCAGTAAAAACTAACAACACAACACATTGATTATATCTGAAGGAGGTAAGTTGACAAAGATTTACTTAATGTCTATATTAATGTGTGTAAATAATATAATTATGTGAACCCTACAACTATCCAGTAATTAACCAGATTCCACTGTTATATGTGATATAAAATATATTGTTATCATGACTGTCTTTATTATTTAAATTACTTCTTTCTATTTAATTATCTTGTTCACTACCTTACATTATAAAATATATTTTATATTTAGCTGTACCTTGTTATTGCTTTAAGTAAATTAAAGATATTTATATTATTTAAATTACCTCCGTCTATTTAATTATGTGGTTTACTACCTTACATTATAAAATATAGTTTATATTTAGCTGTACCTTCTTGTTTCAGGGAAGTTTTGTTCGTTTTAGTCTAAATCAATTTTGATTTAATTTACTTCATCTACATCATCATCATAGTTTTACGTCCGTTTTTCAATTCTGGCATGGGTTGGATGGGTCCTTTTAAGCACATCTCCCCACTCGCTTGTTCCTTCGTCATTTTCTGTGTGAGTCTCAACAATTTGAGATCAGCTCTCACTACATGTACCCTGGTCTACCTCTAGTATGGCTTCCCTCCTCTGGTATTCCCTGGCACTTTAACCAGCGATCACCATCCATGCATATATCATATCCCTACCAAAGCAGTCTTCTCTCTTGCACACCACTTCGGTTTCCTCTGAAGTTCAATTTCTTCCTCATTTTATCCAAGCTCTGCCTTCCTCTCACATTTACGTTGCACATCCAGCGAAGCATGGTTGCTCCATTTCTCTCCAGCTTATGCATGTCTTCTGCAGTTACTGCCCATGTGTCACTTCCATGCAATATTGCACTTTACACATAGGCATTGTACAGCCAACATTTTTGTATGTAGGGAGAAACTTTATTTGCCAACAGTGGAAGTAGCTCTCTAAACTTCAATCCTATCCTCTCTTACGAAGCACCCTCCTCCGCTGCTAATTAGGTTACTTAGATAGCGGAAGCTATCATTGTGTACAGTTTATGCCTACTCCTTTTCTACATATGCAGTAGGGTCACTTATTCTCTAGTTCTTTTATGGAGTCAGTTATAAGGACCAGATCATTCACATAGACTGTTTCCCGTGAGCAGCCAGTCTTAAACCCATTGGTTATGGCCTGGAGAACTATGATGAACAACAGTGGGTTGTGAACTGAACCATGATGAACACCTACCTGTACATTGAATTCCTCACTAAACTCCCTTCCTACTCTCACTTTACTGACAGCTCCTCTGTACATGGCTTGCACTGCTCTCACAAGCCATTCTTCTACACCTAAATTTCTGAAGGCCCACCAGATAACAGAGTAAGGTACTCTGCCAAAGGCCTTTTCTAGATCTATAAAATTTAAATATTGCAGCTTAATCTTGGCTAGGATCTTCTCTTGTAGTTGTGTCACTAACAAGTTTCATCAGTAATTCCAAAGAGAATGTCAATTATATGTGTATGTGTGTTGAACAATTAACAGAAAACAAAAGCCTAAGATTGCTTCTTAATTTATTCTCTACATTCATCAATCTCTCATAGTAACATTTCCAGGCCTCTTTCTTTTTAGCATCAGTGGTGCTAAGTGTACCAGTGTCATTTCTAACACCTTTCCCTGTCTTGCAATGTGGAACACTTCACACCTCTGATTCTCACGTTTCAAGACTTTGGCAAACTTTCTTTTTTCAGCCTCTCTCTGTGTTATGTATACCTGTCTTTTAGCTTCTCTCTTAGCTACCTGGTCCTGGTCTGATACCCCTATTTTTCCAGTCTTTCCATGCCTGTCACTTATCTTTAACCCTTTATCATTTAAACTGGCCATATCCAGCCAGAATTCTCTCACCTCCTTCTGTTCATACTGGCTGTAATTCGCAGCTCATATTGATGTTAATGTATTGTCTTCAAAATAAGTAATCTCAAAATCTCATAGATTCAATATTATGTGAGATAAAGACTTTACCATGAAAATATAATACTAAATATAGAGTAATGTAAATGCTACAGGGTTAATAGTTCTATCTACTGTGCTGTTTCACCACTAGGTCACCCTCTGCCTGGCTGGTACTTTGTTCCAGCCACAAGTTTTATCAATTATTCCAAAGAAATTGTCAATTATATATGTGTGTTTGTGGGTATTGAACATTGAAAATAAAACAAAAATCTGAGATATGATTCATTGTTTACGATTGTTTCAGAGGGTTGATTGATTATGGTAAATCAATATATTGATTCGGTGTGATTGATTGATCAGGGATTTTGAGACTAGAAATAGTTAGAGACATAACAACTACCTGTTTGTCAATACATCAATCTACCATGATCAATCAAACCTCTGAAATGATAGTAAAACAATGAACTAATTAAGAACATATCCTTGTCTCTAGTTTTATTTTCATTGTTCAAAACACACACATATATATAAATGACTCTGTAACTCTAGAGGAATCTTTGAAGGAACCTTATGTGATGAGATTCTTCTACAAAAACTATAACTTTCACCACCCGATCTTGTTGAAACCATCTCTTCAAGGCTGCAATGAGTTCTAACAATGTTATCGGTCTCTCCATAAACACTTGAATACTAGTATATATATATATCATCATCATCATTTTACGTCCGTTTTTCCCTGCTTGCAAGGATGGGATGGGTCTTATTCAGCATCTCTCCACTTGTCACGGTTCTCCATCATCTCCTCGGTGAGTTTCAGTGATATGAGGTCTTATCTCACCACCTCCTCCCATGTTTTACGTGGTCTACCTCTTCTGCTGGGATTTCTTGGCACTTCTTTACCCAGGGGTCATTCTCCATGCGCATCACATGTCCATACCAACTCAGTCTTCTCTCTTGCACAGCACAACTTATCCCTCTTATACCCAGTTTCTTTCTCAACTCGTCTATGCTTGGTCATTCACACACATTGACATTGTACATCCAACAGAGCATGCTTGCTTCATTTCTCTCCAACCGTCGCATATCCTTTGCAGTTGCTGCCCATGTCTTACTACCATGCAGCATCATGCATCTCACACAGGTATCATATAACCGTCCTTTCGTATGCAGGGAGAAACCCTTCTTTGTCAACAGAGAAAGCAGCTCCCTAAACTTCTTCCAACCTGTCCTTATTCTGGATACTATAGCCTTGGAATATCCCCCTCCCATGCTAATCTGATCACCTAGGCACAGGAAGCTATCAACCACTTCTATAAAACCCACCTGCATTTGAAAAATGTGTCTATCACTGCAACTTCTACTGTCTAATTTCCCTGTACATCAACTGGATACGTAGTTTTCCCTACTTGTTAGTTTGTCTGCTATCCCACTACATCTCTTGTGTACCCAAGATCTGCATTGCGTACATTTTATGGAATTTATGCCAGTTCCTTTCCTACATATCGAACATGGCCATTTCCCAGATGGAATCAGAGTATTGTTCTCTCTTCTACTTATCAGCACTTTTGTTTTAGCTATGTTCACTCTCAGGCCTCTTGATTCCAACTACTGTTTCCATAGGCAGAATTTATTCTCTAGTTCCTCTACTGATTCTGCTTAAGAACCAGATCATCAGCATAGAGAAGTTCCTATGGACAGCCAGTCGTAAACTCCTCTGTTATGGCTTGAAGGACTATAATGAACAAGAGTGGGCTGAGGACTGAACCTTGATTTACACCTACTTGCATCTGGAATTCCTCACTAAACTCCATTCCTATTCTCACTTTACTGACAGCACCCCTGTACATAGCTTGCACTGTCCCCACAAGCCATTCCTCTACACCTAGTTTCCTTAGGGACCACCAGATGACAGATTGGGGTACCTATCAAAGACCTTCTCTAAGTCAACAAAAGCTAAGTATAGTGGCTTATTCTTCTCTAAGAACCTTTCTTGTAGTTGTCTCACTAAGAAGAGGGCATCTGTTGTACTTTTCCCAGGCACAAAACCAAACTGCATCTCATCTAAATTGACCCTTTCTCTAATCAGTTGCGCTAATATTCTTTCTGCCACTTTCATAACCTGATCCATCAGCTTTATGCCCCTATAATTGCTCCTGTCCAGAGCATCCCCTTTACCTTATACATATATATATATTTATATACTTCTTAAGGTTTGTTGGTTCACCACTGGATAGAACTAGTCATTCCGTATGGTCAATCCTGGTGTAATATTGTGAAGAGTACTCAACGCAATGCAGTTCACCCATGTTCATTTGTGTAGTTGGTGGTGCGAATACGGAGTTAATTATAAATGAAATAACAGTAGGCTGGACTGGTGTAAATCCTTGAAAGGTTTATTATACTATGATCATTTCAATGACTGGGTTCCATATGAATCCGGAGATATCATCAGGTATTCGAATATAACAAAGGAATATGTAAAAAGCCATGGGTCCGAAAAACCATGGGTCCGGGAAACCAGAGACAGAAAGGGCGGCTGACCAACTAGCTTCACAGCCAGCCACCCTCAAAGTGTTGGCAACCGAAAACTTCCAGTGAATATCTGGTAAGGGGGCGCAGGCCTATCATATATTACCACCACTCTGTCAAAGAAGAAGGGGAAGAAAGAAAGGGAGAAAGAAGTGTAGTGTAAGGGTCAAACTACATTCATGTTAGAAAATGCCGTGAAAAAAATGCTACCCAAAGAATCTATAGTGGGTGTCTGTATGGTCTAATGTGTGAACCGAAGATTGGAACGCTAAACTTATGTTGCGAGTTATAGGATGAAATAAATTAAATTAAAAATATTATATTGCAAAATGGTAAATTGAAAAATAGAGGTAGCGAGATTTATTTATTTAACGAACTTATGGAGAGAGTCTTATATGAAAAAAAAAATTTTTTTTTTATTTAACTCGATAAGATATTAGGATGGGATATAGAGTAAAGATTTCGATTGGGAGTCCCAGCCAGCACACCCACCTCCGTGAGTCAGCCAGTCTCGAGTGGTATCGTCCAGCGAAAGAAATGGAAATTAATTTTTACGAGTACAGTGGAAATTCTGGAAAGTGAACCTGCTGAAAGCGATGGATGAAATCTGTGGCTGGAGCAGACCTATAGGCAGGAGGAGAGTAACTTGGTGTGTCAGGTAAAAGTACCACAGATGCTCTTTTCCTACAGGAGAAGTACCTAGCTAAAAGTAAACCCCTCTACTTAGCATTTGACAGAGTCCCCCCTGCCATTATCTGGTGGGCTATTAGAAAACTAGGTGTAGATGAATGGGTTATGAGAGCTATACAAGCCATGTATAGAGAAACAGTCAGCAAGGTTAGAATTAACAATGAATATAGTGAAGAATTTAGCGTAAAAGTTGGTGTTCATCAAGGCTCTGTCCTTAGCCCCCTCCTATTTACTATTGCCCTTCAGGGTATAACAGAGGATTTCAAGACCGGCTGCCTATGGGAACTTCTATACGCAGATGATCTAACGCTCATAGCTGAACTAGAGAAGAAAAAACATGGAAGCATGGCCTAGAATCAATAGGCCATAAAGTTAACTTGTATATATATATGTATATATATATATGTATATATATATATGTATATATATATGTATGTATATATGTATATATATATATGTATATAATATATAAGAACAAAAGATGGTTAAAAGAGTTCCATGTATTTTATTATGCGCATTTCAAAAACAAATATCATCATGCAATAATATTTGTGTTTTCATCAGATAAAACATGAAGACATGATATGAAGGTTAAAAAACACTTGTGGATAGTTCAGTTTTAAATCAACATATGAGAAGTAGTTTTAGATTGATGTGTGATATTGGGAAAAATATTTTATTTAGAGGGGGGGGGGTGAAAAAGAGGAGGAGATGAGAGTAAAAAGTGGAGAGGGAGGAGTATAATGAGGAAGGATGAGATAGGAGGAGAGATGGGTGATAGATAGAGAGAGATAGCTTTTATAACTGAGAAAGATATATTGTTTTACATAGAGAGGTTGAAAACCGTTGGAAGATAATGAATAAATTAAAAGAATTTGAAAATTAACGAAGAGAAAAATAATGTTAGTTAAGGTTTGTATATTGAGGGGTTTGATAATATGTGCGATGAAAAAAGAAGATGTTAATATGTATTGAGAATAATGTTTAAGCGGTTAATAATATGTGCGATGTTAAGAAGATGTTGATATGTATTATTAAAAGGAACAACAGGTTATTTACGTAAGGAAATATTGTGAGATGAATGAGTTAGATGAAAGGGAGAAAAGAATAATGAATTGAGGATGAATAATCTAACGTCAAAAAAAATGTATATGTTTACGAAGGATTTTTACAAGGTGAGAAGAATGATTAACAAGTATTATAGAATGTATAATAACCTTTGAAATAAGGTAGAAAGATGGGTATATTTTTAAAAGAAGTGTATATATATATATATGTGCCTTTGAGAAAAAGATTCTAAATTGATAAAGAATTGAATATTAGCTGTATACTTTGTGAAATGTTTTATGGAATTTATGCAAGCAGATAGAAAACAAGTCAGTGCGTCTATTTATTATAGAATCTAAATTAGAAATAATGGTAATTTTTTCATTTAGGCAGAGATTGCAAATATTGGATAGAGAACTGTTCAAGTATGGAGACGCAGAAGAAACCTTCTTCCAAAAGATGCTATATTTAATATTTTTGTCTTTCAAGGACCATATGAGTTCTGAGAGAGCCGTGTTGGTTCTTTTAAGTTTGTATTTAAAAGACGAATGATGGTTATAAAGACGAGCTTTAAAAGAGGTGGAAGTGGAGCCAAAATAGGTGAAGGAATTGGTGTCAGTTATAACTTTACATTCGTAAATTAAGTTTTTATCAAGACAATGGTTGTTGAGAGGACATTTATTTTTAATAGGGCAATTGCGATTAGAGAGATTATTAATGAGTGACCTAGTGTTATCTATAGAAGGAATTGGATTGGAGAAGTTATTTGCGATAGGAATAATAGTTTCTTGATTTAGAATGGGATTAAGAACATTTAGCGAAGTTGTGTTTGACGTTGTATTTGGGTTTGTAGAAATTAGCCTAGGGTTTACAATGACGTCGGGAGTACTATTATTATGATATTCAGTGTTGGAAGGAAGATGCAATTTGGGTTTGTACCAGGAAGAGGCACCACTGAAGCCCTCTTCCTTGTGAGGCAGTTACAGGAAAAGTACCTAGGTAAAAGTAAGCCACTCTACTTGGCATTTGTCGACCTTGAGAAAGCCTTTGACAGAGTTCCACGTGCTGTAATCTGGTGGGCTCTTAGAAAACTAGGAGTAGATGAATGGCTTGTGAAAGCGGTACAAGCCATGTATAGGGGAGCAGTCAGCAAAGTTAGGATTAGCAATGAGTATAGCGAGGAATTTAGCGTACAGGTTGGGGTCCACCAGGGCTCTGTTCTTAGCCCCCTCCTGTTCATCATAGTCCTGCAGGCAATAACGGAGGAGTTTAAGACCGGTTGCCCATGGGAACTCCTGTATGCTGATGACCTCGCACTTATAGCTGAATCTATGGTAGAACTAGAGAATAAATTCCAAACTTGGAAGCAGGGACTAGAAAGAAAGGGTCTCAAAGTCAACATGACAAAGACTAAGGTCCTTGTAAGTAGACGAGAAAACAGAACCCAGATCCCCTCAGGGAAATGGCCTTGCTCAGTATGTAGGAAAGGTGTAGGTAGGAACTCCATTGTCTGCCCCAAATGCAAACAATGGGTACACAAGAGATGTAGCGGGATCTCAGGAAGCAGTTGTGCTGGGACAGCAAGCAGCAAACAGCCACAGGAAACAAGTACCACCAATCTCTGGGAGGGCTCTGTAGAAACAGTAGACAGCTTCTGCTACCTAGGTGACCGAATTAGCAGCGGAGGTGGGTGTTCAGAAAGTACAATAACTAGGGTAAGAACGGGATGGAAGAAGTTTAGGGAACTACTACCACTGCTAGCTGCAAAAGGCTTCTCCCTCAGAATGAGAGGCAGACTGTATGATGCGTGTATCCGAACAGCGATGTTGCATGGTAGTGAGACCTGGGCGCTGAAGGTGGAAGACTTACGTAGATTAGAGAGAAACGAAGCATGCATGCTCCGATGGATGTGTAACAGTAATATACGTGAACGACAAAGCATAAATGAATTTTGAGAGAGACTGAGCATAAGAGGAATCAAATGCTGTGTGCAGGAGAGGCGGTTGCGCTGGTATGGACATGTGATGCGTATGAACGATGACAGTTGCATAAAAAGGTGCAGAGCACGAGAAGTCGATGGAAACCGCGGAGTGGGGAGACCCAAGATGACCTGGGATGAGGTGATAAAAGCCGACCTTACCCAATTACACCTCTCAAAGGCAATGACACACGACCGTGACCTCTGGCGTCACGCAGTAATACAGTGTACCCGACCTCCCATGGGTACAAGCTGAAGCATATAGACAATATGCCCCCACACCTCCCACTGCAAGGTGGTCGTGGAGGTGCCATGACAAAAAGCACCCAGCCCACACTGTAAAGTGGACGTGTAGGCGCCACGAAAAAGCACCTAGCACTCACTGTAAATGAGGTTGGTGTTAGGAAGGGCATCCAGCTGTAGAAATCAAGCCAAATCAGTTCCAGTATGAGCAAGGCATGGTCAGCCGACCAGACACTGCCCACAACAGGACAACCCGTCTAACCCATTCTAGCGTGGAAGAACGGACGTAAAACGGTGATGATGATATATATGTATATATATATATGTATATATATATATGTATATATATGTATATATATATGTATATATGTATATATATATGTATATATATATATGTATATATGAAAATAATAACTGTGAACTAAATAGAAAAAGAAAACAAATTATACAATTTTTTAATTACCTTAATCTAAAAATAGAAATAGAGAATAACCATAGAATAGACAATTTCCTGGATGTAACACTAAATCTCAACACATGTCTTCACTATCCATGTCACAAACTAAATGAGAACTTGAATTATGTCAATTTTAACTCTAATCACCCCAGATCTGTTAAAAATACTATAGTGAACTCTGTTCAAGAACGAATTTCAAGAATTTCATCTAATAAAAATATTTTTGATGAAAAAGCGCAGTATTACAATGAAGCGTTAGCTAGAGCAGGATATAGTGATAAAATTAAGTACATCGATAATAATAAGCAAACTAACCAAAATAATAACAATTTTAATTACGGTAACAACATTAACAACTATAATAGAAAACATTACAATAATTCCAAAAGCCGAAAAAGAAATAGAACTAGAAATATAATATGGTTTGCCCCCCCTTTTTCACTAAATATTAAAACCCATATTGCTAAACTATTCTTTAATGCTCTTGACAAACGCTTCCCTAGAACAAATAAATATCACTCAATTTTTAATAGACATACTATAAAACTAACTTACTCGTCCACCAAAAATTTAGCACAAAATATTAACAGAATTAATAATAGGAATTTAAAACCTAACCAAAATACCAATAATAACCCAAACAATATTCAATTAAATAACTGTAACTGTAGAAATAAATCTAACTGTCCGTTAAATAACAATTGCTTAGTTAAAAATGTAGTATATAATTGTAATGTTAAAACTAACTCAAATTCTTTCAACTATGTTGGTTCCACCTCGACAGAATTTAAACTTCGCTTCAATAATCATAAGAATTCTTTCACAGATCCAAACAAAAAATCCTCAACTTTGCTATCTAGCCTACTCTGGCAACTTAAACGAGATAATGTTAAGTATTCGATGTTTTGAAATATTGTCTCAAAAAGGATTCCTTTTAATTCCTCATCAGAGACATGTGATCTGTGTGGAGGAGGTATTCTTTATATTAAAGTCCAAAAATTCCCTTAATTTAAGGAGCAATTTATTCAGTTGCTGCAGACATAGATTGAACTCAACGTTTAAATATAAATATAAATTTAAAATGTAGTATAATTAATTAAGAAATTTAGTTAATATATGAAACCTGACGATAAATCATTTGATTCCTTCACCTTTTTCTTTTTAAACCTTCTTCCTATATATAAACAAAGATGTAATAAACTACTCTAAAATGTATATGTTCCCAATGTATTAAATAAATTTTACGCAAGATAAATTTCTATACTAAATATAAGGGCATCCGTAGAATCACTGGGTCTTCTAAATCTTTTAAATAATTTTTGTTAAATAATTTTTGGTTTTTATTTGTTATTTGACTCTGATAGCTTATAACTAACTTTGCAATATATTGTTTGAAATATAAGAAAGATAGATTTCTGTAGTAAATATATGAAGCATATTGTTTTTGGCCTGAGATACTCTATAATGTGTTGAAAGTATTTTAATGTTTTGATGTTTCTGTGCTGATATATTGATATTTGATTATCTCTATACAAAGGCCATATGTGTATTAACATGCATATAAAAGGTTTATAGAGTTTATTTTATGTGTTCATGTGTCTGTATATGTGCGTAAAGATGCTGGAAAACTCACGCAGATATTTTATATATACATATATATATGTATAGGTATGGTTCTGTATATGTTACAGATATGCATAATATTAAATACATGAACGGTAATCATATATGTGAGGACATGAATATTAATCGTATATTTTATGTATATATACAGTGAATTTTTTATAACACAAGAAATTTTTGTATGACACAAGAAATTATAGAGTTGATCAGGTGAAGTCATGTGTATGTCTATATTATTGACTAGAGTTAGACATAATTTTCTCTTTTTTCTTTTTTCAGTAAGTACATATACATGTATATATATATATACATATATATTTCCGTATTTTTATAAATGGTAATTTTTTGAAGGTTTTATCTCAGATTTTGGTATATTGACCTCAGAGTTTTAAACTAAACATACGGTCATTATTGAACAATGTTATTTTCTCATATTATATATCTATGTCTCATTCATGAATATTGATATTTGCATTCTTTTTATCCATTTCATATGAATTGATAATTCAAATTGATATGACATGACGTAAAGATCTAACTGTACCCTTCTCTCTCTATATAGCACTTTCTCCTCTCTCTTGAGTTTATCTTTATGTATGATGAATTATTATGTATCTGTCGCTTTCGTTTGCCTCTCTTATTCCTCTCTTGTTTCTTTTTCACTTCCTATATATTTATATTTTCTCTCTCTCTTCCTTTCCTCCCCCCTCTCTCTCCGTTTTTTCTTTATCTCCGTTTTTTCTTTCTCTCCGTCTTTTTTCTAATTGTGCTTAACACTATAACTAAATAATTATCCTTCTCTCTCTATATAGTACTCCCTCTCTCTTAAGTTTTTCTATATGTATGGTGAATTATTATTTATCTGTTGCTTTCGTTGGCCTCCCTTATTTCTTTCTTGTTTCTTTTTCACCTCCTCCTATCTATTTATATATTTTTTTCTCTTTCTCCATTTCTTTCTCTCCCCTCTCTCTCTCTGTTTTTTCTTTACCTCCGTTTCTTCTTTCTCTCCGTCTTTTTTTCTAACTGTGCATAACACTATAACTGAATAATTATAAACAAGTCACTATCCAGACAGCTTCCTAATATAATGGTCGCTTATAATATGGTACGTCAAAATTATTTATAAAACTGTTTATATATTGTATTTTATCTGACGAAGGCATGCCATATTTTTAATATGGTATCCCTGAAATATGTATAATGAAATAAATATGGTTTTATAAATATAGTTTCCATTTGTTTAATATCGTATGTATATATATATATGTATATATATATATGTATATATATATATGTATATATATATATTTATATATATGTATATATATATGTATATATATGTATATATATGTATATATATATATGTATATATATATGTATATATATATGTATATATATATGTATATGTATATATGTATATATATATGGTAGTGAGACCTGGGCGCTGAAGGTGGAAGACTTACGTAGATTAGAGAGAAACGAAGCCTGCATGGTCCGATGGATGTGTAACAGTAATATACGTGAACGACAAAGCATAAATGAATTGAGAGAGAGACTGAGCATAAGAGAAATCAAATGCTGTGTGCAGGAGAGGCGGTTGTGCTGGTATGGACATGTGATGCGTATGAAGGATGACAGCTGCATAAAAAGGTGCAGAGCACTAGAAGTTGATGGAAACCGCGGAGTGGGGAGACCCAAGATGACCTGGGATGAGGTGATAAAAGCTGACCTTACCCAATTACACCTCTCAAAGACAATGACACACGACCGTTTACGTGCTGAAGCATATAAACAATATGCCCCCCCCCCCCCACCGCAAGGTGGTCGTGGAGGTGCCACGGCAAAAAAAGCACCCAGCCCACACTGTAAAGTGGACGTGTAGGCGCCACGAAAAAGCACCCAGCACTCACTGTAAATGAGGGTGGTGTTAGGAAGGGCATCCAGCTGTAGAAATCAAGCCAGATCAGTTCCTGTATGAGCAAGGCATGGTCAGCCGACCAGACACTGCACACAACAGGACAACCCGTCTAACCCATGCTAGCGTGGAAGAACGGACGTAAAACAGTGATGATGATATATATACATATATATGTATATATATATGTCTTTATATGTGTGTATATATATATGTATGTATGTATATGTGTATATATATATGTATGTATGTATATGTGTATGTATGTATGTATATGTATATATATATGTATGTGTATGTATATGTATATATATATGTATGTGTATGTATATGTATATATATATGTATGTATATGTATATGTATATATATATGTATGTATATGTATATATATATATATGTATATATCATCATCATCATCATCATCAGCGTTTAACGTCCGTGTTCCACGCTTGCATGGGTTTGGACGGGGGTAGTCCCACTTGAGGCAAGAGTGATTGTCTTGCTCGCATAGGACTGTCTGGCAGGTTTTCTACAGTTGGATGCCCTTCCTAACACCAACCACATTTACAGTGTGGGTCTGGGAGGTTTTTACCGTGTTGCCTACACGGCCACATTACAGCGTGGACTGTGTGTTTTTTTGTCGTGACACCTACACGATCTCATTTGTTTCGGCCTCGATGGCGCGGCACCAACATAACTTTACATAGAACGGGGTGGTGTGGATCGGGTGGGGGTGGTGGGACGGGGTGTATTTGTTAGAGATGCCTACTGGCTGGAGTAGGTTTTACTATATATTTAGGTAAGGCGGGTCTTCTCTGTTACTGAGTACCGCCAAAGGTCTCGGTCCAGTGACATTGTCTTGGAGAGGTGTAAGTGTGTGATGTCGGAGTTTATCAGCTCGTCCCAGGTTTTTCTAGGTCTGCCTATTCCGTGACTACCGTCTATCTTTATTGCCCTGCACTTTGTTATACAGCTATCGACTTTCATGCGCATCACGTGTCCATACCAACGTAGCCTTCTCTCGAGTAAACAACATCTGATCCCTCTTATCTCTAATTTATTCCTTAGTTCGTTTATGCTTTGCCGTTCACGTATATTACTGTTACACATCCAGCGGAGCATGCAAGCTTCGTTCCTCTCTAGTCTGCGTATATCCTCTGCACACAATGCCCAGGTCTCACTGCCATGCAGCATTGCTGTTCGTATGCAGGCATCGTACAACCTGCCTTTCATTTTTAGTGAGAACCCTTTAGCAGCTAATAGTGGTATAAGCTCTCTGAACTTTTTCCAACCAGTTCTGACTCTAGCTACAGTACTTTCAGAGCACCCTCCCCCACTGCTGATTTTATCGCCCAGGTAACGGAAGCTGTCCACTATTTCTATAGAACCCTCTGCGCAATTGAAAGAGCTAGTAGTTTGTGGGCACTTGCTGCTACTTATTGCACCAGAGCACCGGCCACATGTAAAATCTATGTTCTTAGTTAGCCTACCTGTGATCCCACTACATCTTTTATGCACCCATACTTTGCATTTAGGACATAAAATGGAGTTTCTACCTACGCCTTTCCTACACACCGAGCACGACCATTTCCCAGAAGGGACCGCCGCCTTGTTTTCTTTCCTACAAACTAGTACTTTGGTCTTAGCCAGGTTAATTTTAAGTCCTTTTGACTCTAGGCCGTGCTTCCATGTTTGGAATTTCTTCTCTAGCTCGGCCATTGATTCCGCTATGAGTGTCAGGTCGTCTGCGTATAGGAGTTCCCAAGGGCAGCCTGTCTTGAACTCCTCTGTTATGGCCTGAAGGGCAATAATAAATAGTAGTGGACTGAGAACAGAGCCCTGATGGACGCCGACTTTTACGCTAAACTCTTCACTATATTCGTTGTTAATTCTAACCTTGCTGACTGTTTCTTTATACATGGCTTGTATAGCCCTCACAAGCCATTCGTCAACGCCTAGTTTTCTAAGAGCCCACCAGATAATGGAGCGGGGGACTCTGTCGAAGGCTTTCTCCAAGTCGACAAAAGCTAAGTAGAGGGGTTTACCTTTAGCTAGGTACTTCTCTTGTAGTTGTCGTACTATGAAAAGAGCGTCTGTGGTACTTTTGCCTGACACAAACCCGAACTGCATTTCATCTAGGTCAATTCTCTCTCTGATTAGTTGCGCTATTACTCTTTCCGTGACCTTCATGACCTGGTCGATTAATTTAATGCCTCTATAGTTACTCCTATCTAGGGCGTCTCCTTTACCCTTATAACAGTTAACGATGATGCTGCTATGCCAGTCCTTCGGAACAACCCCGTTTTGTACGACTTGGTTAACTATGCGGGTGACCA
>OZ024749.1:17831942-17836942 GCA_964016885.1 Eledone cirrhosa | reverse complement strand
TTGGACCCTATATTCGTCAATCTCAATAGCTGGTCCCTCTGTCGGATCCACCAAGGGTAATTTCTCTCCCTCCCATTCGTTCTCCACATTCATCAGTCTCTCATAATGACATTTCCAGGCCTTCTTTTTCTGATCATTCGTGACACTAAGTACACCGGCATTATCTCCTACAACATCCTGATTTGCATTGACACACTGCCTCTGATCTTCCCATCGCAGAACATTGGCAAACCTCCTCCTCTCTGCCTCCCTGCGTGCTAAGTACACCTGACCTCTAGCTTCTCTCTTAGTGGCTGTATATTCTTCCCTACTCCCACCCTTTTTCCAAGCCTTCCATGCTAGTCTTTTGTCTCTAATAGCCTTATCTACTGTGCTGTTCCACCACTAGGTCACTCTCTGTCTGGTTGGAGCTCTGCTCCAGCCACAGGTTTCATCAGTAGCCTGCAGCAAGTTGTCACGTAAGAAATTCCAGTTATCTGTCATACGTCTCTAAATCGTCTTCTTTTTCGTCATATACATCTTGAAGGGCTTTCCTAAATTTGTATTTTAGTGAAAGGTCTTTTAGCTTCCAGACCTTTCTTCTCCACACCTTCCTATATGTCTCATTCCATCTCTTGCTTACTGAGATATCACTAACAACTAACCTATGCTGTGGGGTACATTCTTCCCCAGGGTATGCCTTGGTATTAGACACTATCTGCCTGTCCCGCTGCCTAACTAGCAGGAAGTCAATCTGGCTTATGTGCTCACCAGATTTGTAGGTTATTAGGTGATTGGCAGGTTTCTGGAAGTTTGTGTTGCAAATAGTCAATGTACCCGCATCACAAAATTCAAGAAGTCTCACTCCTTCTTCATTTCTTGAACCGTAACCGTGCCCACCATGTACCCCAGTGTAACCATCCTGGAGCTGTCCAACATGACCATTGAAGTCTCCTGCTAGCATAACAATGTCTCCGTCCTCTGTCATTGCGGTTGTTTGCAAAAGTTGCTCATAAAAGCAGTCTTTCTCATCTTTGCCTAGGCCTGCTTGGGGAGCATAGGCCGAAATGATTGTCAATTAGTCTCCTACCTACAACTAATCTAAGCTTAATTATTCGATTACTAACTCGAACTACCTCTATTGTCTTATTGATCCATTTCTCAGCCAGGAAAATGCCTACTCCCCCTAGCCCATCATCCTTACCTACCCAGAATAGCTTATAGCTAAGACGCTTGCCTACGACTAGTCTCGCATCTCACCTCTTGCACGCAGCACACATCCACCTGCCTTCTCTCCAGCATCTCCGCTATTTCAGCAGATCTATCTCTGAGAGTGCCAACATTAAGTGTTGCAACTCTGAGATGCGACGTCTTCATATTTTGTTGTTGTTCCTATTTGTTGCTGTGCTGATAAGAGTTTTGGCATTGATACACTGGTTGGATGCCCTTCCTAACACCAGCGCCACTTTACAGCATGGACTGGGTGCTTTTATTCGTGCCACCAGCACTAGAGAGGATGTCTTACTAGACTCAAGGGCCCTCTCTACCCCTCCATTTTACAGCATGGTCATAAAAAAAAAAAAAACTTATTGACACGACGCACACACAAACACTCACACACCAACTCTCATGCATACAAACCACAACCACACACACGCCACTCACATACCAACACTCATTCATGCATACAATCACACACACCACTCACAAACACACATATATATACATATATTACCGACAGTACTGATACAAATACAAAATCAAAATCAAAATCATCAAAATCAATATTATGTCAACTGTTGACCTTTCCCAGTCCAGTTCAGCTTGTATATAATAACAATAATAATAATTGTTTGCTTTACGCTGGCAATGGCGTTGGTGGTGGTGAATGGTGGTGGATGGTGCCAGTGTGGTGGTGGTGGATGGTGTAAGTGTGGTGGTGATGGATGGTCAGTGATGGTGCTGGCAGTTGTTGGTGCTGTAGTTGTTGTCGTTGTTGCTGTTGTCGCTGTTGTTGTTGTTCTTCATTTCACTGCTACTGTTGCTGCAGACAATGGTGTTGATGCTGTTATTGCTGTCGCATATATACAAACACATACATACACACACATTCAACACAGACAATGGTGTTGTTGTTGGTGTTGCTGCTGTTGTTGTTGTAGTTATTGCTGTGTTGAAATCTGGTCGCATCCATACATATACACACACATTTATATATGTATATACACATACATACATCAAAAGAGTCAGCTGTATGTCAACAGGGAACAGGTCAGCCACCTTAGATAGAGTAATGAGTACTGTGGTGATGGTGGGGAGCGAGTGTAGACGTTATTGTTATTGTGGTGGCGGGGGTTCAGTGAGATGTACAAGTTCATAGATCACTTATCTCTTTTCCTCTCTCTTCAAAATTTTGAATTTATGGTCTTTTGCAATGGCGGACAAGTATATATATATATATATATGAAGCAAAGAAAAGAAAATTTCAATGATATGAAAGATTTCCTGGTAGAAGTTCAGGTGTATACAGTGTGTTCAGTGTTGGTATCCAGTTTCGGGGTATCCAATTAGAAAATCCAACGAATTTTTGAGAGGGGTCCACGCAAGCATTGATATATATATATGTATATATGTAAAATGTAAGCAGAAATAACAACGAAAGATTTCCTGGTAGAAGTTCAGGTGTATTCAGTGTTGGTATCCAGTTTCGGGGTATCCAATTAGAAAATCCAACAATTTTTTTTTTTGAGAGGGGTCCACGCAAGCATAGATATATATATATGTATATGTAAAATGTAAGCAGAAATAACAACACATATACTAATGAACATACATTAAACACAGAGGGACTGTAAATGATAATAGCAATATTTAAATATAAATATAAATGTACATATCTCTATTGGTCTCATAATTTTTTCTCTTTCCCCTTGTGTGTAGCAACACGTGGTTGTGTGTTGCGTGCGGCTGCTGACTCTAGCAGAGCCCAAGAAAACACGTCTTGCCCTCACAGCCGGTATATATATATTGGTATATATATATACATACATATATATATATATACATAAATATATATACATATATATATATATACATATATATATATATAAGGTGGCTGCCAACTCGTTTTCGAGTACGGCCACTACTTTATATCCATGTAGGAGAACCCCTACCAATGCGCTGAACGAGTGTGACTTTTTAGTCCAGCCTTTTGGTATATATATATCAACTACAGCCAACCGTCACCACCATCAACAACTACAGTCAACCATCACCACCATCAACACCACTAGCTACTAGACGCCAACTCCATCACCGCCATCAACCATTACACCCAACCACCACCACTACTAACGATGAGACACCATGTATTGAGTCCGTAATTGGAATATTTTCATTTGATTGTATGTGTATAGGCATCCATATGTATATGTATGTGTGTATGTACATGTGTATGTATGTGTGCAGTGCCTTTGCTCACTATAAAAGCTTCACGGCACAGGCATTGCTTTATATCTGGAGATCTCTCTGCACTTGTCGTCACATGGTACCATGGTGTCAATAATTGTCACAAGTGTAGTGTTTGTACCAGAGTTTTCATGTCGCAGGCTGGACTAAAAAGTCACACTCGTTCAGCGCATTGGTAGGGGTTCTCCTACATGGATATAAAGTAGTGGCCGTACTCGAAAACGAGTTGGCAGCCACCGTATATATATATATGTATCATCATCATCATCATTTCATTTTACGTCCGCTTTTCCATGCTTGCAAGGGTGGGACGGGAACTGATGCTGGCTTGATTTCTACAGCTGGATGCCCTTCCTAACACCAACCTCATTTACAGTGAGTGCTGGGTGCTTTTTTGCCGTGGCACCTCCACGACCACTTTGCAGTGGAATGATATGGACCCCAGTCCCTATCATCTCATTTCTACAGCTGAGTAAACTGGAGCAATGTGAAATAAAGTGTCTTGCTCAAGGAAACAACACATCATATGTATATATGTATGTATATGTATGTATATATATGTATATATAAGTATATATATATATACATGGTATGGTGGGAAAGGAGACTTAAAGATCTCCTTAATGAGAGCTCCATAGACCTCATCATGTACTCTCGTTATGTAGACGATATCACTATAGTTATAAGAACACCCCAACTAGAGAGCACTAACAAGTTTGATTTAGAACGTAGCACGATGGAAAGCATCCAGCAAGATAGCTAATGCCATACACCAGAGTATAACTGTAACTATCGACTTCCCTTCCAAACACCCTAACAATAGACTACCTGTATTAGACACAGAACTCTGGATTAACACTATAGACGAGAGAGCCCAAATTCTCCACTCACACTATGCTAAACCCATGGCCTCCAAATACCTGATACTCAAAAACTCAGCAATGTCCAGTAGTGCTAAGCCTAATATTCTGATCGCAGATTTGGTACGAGTGATGAAGAATGTGTCCCGCATGTGCGACCCAACAGAAATGGAAAGACACATCCAACACTTCATCAACCGCATGCAGTTCTCTGGCTACAACCAAAGAGACAGAGTCAGAGTATACGAAGGAGCCATGGAAAAGTATAAGACCCTCATAGAACTGGACATGAAAGGAATTTGCCCATTATACAGGAGCAAATCATGGAATAGCTTAGATAGGGCTAGACATAAGATAGGGAAAGCCACCTCATGGTACGACAACCAGAGATACCAGAGTGTCATGTTTGAGGATGCCACCCCTGGAGAGAAATTAGCTAACCAGTGTAGAAAGGCCCTGAGAAAGACCCACTTAAAAATAAAGGTGGTAGAAAAGCCAGGAACCACCATAAAATCCCTGATCAGCAAAACCTACCCTTTTAAGAAAACCCACTGTACCAATAGGAAATGTATCATATGTAAGGTGAACCCCCGGATAAACTGTAAAACTAGAAACGTAGTCTATAGCATAAGATGTACAGAGGGTACTTGCAGAAACATGACAATAACATACATAGGTGAGACAGCTCGTAGC
>OZ024749.1:17801942-17826942 GCA_964016885.1 Eledone cirrhosa | reverse complement strand
ATTCTCTAGTTCTACCATAGATTCAGCTATGAGTGCGAGGTCATCAGCATACAGGAGTTCCCATGGGCATCCGGTCTTAAACTCCTCCGTTATTGCCTGCAGGACTATGATGAACAGGAGAGGGCTAAGAACAGAGCCCTGGTGGACCCCAACCTGTACGCTAAATTCCTCGCTATACTCATTGCTAATCCTAACTTTGCTGACTGCTCACCTATACATGGCTTGTACTGCTTTCACAAGCCATTCATCTACTCCTAGTTTTCTAAGAGCCCACCAGATTACAGCACGTGGAACTTTGTCAAAGGCTTTCTCAAGGTCGACAAATGCCAAGTAGAGTGGCTTACTTTTAGCTAGGTACTTTTCCTGTAATTGCCTCACAAGGAAGAGGGCATCAGTGGTGCCTCATCCTGGTACAAACCCAAATTGCATCTCGTCTATTTTCACCCGGTCCCTAATCAGCTGTGCTATAACTCTTTCTGTTACTTTCATGACCTGGTCCATCAACTTTATACCTCTATAGTTTCCTCTATCTAGTGCATCGCCTTTAACTTTGTAGCAGTTGACAATGATGCTACTGCACCAATCTTTTGGTATGGCACCTTCTAGTATTACCTGGTTAACGATACGTGTGGTTATAGTGTGACCTACAGACCCAGATGCCTTCAGCATCTCGGCAGCTATACCCGATGGACCGGTTGCCTTCCCCATCTTCATATCTTTGATTGCCTTACTTACTACGCTGCTGCTGACTTGTACTGCTGGTCCCTCTATAGGGTCTACTTGGGGTAGAGTCTCTTCTTCCCATGCATTCTCCTCATTTAGTAATCTATCATAATGACTCTTCCATGCATCTTTCTTCTCAGCACTTGTGAGGTCAAGCTCACCTTTATCATTCCGGATACACTTCTCTCCAATGACATCACAACTATCTCTGACACACTGCCTCGCAATCTTGAATACCTCCTGTTTCTGGTCCTCACGTTGCAAAACATGCTTGAATTTTCTATCCTCTGCTTCTCTCCTAGCTAAGTATACTTGTCGCCTAGCTTCCCTCTTGGTCTCTATGTAATGTACCCTGCTCCCCCCGTTCTTCCATTCTTTCCATGCCTGTCTCTTGGCCTTAACTGCTTCATCACCAAGTCACTCTCCTCCTGCTTGATGTCTTACTCCAGCCACAGACCTCATCCGTCGCCTCTAATAAATTATTTTTAGGAACTCCCAGTTCTCTTCTACATTAAATGTCTCTATCTGTTCTTCTTTACTGTCGTAGGCGTTGAGTAAAATATCTTTAAATCTGTTACTGGTTGAGGGGACTTTCAGCTTCCAGATCTTTCTTCTCCAGGTTGGCCTCTGTTTCCGGGTTCGTCTAGTTCTGACCGTGAGGTCGCTGACAACTAAGCTATGTTGGGATGTACATTCCTCACTAGGGAAGGCTTTTGTGTTTACGACCGTCCATCTGTCACGTCCTCTGATGAGGATAAAATCTAACTGACTAGAGTGCTCCTCTGATCTATAGGTGATCAGGTGGTTGTCGGGTTTTTTAAAGTTTGTGTTACATATCGACATGTCATTGGCGTCGCAGAATTCTAGAAGTCTGAATCCTTCCTCATTCCTTGTGCCAACCCCATGGCCTCCATGTACTCTATTGAAGCCATCGCAGTGTTTACCTACGTGTCCATTAAAATCTCCTGCGATGATTAGGAAGTCGTTGTCGTCTGTTAGAGCAGTAGTGTGCATTAGGGACTCGTAAAACCTATCCTTAAGTTCGTCTGACAGCCCCGATTGGGGTGCGTAAGCTGATATTATTGTGGTAATTGTTTTATTCAGGACTAGTCTGAGTTTAATGATTCTTGCATTTACCCTGTACACTGAGATTACTTTATCTACCCACTTGTCAGCTAGTAGTATACCTACACCACCCATCCCATCGTCATTTCCCACCCAGAAAAATTTGTAGCACCGACTTTTTCCTACGAGGACTCTGGTAGACTCTCCTCTCCATCTAGTCTCTTGCACACAGCATACATCAATTTCCTTTCGCTCTAGAATTTCTACGATTTCTCCTGCTCTTCCTTTCATTGAGCCTACATTGATGGTACCGACTCGGAGTTTTGGGCATTTGTCGACACTCGTAGGGGAGGGTCTCTGGGTTGGCGCTTCACGTGGGTGCTTGGTAGCTCGCAGATTCATATATATATATATTCATGTATATATATATATGTATATATATATATGTATATGTATATATGTATATATATATATATATATGTATATATATATATATGTATATATATATGTATATGTATATATATACATATTCATACGGATTGGACACTACCGTAAACTCTTGGTAGATTTATCTACATAATATGTATATATATATATATATGTATATGTATATATATGTGTATATGTATATATATATGTATATGTATATATATATGTGTATATATATGTATATGTATATATATATGTATATATATATATATATATATATATATATATATATATATATATATATATATATATATGTATGTATATATTTATATATATATATGTATATATATATGTATGTGTATATGTGTGTGTATATATGTATGTATATATGTATGTGTATATGTGTGTGTGTATATGTATATATATATATATATATATATATAGATATATATATATATATATATGTATATATATATATATATATATATATATATATATATATATATGTATGTATATATTTATATATATATATGTATATATATATGTATGTGTATATGTGTGTGTATATGTGTGTGTATATATGTATGTATATATGTATGTGTATATGTGTGTGTGTATATGTATATATATATATATATATATATATAGATATATATATATATATATATGTATGTCAGGTCACCAGTTGGTGCTACTGGTAACATGTATCCCAGTACAACCTGACTCATGGTCGGGTCGTTGGCGACTAAACTGGCAACCCCACCAAGGTTTCTTGGTGAGGAGGGTGACTTTAGACATCCTGCAGGAATAAAAACAAAACCTGTCAAAGGGCAAAGGAGCTCTTAAGAGTCAATGGCCATCCAAAATCACCGGGAGAGATGACCCCTTAGCCTTTGTCAAGGCAGAATTCCAGGAGAAGGAAAACTCCGATATAACACCTGCAACCCTGATGGTATCCAATGATGTTGACTTGTTCTTCTTTTTGGTAAATATCATCTTGGTTAAGAGAGTGGGACTGGCTTTATATCTGGAGATCTCTCTGCACTTGTCGTCACATGGTTCCATGGGCCCAGCACTATGTGTCAATAATTGTCACAAGTGTAGTGTTTGTACCAGAGTTTTCAAGTCGTTGGCTGGACTAAGAACTCACACTCATTCAGCGCATCGGTAGGATTTCTCCTACATGGATATAAAGTAGTGGCCGTACTCGAAAACGAGTTGGCAGCCACCATATATATGTATGTATATATATATGTGTATATATATTTATGTATATATATGTATGTATATCATCATCATGATCATCATTTTACATCCGCTTTTCCCTGCTTGCAAGGCTGGGACCACCAGGTCACTCTCTGTCTGGTTGGAGCTCTGCTCCAGCCACAAGTTTCATCAGTAGCCTGCAGTAAGTTGTCACTTAAGAAATTCCAGTTATCATCTATGTCATACGTCTCTAAATCGTCTTCTTTTTCGTCATACACATCGTGAAGGGCTTTCCTAAATTTGTATTTTAATGAAAGGTCTTTTAGCTTCTAGACCTTTCTTTTACACATCTTGCTGTATGTCTCATTCCATCTCTTGCTTACTGAGATATCACTAACGACTAACCTATTCTGTGGGGTACATTCTTCCCCAGGGTATGCCTTGGTATTAGACACTATCTGCCTGTCCCGCTGCCTAACTTGCAGGAAGTCAATCTGGCTTATGTGCTCACCAGATTTGTAGGTTATTAGGTGGTTGGCAGGTGCCTGGAAGTTAGTGTTGCAAATAGTCGGTGTACTTGCATCACAAAATTCAAGAAGTCTCACTCCTTCATTTCTTGAGCCGTAACCGTGCCCACCATGTACCCCAGTTTAATCATCCTGGAGCTGTCCAACATGATGATTGAAGTCCCCTGCTAGCATAACAATGTCTCCATCCTCTGTCATTGCGGTTGTTTGTAAAAGTTGCTTATATATATATACATATATATATGTATATATGTATATATGTGTCTGTGTATGTGTGTGTCTATATATATTTATATATGTATATGTTAAACCGGTGTTGACATGTCACCAGGAAAGGAGATGATAGCTACGTTAGAAAGTCCTATCAGAATGAATTTTTAACTAAACTGCCATAGAGCAGACCTCTCTAGAGATAAAAGGATATAATTTATAGAACATGCTGGAATACCACTGTTTACATTGGAGAGGATTACTCTGGACAGGAAAGTTTATATCTACAGTTTATCAATATAGAAATATAAAATGTCCACTGTTAAATCTATCTCTGCTTCTAAAGTATTCTGTATTATCTCATACTGTTTCTTTCTTATTTCAGAATACCAGATGACATTGGGATAAATTATTATTTTCAATCTCAGATACATCACCTCTATTTATCATTATTTGAAGACTAAAACATTTTAAACAGAACTTATATAACACTGTTTATATAAATCTATAGTTCAATTACTGTGAAATATTTCCTCAGAAATGAGTTTATTTTCTTCACTATAAGATGATTTTGTATTTTAACTAAACTTGGGTGAAACATAAGTTTGTATTATCTTCAGATATTAACTGAAATTACTGTTGAGGGAAATATAGAAGAAGAAATATTTTTAGGAATATTACAAGTAAAACATTTGTATATTCTGTTGAAGAAAAAATCATGGAAAATATGTTGACTGAGAAGATTAAATGTGAAACACAATCTAATGTATTTAGTATTCCTGGTGAGATGACAAAGGTTAGAGAAGAGAAGCCATATCACTCTGATATCTGTGGTAAATCATTCAATAATCGTAGTACCTTAACTACTCACAAAGTTATACATACAGGAGAGAAGCCATATTGTGATATCTGTGGTAAATCATTCTCTGATAGTAGTACCTTAACTAAACACAAACGTATACATACAGGAGAGAGGCCATATCACTGTGATATCTGTGGTAAATCATTCTCTGCAAGTAGTACCTTAACTATACACAAACGTATACACACAGGTGAGAGGCCATATCACTGTGATATCTGTGGTAAATCATTCTCTGCAAGTAGTACCTTAACTAGACACAAATGTACCCATACAGGAGACAAACCGTATCACTGTGATATCTGTGGTAAATCTTTCTCTGATAGTACCACCTTAACTAGACACAAACGTACCCATACAGGAGAGAAATCATATCACTGTGATATCTGTGGTAAATTATTCTCTGCAAGTAGTCACTTAACTAGACACAAACGTATACATACAGGAGACAAGCCATATCACTGTGATGTCTGTGGTAAATCATTCTCTGATAGTAGTACCTTAACTATCCACAAACGTATACATACAGGAAACAAGCCATATCATTGTGATATCTGTGGTAAATCATTCTCTTATAGTACCACCTTAACTAGACACAAACGTACCCATACGGGAGAGAAATCATATCACTGTGATATCTGTGGTAAATTATTCTCTGCAAGTAGTCACTTAACTAGACACAAACGTATACATACAGGAGACAAGCCATATCACTGTGATGTCTGTGGTAAATCATTCTCTGATAGTAGTACCTTAACTATCCACAAACGTATACATACAGGAAACAAGCCATATCATTGTGATATCTGTGGTAAATCATTCTCTTATAGTACCACCTTAACTAGACACAAACGTACCCATACGGGAGAGAAATCATATCACTGTGATATCTGTGGTAAATCATTCTCTGCAAGTAGTCACTTAACTAGACACAAACATATACATACAGGAGACAAGCCACATCACTGTGATATCTGTGGTAAATCATTCTCTGATAGCAGTACCTTAACTACCCATAAACGTATACATACAGGAGACAAGCCATATCATTGTGATATCTGTGGTAAATCATTCTCTGATGGTAGTGCCTTAACTACTCACATACATACCCATACTGGAGACAAGCCATATCACTGTGATATCTGTGGTAAATCGTTCTCTCGAAGTAGTGACTTAACTAGACACAAACATATACATACAGGACACAAGCCATATTACTGTGATATCTGTGGTAAATCATTCACTCAAAGTAGTGACTTAACTAGACACAAACATATACATACAGGAGACAAACCATATCACTGTGATATCTGTGGTAAATCATTTGCTCAAAGTAGTGACTTAACTAGACACAAACATATACATACAGGAGACAAACCATATCACTGTGATATCTGTGGTAAATCATTCACTCAAAGTAGTGACTTAACTAGACACAAACATATACATACAGGAGACAAACCATATCACTGTGATATCTGTGGTAAATCATTCGCTCGAAGTAGTGACTTAACTAGACACAAACATATACATATAGGAGACAAGCCATATCATCGTGATATCTGTGGTAAATCATTCTCTGTAAGTATTGCCTTAACTAGTCATAAACGTACACATACAGGTGAGAAGCCATATCACTGTGATGTCTGTGGTAAATCATTCTCTCAAAGTAGTACCTTAACTGAACACTTAGCTATACATACAGGAGGCAAGCCATATCAATGTGACATCTGTGGTAAATCATTCTCTGTAAGTAGTCATTTATCTAGACACAGACATATACACAGATGTAAGAAACCATATCACTGATATCTGTGGTAAATCATTCTCTATTTCAAGTAGTTTAACTAGACACAAATATACCCATACAGGTGAGAAGCCATAACAAAGTCATATCTTATTATCTCAAAATGGTGAATTAATTAAATACAAATACATTTATGAGTGAGAAGACATACCACTGTGATATTGGGGAGAAATTATTGTCTTTCATTGGTGCATGAACTACATAGAAACATATATATATACTGGAGAAAAGCCATATCACTAATATTTGTGGTAAATTATCATCTGCATATTCATCAAAATAATTTGAAATATTTGTTTTTTCCATTCTTCCCATTTTCTCTCTTTCCTTTCACTATCCAGAAGAAACTTGAACCGTTAAGGTATCATTCCTGGGTATGTCACTATTTATGAAACAAATTTTGTATTTTATCTGATGAGAGCGTACCAAAGTTTTGGTACCCTTGAAATATATATAATAGAATAAATATAGTTTCTATTTATTAATATCATTGATATATATATATATATTCCACCCCGCCTGTCCCTTCAATCTATTTTATTTCTCATTCTTTCTTCTGATGAAGGACTAGGGTCCGAAATGGTAACACCCTCTTCCTGCTATATCAATCATTAACCTAATATATCCCTTCCATATACTGTACCGATTGTGTTGTTATTTAGGTCTACCTTTTATATATATATATAGTATGTATGTATATATACTATATATATATTGGTGGATTTTTCATTATGTATTTTCCCCTTCCTCAATGCTACTCTCTATCATGTACCCTATATTGAGTACTACATTCTTGTCAACATCACAGCTGCCAGCTACAGTTGGAAGCTGCAAAGTAGAAGTTTTAATCAGATTATATACATTACTTATTGTATACACACCGCTCTAACTATATATATATACACACATACACATATATACATATATAGACACACACATATATATATCCACACACACACACACACACATATATATATATATACATACACATATATATACACACACATATATATATATGTATATATATATATACACAGACACACACATATATATACATATACACACAGACACACACATATATATATACACACACACATACTATTTACCTTGTGCAACAGACTCTTCATGAGGACCTGATCTGATTGGATTTGACCAGCTTTTAACATGACTTGTGCATTCTTCAGCATCTGGTGGATGTGGTATTTCAGGATGACAGTGTTATGATCATGATCTAGGATCTGGTTTATGAAGGAACGGTAGACACAGGCATATATAGAGAAACAAATGGCTATGTTATATACACAAGATGTGGAGGTGTGCGGTAATTAGATTAATTAAAGTTATAATGGTTTCTTATATAGGCACAAGGCCTGCGATTTGGGGGGGAGGGGAAAGTCGATTAAATCGACCCCAGTGCGTGACTGGTACTTTATTTTATCCACCGCGTAAGGATGAAAGGCAAAGTTAACCTCGGCGGGATTTCAACTCAGAGCCTAAAGGAAGGTAACCCTATGTTTCAAAGCATGGTGTCCGACCCGCTACTAATACTGCCAAACCATCGCCCGAGGTATTTTAAATAATTGTTTCTACTTTTGGCATAAGGCCAGCAATTACACAGTAATTCCACTGCAAAGTGTTCGTGGAGGTGCCACGGCAAAAAAGCACCCAGCACTCACTGTAAATGAGGTTGGTGTTAGGAAGGGCATCCAGCTGTAGAAATCAAGCCAGAATCAGTTCCCATCCCACCCATGCAAGCAGAGAAAAGCAGACGTAAAATGATGATGATGATAGTTCTGGTGATAAACACAGTGAAGGAGGCAGAGTCTGGGTCAAGTCTGGCAATAGTTGGCCCCATTGTACTTCGTTCCGGTGAGGACTGTTGGGTATTTATATCTGGAGGCCCTTCCTAACACGAACCACACAAAGCGAGGATATAAATAAAGGGAGACTTTACCTTCATGATGTGGGAAAGTATAGGGTCAGAGAAATGTGACAGTTTGTGACCCCTAAACAGGACATCAAGTAATACATGGTTCCATAATTGAGAAAGGATTTGGCTTTCTAGAGAGAGGAAGAGAAAGTGTGTGAGAGAGAGAAGAAGAAGAAGCTTTACCTCACATAACATTTACATTACTCTATATATACTATTGTATTTTCACAGTAAAGGCTTTACCTCACATAATATCTCACATATCATTTACATTACTCTATATACACTATTGTATTTTTACAGTAAAGACTTTACCTCACATATCTCACATATCATTTACATTACTCTATATATACTATTGTATTTTCCCAGTAAAGACTTTACCTCACATAACATTTACATTACTCTATATATACTATTGTATTTTCACAGTAAGGGCTTTACCTCACATAATATCTCACATAACATTTACACTACTCTATATATACTATTGTATTTTCACAGTAAAGGCTTTATCCTACATAATATCTCACATAACGTTTACATTACTCTACATATACTATTGTATTTTCACAGTAAAGGCTTTATCTTACATAATATCTCACATAACATTTACATTACTCTATATATACTATTGTATTTTCACAGTAAAGGCTTTATCTTACATAATATCGAATCTATGAGATTTTGAATGTATTTATTTTGGGAACAATACCATAACATCAGTTTGAGTGACCAGTTACAATTCATCATCATCATCATCATCATCAACGTTTAACGTCCGTGTTCCACGCTTGCATGGGTTTGGACGGGGGTATTCCCACTTGAGGCAAGAGTGATTGTCTTGCTTGCATAGGACTGTCTGGCAGGTTTTCTACAGTTGGATGCCCTTCCTAACACCAACCACATTTACAGTGTGGGTCTGGGAGATTTTTACCGTGTTGCCTACACGGCCACATTACAGCGTGGACTGTGCGTTTTTTTGTCGTGACACCTACACGATCTCATTTGTTTTGGCCTGGATGGCGCGGCACCAACATAACTTTACATAGAACGGGGTGGTGTGGATGGGGTGGGGGTGGTGGGTAGGGGGTGTATTTTGTTAGAGATGCCTACTGGCTGTAGTAGGTTTTACTATGTATTTAGGTAAGGCGGGTCTTCTCTGTTACTGAATACCGCCAAAGGTCTCGGTCCAGTGACATTGTCTTGGAGAGGTGTAAGTGTGTGAGGTCGGAGTTTATCAGCTCGTCCCAGGTTTTTCTAGGTCTGCCTATTCCGTGGCTACCGTCTATCTTTATTGCCCTGCACTTTGTTATACAGCTATCGACTTTCATGCGCATCACGTGTCCATACCAACGTAGCCTTCTCTCGAGTAAACAACATCTGATCCCTCTTATTTCTAATTTTTTCCTTAGTTCGGTTATGCTTTGCCGTTCACGTATATTACTGTTACACATCCAGCGGAGCATGCAAGCTTCGTTCCTCTCTAGTCTGCGTATATCCTCTGCACACAATGCCCAGGTCTCACTGCCATGCAAGATTGCTGTTTGTATGCAGGCATCATACAACCTGCCTTTCATTTTTAGGGAGAACCCTTTTGCAGCTAATAGTGGTATAAGCTCTCTGAACTTTTTCCAACCAGTTCTGACTCTAGCTACTGTACTTTCAGAGCACCCTCCCCCACTGCTGATTTTGTCACCCAGGTAACGGAAGCTGTCCACTATTTCTATAGAACCCTCTGCGCAATTGAAAGAGCTAGTATTTTGTGGGCACTTGCTGCTACTTATTGCACCAGAGCACCGGCCACATGTAAAATCTATGTTCTTAGTTAGCTTACCTGTGATCCCACTACATCTTTTATGCACCCATACTTTGCATTTGGGACATAAAATGGAGTTTCTACCTACGCCTTTCCTACACACTGAGCATGGCCATTTCCCAGAAGGGACCGCCGCCTTATTTTCTTTCCTACAAACTAGAACTTTAGTCTTAGCCAGGTTAATTTTAAGTCCTTTTGATTCTAGGCCGTGCTTCCATGTTTGGAATTTCTTCTCTAGCTCGGCCATTGATTCAGCTATGAGTGTCAGGTCGTCTGCGTATAGGAGTTCCCATGGGCAGCCGGTCTTGAACTTCTCTGTTATAGCCTGAAGGGCAATAATAAATAGTAGGGGGCTGAGAACAGAGCCCTGATGGACGCCAACTTTTACGCTAAACTCTTCACTATATTCGTTGTTAATTCTAACCTTGCTGACTGTTTCTTTATACATGTCTTGTATAGCTCTCACAAGCCATTCGTCGACACCTAGTTTTCTAAGAGCCCACCAGATAATGGAGCGGGGGACTCTGTCGAAGGCTTTCTCCAAGTCGACAAAAGCTAAGTAGAGGGGTTTACCTTTAGCTAGGTACTTCTCCTGTAGTTGTCGTACAATGAAAAGAGCGTCTGTGGTACTTTTGCCTGACACAAACCCGAACTGCATTTCATCTAGGTCAATTCTCTCTCTGATTAGTTGCGCTATTACTTTTTCCGTGACCTTCATGACCTGGTCGATTAATTTAATGCCTCTATAGTTACTCCTATCTAGGCATCTCCTTTACCCTTATAACAGTTAACGATGATGCTGCTATGCCAGTCCTTCGGAACAACCCCATTCTGTACGACTTGGTTAACTATGCGGGTGACCATGGTGTGTCCCACCGTGCCAGATGCCTTCAGCATCTCAGCAACTATTTCCGAAGGCCCAGCCGCCTTACCCGTCTTCATATCCTTGATTGCCTTACTTATTATACTCCCCTCGACTAACACTGCTGGTCCCTCTATTGGGTCGATGTGGGGGAGACTGTCTTTCTCCCATTTATTCTCCTCATTTAGTAGCCTTTCATAGTGACACTTCCAAGCTACCTTCTTATCAGCGTCGGTGATGGCAAGTATGCCGTCATCATTAAGTACACACTTCTCCCCGACAATATCACGGTTTTCCTTGACGCATTGCCTAGCAATCCTGAACACCTCACGTTTTTGGTCCTCGCGTTGTAGAACATGCTTGAACTTTCTTTCCTCTGCTTCCCTTCTTGCGAAGTACACTTGTCTCCTAGCTTCCCTCCTGGCCACTTGATAGTCTTCTCTACTTCCCCCATCCCGCCATACTTTCCAAGCCTGCTTTTTGGCCTTAATTGACCCCTCCACCTTACTGTTCCACCAATATGTTACTCTCCTCCTGCCTATAGGCCTGCTCCAGCCACAGACTTCGTCTGTCGCCATCAGCAGGTTTGCTTTCAGAAATTCCCACTGTCCCTCTATATTGTCCGACTCTAAATGCTCTTCCTTACTGTCGAAAGCATCAAGTAATATGCTTTGAAATTTATTTCTGGCTGTGGGGTCCTTTAGCTTCCATATTTTTCTCCTGAGGATAGTCCTCTTCTGCTGTCGAGTACGTCTCGTCCTGACTATGAGGTCGCTAATTATCAGTCTATGTTGGGAGGTGCATTCTTCATGGGGGAGGGATTTAGTGTTTACAACAGACACTCTGTCACGTCTTCTGGTAAGGATATAATCTACCTGGCTTGTGTGTTCCCCGGATCTATAGGTGATCAGGTGATTGTCACATTTTTTGAAGTTAGTGTTACAGATAGTTAGGTTATTTGCGTCACAGAATTCCAGGATTCTGGAGCCTTCCTCATTTCTAGTACCAAACCCATAGCCTCCATAGATTTCGTCGTAGCCGTCACAATGTTGTCCAACGTGACCATTTAGGTCGCCTGCAATAATTATATAGTCACTGTCGGTTATTTGGGAGGTAGTGAGCATCAGTGTCTCATAGAATCTGTCTTTTATAGTGCCGAGCAGTCCGGATTGGGGTGCGTACGCAGATATTACTGTCACCGTAGTTCTATTGAGGACAAGTCGTATTATAATTATTCTGTTGTTCACTCTATTTACGTCTATTATCTTATCTGCCCACTTTTCTGCTACCATGATTCCTACTCCACCCAGCCCATCGTCCTTTCCCACCCAGAAAAGCTTATAGCATCGTTTTTTACCCTCAATGAATCTAGCAGACCCACCCCTCCACCTGGTCTCTTGAATACAACAAACATCGACCTCCTTACCTTCAAGCATTTCTACAACCTCGTTAGCGCGCCCCTTTAGGGTGCCTACATTTATGGTACCAACTCTGAAGTTTTGGATTGTGTTTGGAGGGTGGGGGCGGTGGGTGGCGGGGGGAGATGGGGTTATGTTAGCCGTCCGCGGTCGAAACAAAGAGGAGTGCTCGCATTCTCGTCCACGAGGTGAATTTGTCTTTATCTTTGGCATTTTCGCTGAGCGTCCAGATTTTTCTCTCTCTTCCACTCTTCAGGATTCCGCAGTCCATCCATCCATCCATCATATATCGAAAGGCAACCGGGCAAGCGATAGTATAGGCCTCTGGCTTATGATTGGTCCGCGTAATAATAATGGTGATGCGTGGGGGCTCTGGCTTATGATTGGTCCACGTAATAACAATCGCGGTGGGTGGGAGGGGTGTTGGGTAGCTAGCTGGAAGGTTAGGATTGTATGAGATCCCCGTGTTTAACAAGCGATTAACAAAAAACAAAAATACAAGATTTGTTCAATACGACAAAAACTCCCGTATTTAACATAAATAACAAAAATGCAGATTTGCTTTAGGAAAACGTTCGCTACGTTTAGGATTTTGCAAGATTGGATGTTTGGACTAGGTACGAAATTGAAGTGTGGAGTTGATAGAAAAATGTGTACATTACGATTACATGATATACCGTAGTAGGGACAGCGAATGAATTGGCGAAAGTGAATTAACTTGAAGGGAGTTTTTATCTTATATATATATAGCTAAGAGAGAGAGAGGGGGAGGGGGAGAGAGAGAGAGAGATGGATGTAGGTATTGGGGTGGCTGACCGCAGGCCCTCGTGAAGTAGAGGGAGGGGGTCTAGGGGTAGAAGCGGGATTTTAGAGTTTTCGAAGTAGCATAATATATTTAAAGGAATTTATAAGAAGCAGAAGAAGGGAAGGATTTTGTTTTGTTTTCAGAATACGATAGAATTAAGGAATTAAGGTTGGAAGGTTAGGATTGTATGAGATCCCCATACTTTTGGCATAAGGCCAGCAATTACACAGTGCATTACTGGTACTTTATTTATCAACCCTGTAAGGATGAAAGGCAAAGTTAACCTCGACGGCATTTGAACTCAGACCGTAAAGGGACGTAACTCTGCTGGAAAACATGGCGTCCCACTCTCTACCGATACTGCCAAATAATAAAGACAGTCATGATAACAATAACCTGAAATATAGGATTACGTCGAGAGCTCTCCCTAATATTACATCAAGGTTGACTATACGGAATGACCAGTTCTATCCAGTTGTGAACCAACAAACCTAAATGTATATATATACAAGAGGGAGAATGATATTCTGACGGTCTTCCAGTTTGTTCCGAAGTCTGTACAAAAGATTTGCTGTTGATTGTATAACTAAACTTTGGGATTTTTAAACAAAAAAATAAGTTGTAATGGATAATATCACTGCTATTTCTAGCAGTTAGAGAGACTACGTAGAGGTTCTCTTATTGATATATAATAGATATTTTACTGAGTGATACTTTCTGATTTACAATCATTTAAATACGATTGCAACTGCGTCTGAAGGTATTAAATTATATCAGGGACTTTTTTGAATGACACCGGAACGAGAGTTGAAACATTCCCAACGACACCAAGTACCTGCTGTCTTCATTATAACTTTAATAAATCTAATTATATCTCTTGTGTAACAATTATATATATATATATATAAACACAATTTTCTTTCCCCGACATCAGTCTTACACTGACATATCTATTCTTACTTTACAATTGTGTCTACAAAGAGTTCCATTACAATCTGTAGTAGTAAAACTACTATTTCACCAGAACATCTGCTATCAGTCATTTATAGACAATATATATATTTTAGACCACATATCAACCTAATATATATATATTTCCTATCAAAACTGTAGCTAAAGACCTAAGGTCAGCCTCACTACTTCATTCTGACAAGATATCAATTTATGACTAAAGATGAAGAAGATACAGCAACGTTAATGTCGTGAAATAAAGCTGATAACATCTTTGAAACTTCTAATTTGATAACAAAGAGATTATTTCTTTGGTTGTTTAGTAAAAACTGACAACACAACACATTGATTATATCTGAAGGAGGTAAGTTGACAAAGATTTACTTAATGTCTATATTAATGTGTGTAAATAATATAATTATGTAAACCCTACAATGATCCAGTAATTAACCAGATTCCACTGTTACATGTGATATAAAATATATTGTTATCATGACTGTCTTTATTATTTAAAATGCCTCCGTCTATTTATTTATCTTGTTCACTACCTTACGTTATAAAATATAGTTTATATTTAGCTGTACCTTGTTATTCTTTAAGTAAATTAAAGATATCTTTATTATTTAAATTACCTCCGTCTATTTAATTATGTGGTTCACTACCTTACATTATAAAATATATTTTATATATAGCTGTACCTTGTTGTTTCAGGCAAGTTTTGTTCGTTTTAATCTAAATCTGTTTTGATTTAATTTACTTCATCTACATCATCATCATCATCATAGTTTTACGTCCGTTTTTCAATCCTGGCATGGGTTGGATGGGTCCTTTTAAGCACAACATCTCCCCACTCGCTTCTTCCTTCGTTATCTCCTCTGTGAGTCTCAGCAATTTGAGATCAGCTCTCACCACATCTACCCTGGTCTTCCTTGGTCTACCTCTAGTATGGCTTCCCTCCTCTGGTATTCCCTGGCACTTCTTTAACCAGCGATCATCATCCATGGATATCACATATCCATACCAAAGCAGTCTTCTCTCTTGCACACTACTTCGGTTTCCTCTGAAGTCCAATTTCTTCCTCAATTTATCCAAGCTCTGCCTTCCTCTCACATTTACGTTGCACATCCAACGAAGCATGGTTGCTCCATTTCTCTCCACCTAGATAGCAGAAGCTATCATTGTGTACAGTTTATGCCTACTCCTTTCCTACGTATGCAGTAGGCTCACTTATTCTCTAGTTCTTTTATGGAGTCAGCTATAAGGACCAGATCATTCACATAGACTCTTTCCCGTGAACAGCCAGTCCTAAACTTATTGGTTATGGCCTGGAGAACTAATGATGAACAGCAGTGGGTTGTGAACTGAACCATGATGAACACCTACCTGTATATTGAACTCTTCACTAAACTCCCTTCCTACTCTCACTTTACTGACAGCTCCTCTGTACATGGCTTGCACTGCTCCTACAAGCCATTCTCCACCTAAATTTCTGAAGGACCACCAGATAACAGAGTGAAGTACTCTGTCAAAAGCCTTTTCAGGATCTATAAAAGCTAAATAAAGCAACTTAATCTTGGCTAGGAACTTCTCTTGTAGTTGTGTCACTAACAAGTTTCATCAGTAATTCCAAAGAGAATATCAATTATATGTGTGTGTGTGATGAGCAATGAACAGAAAACAAAAGACTACCTTGAGGAGAAGAATATGGAAGTTGAAGGACCCCACAGCCCGTAAGGTAGAGCAATTAGAGACGTACAATATACAGGAACAGTGGGAATTCTTGAAAGTGAACCTGCTGAAAGCAACAGATGAAATCTGTGGCTGGAGCAGACCTATAGGCAGGAGGAGAGTAACTTGGTGGTGGAACAGTAGGGTGGAGGAGACAATCAAGGCCAAAAAGCAGGCTTGGAAAGTATGGCAGGATGGGGGAAGTAGAGAACATTATTAAGTGGCCAGGAGGGAAGCTAGGAGACAAGAGTACCTTGCAAGAAGGGAAGCAGAGGAAAGAAAGATCAAGCATGTTCTACAACAAGAGGACCAAAAACGTGAGGTGTTCAGGATTGCTAGACAATGTGTCAAGGAAAATTGTGATATTGTCGGGGAGAAGTGAGTCCGTAAGGATAACGGTCTACTTGCCCTCACTGATACTGATAAGAAGATAGCTTGGAAGTGTCACTACGAGAGAATACTAAATGAGGAGAATAAATGGGAAAAAGATAGACTGCCCCAAATGAATCCAATAGAGGGACCAGCAGTGCAAGTTAAAGGTAGTATAATAAGTAAGGCAATCAAAGATATGAAGACAAGCAAGGCAGCTGGGCCTTCGGAGATAGTTGCTGAAATGTTGAAAGCATCTGGAATGGTGGGACATACTATGGTCACCCAGATAGTAAACCAAGTAATACATTGTGTGCATACAGCTATGACTGATGCATCTGGGCACATCTTCAGTGACGTGCCTGGTATCATTGGGTGTTTCGGGGCTTTCAACATCATACACCCTTCTCCAGGTGACCCAGCTGGGGCTGATCAGACCCCAGCTTGAGTCCAGATGGCCAGCTAGCTACCATGACTCCATGGCTCTCCTCTTTTGATCCACAGTCATCTTGAGGCCCTCTCTGCTGCATCAGTGGTACTGCGGATGGCCTTCCTCCTTCTCACTCCCTCGATGCCCAAACTGTTGAAAGCAGAAACCCCTGCATCCAACCTCCACCACGACACACCTCGCTCTTCAACCAGCCCTCTGTCAGTCACTGACCAGAACTGCGTACTTGGAGAGCTTTCTCTCAAAGGCTTCTTCCAGCACTACTTGCTTGGTGGACTCACACACAAGGACAATGTCAGTCGCAGAGTGGTGACCACAATGTCGCTCAAGATCCACCAATATCTGCCAGTCTCTTGCAGATGTTAGGATGTCCGTTGATGTTTTCCCGGCAGGGGTTGGCCGCTCCCCACCTCTGACAAAGGCGATGGTTTTCTTGGAGGGTCTGAACCGCATCGCCCACACAAGTCCCGCACTGATGGCCTCAGCGATGGTCTTAAGGACTTGGTCATGCCTCCAGCGGTACTGTACTTCTCCAAGTGCCCCCGTGCAGCAGCTGAGGATGTGTTCCAGGGTTCCTCGCTTGGAGCACAAAGCACATGCTGGTCTCTCTGCGCTATACCCCATGTGTGCAGGTTTGATGGGCTTGGAAGCACATCGTACACTGCCTGGATGAGGAATTTAATGCAGCGAGGCTCGGCTTTCCACAGCTCAACCCAGGTCACTTTCCTCTCAACCGCATTCTCCCATCTTATCCAAGCTCCCTGTTGCTTCATTCTTACTGCCTTGCAAGTTCTCATTTCCTCCGCTGCAGCTCTCACCTCCTCCTGAACAAGGCGGCGCCCTTCCTTCCCGCTGGTGTTCGTTTGGGGAGTCGGAAAGGAGCCTAGCCCAGCTCTGCCTCGTGTGACCACTCCCACAAGTCTCCTTTGGTGCAGCCTTGCCTCTGCAATTGCAGTTTGGTGTTGTTACTGTAGTGCGCGATGATGCTCAGGCTCCTTGGCAATCCAAGGCATCTCCGGAGGTGGCTGCTGACCCTCCTCTCTTAGGTCTCCACTGTTGAGATAGGGACTGCATAGACAAGGAGGGCCACAGGATCCTGAGAAGAATGCCGTGTTGGTAGACCCAGGCTTTGAACTTCCCAGGTAGGCCTGACTTGTCCACGGATTTTAGCCAGCCATCCAACTCAGTGCAGGCCGACTGGATAGATGTAGTATCTCTCAATGAGCTGTCGAAAACCTTGCCTAAGCTCTTGACTACTTCTCTGTGATTGTTGGAATGGCTGTTCCTGAGATGTTAAACCGGAAAATGTCCTTCACCTTCCTCAGCACCATAGATCTTGATTTGGTTGTTTGAAACGCATCCGGGCCCACTCCATCACCTTTTCGAGTCCCTGCAGAATCCACTGGCAGCCTGGGGCTGATTCTGTCATGACTGTGAGGTCATCCATGAATGCCCTAATGGGTGGTTGCCTATGAATTAGGGAGCTGCGCTTTTTGTCCGCAAGTCCAAGTTCAGTCATATTTTGGTCCAAGCGGGTTGGTATATAACTCGTAGCTCCAATAATGATGGGTATGAAGCTAAAGGTGTATCTTGGATACTGGATTTGTAAACTCCTCATCAATGGTCCGTAGATGTCCTCCTACTCCTGTATTTTTCTGACAACGTTTACATCAAGTGGGCAGCTGATCTCCACAACAGAATACGTTTTCAATGTGTGGTCCCAAACAACAATATCAGGCCGGTTGTGCTTTAATTTGGTGGCAGTTTTTATTTTCAGGTTCCATCAGTATTCCTTAGTGCCATCTGTCTCAATATATTCTTCCTCGTTTGTTGTTAATTTTGTTTTCCGAAGTGCATTCCAGATGGTTCTATTATCCCATCGTGCCTCATGGGGAGGTAGTAGCGAGATGACATTCTTTCGCAGCTGGCAACAATGTGGCTTACATCCTCAATCTTTGTTTTACATAGCCTACATTTATTGTCAGCTGCTGGCCCTCACCTTTTGTGCAGCAGATATTTGGTAGCGAGTTCTTGTTCCTGTATTGCATAGAGATATCCCTCAAGGTGTGATGTCATAAAATTGTCGGAACTCCATGCCAGGCCTTTTGAGTGGTTTATCCCTTCTATGGTCTGTGTTTTACGTCTCAAGTATCCATGCACAACTTTTTCTGTAAATTGGTCAATTTTTTCATCTTGTTTGAACATTGAATAGGATCTTCCGATTTCTCTGGGTGAGAGATTTATATCAGGCTTTATTCCCTATCTCTCCTCCAGATCAGTCACTATTCTAATGATATTTTTTTTTCATGCTCATAAACCTGGGCAAGATGGTTGCCAACCATTTTCCTCTGTTGAAGGTGTTGCTTCAGTGTTACTATCCAGGTCTCATATGTTGTTAATATGGATTTTAGACCCCGACCACCTTCCTTGCGTGAGAAGTATAGCCTATCCACATCACCATTGATATTAAAGTTCCCAGTAACACTGAGAAGTTTACGAGTTCTAACATCCATCTCACTTAGTTCTTGCAATGACCAGTTCAGCAGGCCAAATGTTGGCATTAGAATTGGCACAGCATAAGTATTGTGGGCAATGTATTTGTTGTACGCTGACAGTTCTGATGACCATATTTTCTTTACTCTTCTGAGGTATTCAGTTCTGGTTCTCTCCTTATTTATGGGTCCATCATATCTGACATTCTCATCCTGTCCAAGATATCTGTAGTTGTCAGCTGACTGTAGAGGTTGTATTGTCAGGCTGTTCATCTCTAGATTTCTAGAGGAGGGCACAGCTCTGCCACGTTTTACTGCCAAATATGCACACTTGGACTCACCAAATTTCATTTTGATGTCTGTTGAAAATTGTGTAATGAGGTCCAATTGTTTCTTGATGTCATTGATATTTGGCCCATACAACTTCAGGTCATCAACAAAGAAAAGATGGGAGATACTTCTGGACCCACTTCTTTGTCCACCTTGTTTCCTGAGTAGTTAAGATAGTGGATTTAGTGAGAGAACGAAGAGTAGCACTGACAAGCTAACACCCTGAAAGATGTCCTTCTGGTAATGTATCTTATCAGTCTTAACTTGCTCCTTCTCACCTCTAAGGATCAAATTGGTGTACCAGTTCTTGGTCAGACGTTCAACAGCAGCTACCAGTGGTTGTGGGACTTTGGCTAACTGTAAAGCCTTAACAATCCACCCATGAGGTACACTATCAAATGCTTTTTGATAGTCCAGCCACACCATAGTCATGTTTCTGCGATTCTTTGTTGTTTTTTCCTGAATCATTTCATTAGTTAGTAGGTGATCTATGCAACCCCACACCTCCCTCTTTCCACCAGCTTGCTCAGGTGTTATGATGTTGTTGGTAGCACAGTGATCCTGTAAGAACAGGTTAAGGCACCCAGTATATAATTTATACATGATGTTTTGGCAGGCTATTGGGCGGTAATTTTTAGCAAGGGTGGTTTGGCTATTTTGGGGAATGAGGAGAGTAGTGGCAGTTGATAACCATCTGGGCAGTTCTTGTGTGCCTTTAATGGTTTCTTTTAACAGCCGTATGAGATCTTGCCGATAGAAAGTGAAATTCTTCAACCAGTATCCTGTAATGAGGTCTGGGCCTGGTGATTTCCTATTCGACATTTTCTGTAGAGCTGTTTCCAGTATTGACCCATCTATGTCATTGTTTTGTCTGGACATGTTGGCAGTAGTCCTGTTCCAGTTCTTTTAGCCAATTAGTTTGTCTGTTGAATCCGTTATCTGTTTCCCATACAGATCTCCGTAGCTCTCAACCTGTTCTTTTGAAGGGGTGTCATTTACAAGGATTGAGCTTTTGCCACCGAAGCTGCGATAAACTGATTTAGGATCTCTGGCAAACAATCTATTTAGCACTTGTCGTTTATGTGCTGTTGACTTATATTTTAGTCTTTCTGTTGTAGCTGTGAGTTGTTGTGTCATCATCATCATCATCATCATCACACGTCTGTTCTTCCACGCTAGCATGGGTTAGACGGGTTGTCCTGTTGTGGGCAGTGTCTGGTCGGCTGACCATGCCTTGCTCATACAGGAACTGATTTGGCTTGATTTCTACAGCTGGATGCCCTTCCTAACACCAACCTCATTTACAGTGAGTGCTGGGTGCTTTTTCGTGGCACCTACATGTCCACTTTACAGTGTGGGCTGGGTGCTTTTTTGCCGTGGCACCTCCACAACCACCTTGCGGTGGGGCGTGTGGGGGCATATTGTCTATATGCTTCAGCTTGTACCCATGGGAGGTCGGGTACTCTGTATTACTGCGTGACGCCAGAGGTCACGGTCATGTGTCATTGCCTTTGAGAAGTGTAATTGGGTATGGTCGGCTTTTATCACCTCATCCCAGGTCATCTTGGGTCTCCCCAATCCGCGGTTTCCATCGACTTCTAGTGCTCTGCACCTTTTTATGCAGCTGTCATCCTTCATACGCATCACATGTCCATACCAGCGCAACTGCCTCTCCTGCAAACAGCATTTGATTCCTCTTATGTTCAGTCTCTCTCTCAATTCATTTATGCTTTGTCGTTCACGTATATTACTGTTACACATCCATTGGAGCATGCAGGCTTCATTTCTCTCTAATCTACGTAAGTCTTCCACCTTCAGCGCCCAGGTCTCACTACCATGCAACATCGCTGTTCGGATATATGCATCATACAGTCTGCCTTTCATTCTGAGGGAGAAGCCTTTCGCTGCTAATTCGGTCACCTAGGTAGCAGAAGCTGTCTACTGTTTCTACAGAGCCCTCCTAGAGATTGGTGGTAGTTGTTTCCTGTGGCTGTTTGCTGCTTGCTGTCCCAGAACAGCTGCTGCATGTGAAGCCTACATTCTTAATTAAGCTTCCTGAGATCCCGCTACATCTCTTGTGTACCCATTGTTTGCATTTGGGGCAGAGAATGGAGTTCCTACCTACACCTTTCCTACATACTGAGCAAGGCCATTTCCCTGAGGGGATCTGGGTTCTGTTTTCTCGTCTACTTACAAGGACCTTAGTCTTTGTCATGTTGACTTTGAGACCCTTTCTTTCTAGTCCCTGCTTCCAAGTTTGGAATTTATTCTCTAGTTCTACCATAGATTCAGCTATGAGTGCGAGGTCATCAGCATACAGGAGTTCCCATGGGCATCCTGTCTTAAACTCCTCCGTTATTGCCTGCATGACTATGATGAACAGGAGGGGGCTAAGAACAGAGCCCTGGTGGACCCCAACCTGTACGCTAAATTCCTCGCTATACTCATTGCTAATCCTAACTTTGCTGACTGCTCCCCTATACATGGCTTGTACTGCTTTCACAAGCCATTCATCTACTCCTAGTTTTCTAAAAGCCCACCAGATTACAACACGTGGAACTCTGTCAAAGGCTTTCTCAAGGTCGACAAATGCCAAGTAGAGTGGCTTACTTTTAGCTAGTTACTTTTCCTGTAACTGCCTCACAAGGAAGAGGGCATCAGTGGTGCCTCTTCCTGGTACAAACCCAAATTGCATCTCGTCTATTTTCACCCGGTCCCTAATCAACTGTGCTATAACTCTTTCTGTTACTTTCATGACCTGGTCCATCAGCTTTATACCTCTATAGTTTCCTCTATCTAGTGCATCACCTTTACCTTTGTAGCAGTTGACAATGATGCTACTGCACCAATCTTTTGGTATGACACCTTCTAGTATTACCTGGTTAACAATACGGTGTAATTTGGAGTTCAAAGTTTTAAATTTTGTATCTCCAAATCGTCTCTCTAACTTTTTTTTTAGGGCTTCCTGGTGTCGTGTGAAGTTGCTCTCTATGTTGCGTTTCATAACGACTGCGATGTGCGAGATACTTCATCTCAGGGACAAAATTTTGTTTTTTAAATTTTGCATCCACGCTGGTTCAGGCTTTTTGTTTGTATCTTGATTGCGTGGTTTTAGATGTGTGTTATATGATAGTAATGTGACAGCTGAAACATATAACAAAATATTAAGCGTTTCAAATGTCGTTTCTACACCTTTAGATTGTATAGCCTTCAGATAATTGCCAGCTATTGCGTTCACCGCTTCCAATTCCAATTTAGTGGGTTCTTTACTGATTCTGGTGTTGTATGGTCTGTCACTCACATTAAGGCTGTGTATCTTTTGAAACATATCGTCCCATATCACTTGTAAGGTGTCCACAAGTTTTTAGTGTTCTGTTTGTACAGTAGAGTCATGAATTTCAGCTTCGTTGTTGATGTGGTGACAATTACTACTAGAGTTAGCTGACTTTTCTCGCTGTCCTTCAGTGGAAGTGGGATGGATTTCAGCAAAATTGTTGGTGAGCTGTTCACTGTTAGATTTAGCTGGCCATTCTCTTTGTCTGTCAGTGGAGGTGGGATGGTTGTCTACAAGGGCTGTATTTGTAGTATCACTCAATTCCGTTAGATATATTAATTTACATCTAATGATACGTTTTGCCTGTTTATTTAAATGCTATGGAGAAAAGTCTAATTCTGGGTGTTTGGAGTTCCATAAAGTTTATAGCCTTTGCATAAAACCGAACTTTCGGGGTTCAGATTGTTTGTATGCTTCATATAATTCTTTGTTAAGCTCGTAGCTCCACTGTATACAATGGTTGTAGTTGCGATTTGGTCGAAGGAGACTTGTACTTTTTGCCATGATGAGTTCGTCTATTCACTAATATTTCGTATTTATTTTTCAAAATAGTCGATGATCTTCTTTAAAAGTTTCGACAAGGTTTTGTCAGAATCAAATTTAAAGTTATTCACAGCTTGGGTAATATTTCTTTTCAGTTAGTTTTTAATTCTACAACTGTGTTTTAAACGTTGTTCTTGAATCGTTTGAATCAAGAATAAAAAGAACCGTTACTTAGTATATTTTTTTATGAATGTAATATATTATAACAACGCTGTATTTATATGTTAAAGTTTATGTATCATACATATAAATAGGTGTTCTACAACATATTCACAGTTCAAACACTTATGTTTTTGTTTCTGAATCGAAAACGTTACTTGTATATTTCTTTATAAATGTAATATAACAACGTTGCATTTATATGTTAAAGTGTATGTATCGTTCATATATTAAAAGTGTATGTATCGTTCATATATCATAAGTGTATGTATCGTTCATATAAATAGGTGTTTTACAACACACTTACAGTTCAAACACTTATGTAGTATTATTATATGTATTCATACCGCGTAATGTAGCTCAACTTTTTCCAATATATTGTATGTTGCCTTCATGTTAACAGTAATTACACACGTCCGATTATCGGACACTGACCACAACGGTCGCCATTGTATGTATGTATATATATATATGTATGTATATATATATATGTATGTATATATATATGTATGTATATATATATATATGTATGTATATATATATGTATATATATATGTATGTATATGTATATATATATCATCATCATCATCATTTCATTTTACGTCCGCTTTTTCCCTGCTTGCAAGGGTGGGACGGGAACTGATTTGGCTTGATTTCTACAGCTAGATGCCCTTCCTAACACCAACCTCATTAACAGTGAGTGCTTGGTGCTTTTTTGCCGTGGCACCTCCACGACCACTTTGCAGTGGAATGATATGGACTCCAGTCCCTATCATCTTATTTCTACAGCTGAGTAAACTGGAGCAATGTCAAATAAAGTGTCTTGCTCAAGGAAACAACACATCACCCGGTCTGAGAATTGAACTTCCAACCTTTTGATTTCAAGGCCAATGCTCTAACCACTAAGCCATGTGCTTCCATATGTATATATATATATAGGGGTGGGAAATGACGATGGGATGGGTGGTGTAGGTATACTACTAGCT
>OZ024749.1:17779442-17791942 GCA_964016885.1 Eledone cirrhosa | reverse complement strand
ATAGAACTAGGAACATAATTTGGTTTGCCCCCCCCCCCCCCCCCCCCCCTTTCTCACTAAACATTAAAACCCACATCGCTAAACTATTTTTTAAAGCTCTTGATAATCACTTCCCTAGAACACATAGATATCACTCAATTTTCAATAGACATACAATTAAATTAACCTACTCATCCACCAAAAATTTAGCACAAAATATCAATAGAATAAATAATAGGAACTTAAAACCTAGTGATAACAGCATAAATAATATACAAGTTAACAAATGTAACTGTAGAGATAGATCTAAATGTCCGTTAAATAAGAACTGCTTAGTTAAAAATATAGTATACAATTGTAATGTTAATACTGACTCTAATTCTTTTAACTACGTCGGTTCCACATCGACGGAATTTAAACTTCGCTATAATAACCACAAGAATTCTTTCACAGATCCAAGTAAAAAATCTTCAACGGCACTATCAGGCGTACTATGGCAACTTAAGCTAGATAACGTTAGGTATTCGACGGCTTGGAATATAGTCTCAAGAGGGATTCCTTTTAATTCATCCTCTGAGACATGTGACCTCTGCGCAGAGGAGATATTCTTTATACTAAAATCTAAAAATTCCCTTAATCTACGGACAAATTTATTCAGTTGTTGCAAACATAGATTAAACTCAACGTTTAAATATAAATTTGAATTTAAAATGTAGTATATTTAGTTTGATTTATAATTATATGGGAAACTAGCCGATAAATCTTTGATTCTCTTTACTCTTTTTATTTTTATTTTATTTATTTAAACATTCTTCATGAAAAAATTAAGCTATCCTAAAAGTTGAGGCTCCAAATATTTCGAATAAACGTTACACTAGATAAACTTCTATATTAAATATAAGAACACATGTAGACCAAATTGGGCATCCTATACTTTTTGAAATGATCTTTGCTAGATGCGATTTGATAGATAATTTTTGGCTGTATCTGTTTTTCGACTCTGATGTTTATAATGAACTTGGCAATATATTGTCAATTAATTTTGAAGGGTTGATCTTTGTGGTTTATTTTATTTTTATTACTGTAGTATTTTCTAATTTTTATTTTTAATATTTTTAATATGTAAATTTTTTAATATGTAATATTTTTAATATGTAATATTCTTTCGTAATATTTCTTAGTTTTCTATTTTATTATTACTTATTATTATTATTGTTATTTTTAATTTAGTTTTGTTTCCGATATATTTTTATTTTTATTAGTATATTGAAATCTGCTCTATCTTTGCTTGATAGATAATCTTGTAGAGTAGAGACAGAAATAGTAATATTGACTCTATATACACATATATGTATACTTAAATTTTTATACCGCATTGAGAATACTTTCCGTGAACTTAGGGTTTGCAGAATTGATCATGTACTTTCACATAGATGTTTGTAATTATCACATAAACATATGAATTTTTTTTAAAACTAAACATAAGATCATTAATTTTCACACATTGTGGATACATATCTCATTCAGGAATACTGATATTTGCAATGCAGAGGCTGGTTTTGTAAATACTAATACCTCGCCTGTGTCTGGATATTTTTGAATTTTCTCTCTCTCTTTTTTTTTTTCTCTCTCTATATTTTTTCTCTCCCTATATAACAGCTGGTTTTCCCCCCATATATCTCCCTTACATTAATACTAGAGCTAAATAAATAAATAAATAAATAAATGTATCATTGATACGTTATTCAACAGTTGTCCCACTACCTAGCTTTCTATATGTGTATCTATCTCTATTTCCTCTCTCTATATATATATATCTCTTTCTGTTTCTTTACATGAAGTTCTTCTCTTTATCTATCTTTCCATCTCTCTATTTTGTTCCATGCATTTCTTCTCTTTTTTCTCTCTTTCTCTCTCTCTTTCTTTCTCTCTGTGTACAATTTTGTCACAACCAAATCAACCTTCTCAAATGCAAGTAGATGTTGTTACGGTATGTCGAATCTATTTATCTATAAAACTGTTTAAATTGTATTTTGTCTGAGGAAGGCATAGCATATTGTTAATATGTTATCCCTGAAATATATATAATGAAATAAATATGGTTTTATAGATATAGTTTCCATTTATTTAATATTGTAAATATACTCCAAATATTTGTCGAGTGCTTTTATATCAGTTATAAATATTTACTAGTTGTAACACAACAATTTAAATATAACTTTCCATATATATGCATATATATATATATGTATATATATATATATATATATGCATATATATATGTATATATATATATATATATATATATATATATATATGTATATATATATATATATATATATATATATATGTATATATATATATATATATATGTATATATATATATATATATGTATATATATATGTATATATATATATATATGTATATATATGTATATGTATATATATGTATGTATATATGTATATGTATATATATGTATGTATATATGTATATATATGTATGTATATATGTATATATATATATGTATATATATATATCTATATGTATATACGTATATATATATCTATATGTATATACGTATATATATATACATATGTATATACGTATATATACATATATATATACATATATGTATATACATATATATATACATATATGTATATACGTATATATATATATACATATGTATATACGTATATATACATATATATATACATATATATATACATATATGTATATACGTATATATATATATACATATATATATATACATATATATACATATATATATATACACTACAAAGTGGTCGTACCCACTGCAAAGTGGTCGTGGAGGTGCCACGGTAAAAAATCACCCAGCACTCACTGTAAATGAGGTTGGTGTTAGGAAGGGCATCCAGCTGTAGAAATCAAGCCAGAATCAGTTCCCGTCCCACCCTTGCAAGCAGGGAAAAGCGGACGTAAAAATGATGATGATGATGATACATATATATATATATATACATACATATATACATATATATATATATATATATATATATATATATATATATGTATATTGTTCTTGTTCACTGATTAAAGTGTTCCCATATGGAAAGCATCCAGCAGATAGCTAATTCCATACACCAGAGTATAACTGTAATTATTGACTACCCTTCCAAACACCCTAACAATAGACTACCTGTATTAGACACGGAACTCTGGATTAACACTATAGACGAGAGAGCCTAAATTCTCCACTCACACTATGCTAAACCCATGGCCTCCAAATACTTGATACTCAAAAACTCAGCAATGTCCAGTAGTGCTAAGTTTAATATTCTGATTGCAGATTTGGTACGAGTGAGGAAGAATGTGTCCCGTATGTGCGACCCAACAGAAAAGGAAAGACACATCCAACACTTCATCAACCGCATGCAGTTCTCTGGCTACAACCAAAGAGACAGTCAGAGTATACAAAGGAGCCATAGAGAAGTATAAGACCCTCATAGAACTGGACATGAAAGGAATTTGCCCATTATACAGGATCAAATCCTGGAATAGCTTAGATAGGGCTAGACATAAGATAGGGAAAGCCACCTCATGGTATGACAACGAGATACCAGAGTGTCATGTTTGTGGACGCTACCCCTGGAGGGAAATTAGCTAACCAGTGTAGAAAGGCCCTGAGAAAGACCCACTTAAAGATTAAGGTGGTAGAAAAGCCAGGAACCACCATAAAATCCCTGATCAGCAAAACCTACCCTTTTAAGAAAACCCACTGTACTAATAGGAAATGTATCATATGTAAGGTAAACCCCCGGATAAACTGTAAAACTAGAAACGTAGCTTATAGCATAAGATGTACAGAGAGTACTTGCAGAAACATGACAACAACATACATAGGCGAGACAGCTTGTAGCATAGGTGAAAGGATAGACCAACACTGGGGGAAACTAAAAGGACGAAAAAACGGGTCAGTACTATACGAACATGCCAGACAACAACACAACGGTAACATAGACAACATAGAAATTAGAATAATATCTAAACATAGAAATGACCCAGCAGATAGGCAAATCAGAGAGGCCAGTGAAATAGAACTTAGAAGGCCAAGACTAAACAGAAAGAATGAATGGAATAACAACAACACTCAAACAAACAACACTGATCTAAGAGAAGTATAAATAAATAGATAAATAAATAAATAAATAAATACATACACAAGCACAATAACAACAAACACATATAAACACACACTAGTAAACATAGAATACATTAACCAATACACAGTCACCCAATCACGAACACACATCAAACAAAACACCATACACACACGCAAACGCATGCGCAAAGAAGACGAAATAAAACAAACAAACATAAATAAATAAATATATAAACAGACTAAATAAAGATGGCGTAGAAATACAATGTAACGGGAGGAATCTATAGCACCACTGACCATGTTGCAGATGTGCAACGAAAGAACTTTGATAAACTATATATATGTGTTTGTGTCTATATTGTATCTGTATTATTTTTTACCGTTGGTCAGTCAATGGCAACATTGAGGACCGAATAAATTAGATTACCGATATAAAAGACACAGAAGCGAAAAGCGAAAACCAACCAAACAGTGAGTGTGTTCTGTTATTAATTCTGGCAATATTATACAAATATGACCCTCCCCAAGTATAACAATATATATATATATGTATATATATATATATATATATGTATATTTATATGTATATATATATATATATTATAAAAATTATAAAAAATAAACCAAAGAAGCCTTCAATACATGAAAAGTCTTTATTAGCCAATTAAGGACTCATCAGGGCAAGTAAAGCTACAAGAAGCACTATCGGCCAATACAAGCCAAAAAACTCAGAAGATATCAAGGAAAAGTAGGCTAAGATTAAGAGCGAGCAGTTACAGACATAGATATAGACCAAATAGCAAGGAAGTGATTAACATGTTGAACCCACATTGTAAATATTATATAATGCAAAAACTTGAAACACAAATGGTAATATAATGCGAGAATTACTGTACGATATAGAATATAATATAATATAATAGATGGTGATAATAAAAAGCTTAATATATGTATATATATATATATCTATACATATATACATCAGTACAAACACAAACTAACACTTATTAAGTATTTAAATATATATATATATATTGTTTACAGTATAATATAATAAAGATAAAAATAAGAATAAAGATAAAAATAAAATATAATATATAATTCCCTGTCAGTGTGCATAAACAATATAAAAACATTATAATAACATTATAATAACAATATTATAATATATTAGAGGGTTCTCCCTAAAAATGAAAGGCAGGTTATACGATGCCTGCATACGAACAGCAATGCTGCATGTCAGTGAGACCTGGGCATTGTGTGCAGAGGATATACGCAGACTAGAGAGGAACGAAGCTTGCATGCTCCGCTGGATGTGCAATAGTAATATACGTGAACGGCAAAGCATAAACGAACTAAGGAAAAAATTAGAAATAAGAGGGATCAGATGTTGTTTACTCGAGAGAAGGCTACGTTGGTACGGTCACGTGATGCGCATGAAAGACGACAGCTGTATAACAAAGTGCAGGGCAATAAAGATAGACGGTAGCCACGGAGTAGGCAGACCCAGAAAAACATGGGACGAGCTGATAAATTCCGACCTCACACGCTTACACCTCTCCAAGACAATGTCACTGGACCGAGTAATAGAGAAGACTCAGTAATAGAGAAGACCCGCCTTACCTAAATACAAAGTAAAAACCTACTACAGTCAGTAGGCATCTCTATCAAAACACACCCCCGTCCCACCACCTCCACCCCACCCACACCGCCCCTTTCAATGTAAAGTTATGTTGGTCCCACAACATCCAGGCCGAAACAAATGAGATCGTGTAGGTGTCACGACAAAAAACACACAGTCCACGCTGTAAATGTGGCCGTGTAGGCAACACGGTAAAAACCTCCCAGCCCCACACTGTAAATGTGGTTGGTGTTAGGAAGGGCATCCAGCTGTAGAAAACCCGCCAGACAGTCCACACTGTAATGTGGCCGTGTAGGCAACACGGTAAAAACCTCCCAGCCCCACACTGTAAATGTGGTTGGTGTTAGGAAGGGCATCCAACTGTAGAAAACCCGCCAGACAGTCCTATGCGAGCAAGACAACCACTCTTGCCTCAAGTGGGAAAACCCCCGTCCAAACCCATGCAAGCGTGGAACACGGACGCTAAACCTGATGATGATGATGATTAGCATCAAAAGATATACAAAATTACATCATACATATAATTCAAGGTTAACAAATAGTATAAAGTTTTACACAGGGTAAGAAAAAAATCATATAGAACTAAATATTGTTGAAAAAATTGTGTTGAAAAAAATATCTATACCATTGCAACAAATACACGGAGGTCAAGTTGTTTTACATTGGCATAAATATTACCAAAATATCACAAAATATTACAAAATATAACAGAACAGTACTTCAAATAACATATATTAAAATCTATAATACGATTACATAAAAATGATATGATATAACAACATTAATAAATATTTACGTGGTTGAGATACACAGACATATATTAATGAACAGCGTGTGGTAGTAAAAAAATAAATTAAATAAACTGAAGATCGAAAAACAAAAACAAGTATATTTACTTAGGTGTCACAAGCGGTTAAGTAAAAGAAGAGATAGAAATGTAAGCGGCGAATTGACTAGAAAACCTTTTTAAATTAATTAATATTAAAAGTATTTAAAATACATATTTAGTCACTTCAAAATTGGCTATAGTTTAAGTCATCAAAAACGTATAAGTTTGAGATATTTCAATAAAATTATCAAGAATAGAGTAAAATATGCTCCGTTCAGTCGAATAACGTTATCAAATAAAAGGACTCTAAATAGAACTATGGTAGACCAATGGGAACAGAAAGAAGAGAGGTTATGGAGGATAGGAAGGAGCATAAAAGTAAAATCAATATATTATATATCATAAAAGGAGCATAAAGGTGAAATTTATATATAGTATAATAGAAGGGGCGGATATTAAGTGTGTAGAGGAGGAGGTACATTAGTTGAATGAGACTCCAACCAAAGTATTTAATAAGATATAAACCCATAAGGTGTTAGTAGTGAAACTATAGTAATGCTTAAGACGATAGATAGGGTATGGTAGCCAAAAGACTATGGAAACTAAAATCGAAAAGTTGTAAAAAAACTAATAATAATAAAGATGATGGTAATCAAAATGAACCTAAACAAAAAAGATAAGGAAATATAGCAGCTAATGGATACGATTTAAACTACCAGAACTTTTAGGTCTATAATAGAAGAAAGAATTAGAAATGGCATGGGGGCAGGAAGAAAATATCTCAGACTTTCTATTAAGCAAAACTTCCCTAGAGAAAATTATAGAGTGGGTCTCCAGGATACAGAGATTACAGAATTTAGTGTGTGTTGATAGGTTATTAGAGCGTGCTACTATACGCCAATTAAGGCTATATGGCATGCCTGCCCCTTTAAGATCCCAGATATGGTGTGCTAAAGAAGTAGAGTTCTTAAACTTAACATGCTTAAAATTAGAGATATGAGAATTAAACGTATATATTATATTTTATTTTTATTTTTATCTTTATTATATTATACTGTAAACAATATATATATATATATATTTAAATACTTAATAAGTGTTAGTTTGTGTTTGTACTAATGTATATATGTATAGATATAGATATATATACATATATTAAGCTTTTTATTATCACCATCTATTATATATTATATTCTATATCGTACTGTAATTCTCGCATTATATTACCATTTGTGTTTCAAGTTTTTGCATTATATAATATTTACAATGTGGGTTCAACATGTTAATCACTTCCTTGCTATTTGGTCTATATCTATGTATGTAACTGCTCGCTCTTAATCTTAGCCTACTTTTCCTTGATATCCTTCCTAGGCTTTAATAGATGTATACTCCATATTCTTCTGAGTTTTTGGCTTGTATTGGCCGATAGTGCTTCTTGTAGCTTTACTTGCCCTGATGAGTCCTTAATAGGACGAAATATTGTTAGCTAATAAAGACTTTTGATGTATTGAAGGCTTCTTTGGTTTATTTTTTATAATTCTTCGGTTCTGTTTAATTACATTGAGCTATATCTTATACTGTCATTTCTATAATATGAAGAGGGCGTTTAACTCCAACACACTCTAGTATTTTAATTCTTATATATATATATGTATTGAAGAAGAAATCCTATGTTCTGTCGTCAAAAACCATTATATTGCAGACTCCTGCAAGAGGAATTTGTCGATCATGGATTTGCAGAAACTTAGCGCTGTCGTTGCGTGCGATATTGTGATCTATATTGTGGAAACACCATGTGGATTATATATTTTACACTCAGCCTCAGTGTTATGTCCAGGTCAGTAAAAAATCTTTTCCTGGGTCCTGTATTTTCGTTGCTCAGGTGATGCGGTCGGACTGCTGACTGCTATATCTGATTTGCTAAGCTGTTTGAACATAATGTTATTACTCTGGGGTCTTACCTCATCTGAGTGCTAAAGCTACAAACCGAATAAGCATACACGCTAGCTTGGCCGTATACTAGAGCTTCGTCTATGCTGTACTAAAATTTATATATATATATGTATATATATATATATATGTATATATATATATATATATGTATATATATATATATGTATATATATATATATTCTTAGGTACCGGAAGCAATCCACCACTTCTATAGTGCCCTCCTGCATTTGAAAAATGTGTCTATCAATGCGACTTCTACTTTATAATTTCCCTGTACATCTACTGCATACATATTTCTCCCTACCTGTTAGTTTGCCTGCTATCCCGCTACATCTCTTGTGTACCCAGGATCTGCATTGTGTGCATTTTATAGAATTTATGCCAGTTCCTTTTCTGCATATCGAACATGGCCATTTCCCTGACGGAATCAGGGTTTTGTCCTCTTTTCTACTCATCAACACTTTTGTCTTAGCTAGATTCACTCTCAGTCCTCTTGCTTCCAACTGCTGTTTCCATAGCCAGAATTTATTCTCTAGCTCCTCTACTGATTCTGCTATAAGAACCAGATCGTCAGCATAGCAAAGTTCCCATGGACAGCCAATCTTAAACTCCTCTGTTATGGTTTGGAGGACTTTAATGAACAAGAGTGGGCTGAGGACCGAACCCTTTTATACTCCTACTTGTATCTGGAATTCCTCACTAAACTCCATTCCTACCCTGACTTTACTGAGAGTACCTCTGTACAAAGTTTGCACTGTCCTCACAAGCCGTTCCTCAACACCCAGCTTCCTTATGGACGACCAGATGACAGATCAGGGTACCCTATCAAAGGCCTTCTCTAGGTCAACAAAGGCTCAGTATCGTGGCTTATTCTTCTCTAAGAACCTCTCTTGCAATTGTCTCACCAAGAAGAGGGCATCTGTTGTACTCTTCCCAGGCACAAAACCAAACTGCATCTCATCTAGTTTGACCCTTTCTCTAATTAGTTGTGCTAAAATCCTTTCTGCCACTTTCATAACCTGATCTATCAGTTTTATACCCCTATAATTGCTCCTCTCCAAAGCATCCCCTTTACCTTTGTAGCAATTTATGAGAATACTGCTGCACCAGTCTTTGGGTATGACACCACCATATATAGCCTGATTGATGATGCGTGTAACCAGTTTAGTGCCTACGTCCCCTGATGCCTTCAGCATCTCAGCAACTATTCCCGATGCTTCTGCAGCCTTACCATTTTTCATTTCCCTAATCGCCTCTTGGACCCTATATTCGTCAATCTCAATAGCTGGTCCCTCTGTTGAATCTACCAAGGGCAATTTCTCTCTCTCCCATTTGTTCTCCACATTCATCATCTCTCATAATGACATTTCCAGGCCTCCTTTTTCTGATCATTCGTGACACTAAGTACACTGGCTTCATCCCGGACACATTTATCTCCAACAACATCCTGATTTGCATTGACACACTGCCTTGTAATGTGGAACACTGCACGCCTCTGATCTTCCCGTCGCAGAACATTGGCAAACCTCCTACTCTCTGCCTCCCTGCGTGCTAAGTACACCTGACGTCTAGCTTCTCTCTTAGTGGCTGTATATTCTTCCCTACTCCCACCCTTTTTCCAAGCCTTCCATGCTAGTCTTTTGTCTCTAATAGCCTTATCTACTGTGCTGTTCCACCACCAGGTCACTCTCTGTCTGGTTGGAGCTCTGCTCCAGCCAAAAGTTTCATCAGTAGCCTGCAGCAAGTTGTCACGTAAGAAATTCCAGTTATTATCTATGTCATACGTCTCTAAATCGTCTTCTTTTTCGTCATATACATCTTGAAGGGCTTTCCTAAATTTGTATTTTAGTGAAAGGTCTTTTAGCTTCCAGACCTTTCTTCTCCACACCTTCCTATATGTCTCATTCCATCTCTTGCTTACTGAGATATCACTAACAACTAACCTATGCTGTGGGGTACATTCTTCCCCAGGGTATGCCTTGGTATTAGACACTATCTGCCTGTCCCGCTGCCTAACTAGTAAGAAGTCAATCTGGCTTATGTGCTCACCAGATTTGTAGGTTATTAGGTGATTGGCAGGTTTCTGGAAGTTTGTGTTGCAAATAGTCAATGTACCTGCATCACAAAATTCAAGAAGTCTCACTCCTTCTTCATTTCTTGAACCGTAACCGTGCCCACCATGTACCCCAGTGTAACCATCCTGGAGCTGTCCAACATGACCATTGAAGTCCCCTGCTAGCATAACGATGTCTCCGTCTTCTGTCATTGCAGTTGTTTGCAAAAGTTGCTCATAAAAGCAGTCTTTCTCATCTTTGCCTAAGCCTGCTTGAGGACCATAGGCCGAGATGATTGTCAGTAGTCTCCTACCTACAACTAATCTAAGCTTAATTATTTGATTACTAACTCGAACTACCTCTATTGCCTTATTGATCCATTTCTCAGCCAGGAAAATGCCTACTCCCCCTAATCCCATCATCCTTACCTACCCAGAATAGCTTATAGCTAAGACGTTTGCCTACGACTAGTCTCGCAGAGGCACCTCTCCATCTCACCTCTTGCACGCAGCACACATCCACCTGCCTTCTCTCCAGCATCTCCGCTATTTCAGCAGATCTATCTCTGAGAGTGCCAACATTAAGTGTTGCAACTCTGAGATGCGACGTCTTCATATTTTGTTGTTGTTCCTATTTGTTGCTGTGCTGATAAGCGTTTTGGCATTGATACACTGGTTGGATGCCCTTCCTAACACCAGCACCACTTTACAGCATGGACTGGGTGCTTTTATTTGTGCCACCAGCACTAGAGAGAATGTCTTACTAGACTCAAGGGCCCTCTCTACCCCTCCATTTTACAGCATGGTCATAAAAAAAAAAAAAAAAACTTGTTGACACGACGCACACACACACACTCACACTCATGCATACAAACCACAACCACACACACGCAGCTCACACACCAACACTCATTCATGCATACAAACACACACACCACTCACAAACACACATATATATATATATATATTACCGGCAGTACTGATACAAATACAAAATCAATATCATGTCAACTGCTGCCCTTTCCCAGTCCAGTTCAGCTTGTATATAATAATAATAATAATTGTTTGCTTTACGCTTGTAATGGCGGTGGTGGATGGTGTCAGTGTGGTGGTGGTATATATATATATATATATATGTATATATATACATAGTGGTGGATGGTGTCAGTGTGTGTGGTATATATATATATATATATATATATATATATGTATATATATATATGTATATATATGTATATGTATATATGTATATGTATATATGTATATATATATATATATATGTATATATATAAGCAACATGTATGGTAGGTCGTATGTGAATCGCGATGATCACGTCTGGCCTACCAAATATGCGACGGTAGCTAGTTAAGCTCTATGCGTATACGCAGAGCAGAAATATTAGTGAAAAAGAACAAAGGAACTATTATGACATTACAACAAGTTTATTGCCGACAGCCGTTTCGTCCGACCACATGGTGGGACTTATCAAGGCATATAACATGTGATTGCAAGATCATTGTTTACATCAACGTATCACTTAAGACTAGCAGTTTGAAATTGTGGTATACATCAGCAACTCCGCTTGTATATTTGGGGTCTATATTCTAAGGGAGCTCTTTTATATTAGTTGTCGGAATTGTAAAAGGGGTGGGTTACGGGGAGTTAAGAGAATTTGAAAATGGCCTAAGAGTCAAGGATTGAAGGTTAAAAATTAGATAATTTATAATTTACGCATTAAAAGTAAAAGACTTGGGATCTCGTAGAAGCACCTTAAAAAATCCCCCAATAAGTGCATAAAGCTTACAAGCCCCAATAAACTTAACAAACTAGAAGAGATTAAGAGACTAATAAAATAAATAAAATAAAAAAATAAAGATATAGAGTTTCCCTAAAAAATAT
>OZ024749.1:17764442-17769442 GCA_964016885.1 Eledone cirrhosa | reverse complement strand
AGCTTTCCCCCTCCCCTTCCCCTCCCCAACACAACTCCAAACACCCCAACCCCACCACACACTGACGACTCCACACCACCACAAGACACCCCTTCACCCAACACCCCCGACCCCATGGAAGTCGTGCAACCCGAACCCCGGGAAGCGGAAAGGTAGGTCTCTACACTCTCCTTTGGCTCTGCCGCCCACATGGATGTGTTAAGAGTAGGATGTTTGAATGCACGTGGCCTGGGCTCAACTTGGAAGCAAGCAAAGCTTCTAAATGACCTCAGGTCATGTAGTATAAATGTAATGGTTATCTGTGAGACTCGAATCAGCGTCGTGAGGCAGCTGGCCCCCACCTTCGATGACTTTGAGGTGCATGCATCTCTCTGTCAACCTGGAGGTGGGGGTGGGGTTGTCGTACTGCTGCAAAAACACCTGGGTCTTGCCGTACAGGTTGTGCACTCGGACCCGGAGGGTCGTTTGTTGGTGCTAGACGGCAGTAGTGAAAGTGCGGCCTTGAGACTGGTCGCCGTCTACTCCCCTTTCGGAGCTGAACGGCCCGACTTCTTCCAGCGTTTGGAGACTTTTCTGGGAACGTCGCGTTCCCTGCTTCTAGCGGGGGATTGGAATGACATCCTAGATGCACTTTGGGACTATGCAGGAGCATGTCCTAATAGAGGGGGGTGTAACAGCCTCAAGGGGTTACTCGACCGTTTTAACTTGGTCGATAGATATCGACTAGATTTTCCAACTCTGCCTACCTGGACTTGGAGAAACCACAGTGGTCAATCTAGATCGTACTTAGATAGATTCTTAGTTAGAAGTAAGGATAGGGACATATTAAGCTGTCCAGAAATGTGCACGGTTGGCTACACGGATCACAAATTAGTGACCTGCGTAGTCAATCTCGAGAAAACACATAAACAGGGTCCCGGTTACTGGAAACTTAATTTGTCTTTACCGGCAAAAGAGACTTACAGAAACCGGATTAGCAGATTAGTTAAGGAGAGGTTGACGGGTGCAATCGTCAACAACCGATGGTGGGCATCTCTCAAAAGAGAGATTAGAACAGAATCAATAAGTTATAGCAAGATGTTAGCTGCCGATAGGAATAGAAACGAGAAAGAATTAACAGGTAAATTAGAAGAGGCAATCAAGAGCGAAGATGTGGCCAGAGTGCTGGCATCGAGGACGGCCTTGAACCAGTTTTTCGATGCAAAGCACGAAGGCTGCGTCATTCGAAGTAAAATACGTGCTCTAGGTAATGAGGGGGCCAAAGCCGTTGGCTGGGCCCGCGTGACAGAAGCTAAGAGTGGAAATCAATCCACCATCCGGTCGTTGCAAGACGAAGATGGACGGGTGATCCGGGAGCCTAAGCAGATGTGCGAGGCCTTTCAAAGGCACTTTGCCCGATTGTTCGGGGGAGGCGAGGGTCCGGGCGGGGCCGTGGATTTCGGTCCATACCTCGACGGCCTGCCGCGTCTCGAGCGAAGAGACAGAGTCCTGCGAGGGACCAATCTCGGCTGATGAGATCGGAGATGCGCTGAGCCAATGCAGCAGACGCAAATCTCCAGGTCTCGATGGTATACCTTACGAACTTTATTTAGCAATGCCGGTCTTCTTCTCCGAACTCCTCGAAGCGGTCTACTGCAATTGGCAGCAGAACGGGAGAATTCCTTGTTCTGTAGCCAAGAGCGTAGTCACGCTGGTGAGGAAGGGCGAGAACAAGGGAGATAGTATAAATAATTTTCGGCCCATAACCCTGCTAAACACAGAGTTAAAGATTTTGGCCAAGGTGTTAGCAAAGAGGTTGGCGCTTGTCGTGGGTGGCCTGGTGGGAGATGCGCAGACATGTGCTATCCCATCCAGGTCCATTCACGATAACCTCCACCTCATGCGATACATCATAGAGAGGGTTGGCAACAAACCCGGCTTCGGTGGGGCCCTGATCAACTTGGATCAGTCTAAGGCCTTCGATAGGGTCGACCATGGTTACCTGGATGCGGTGCTAGCGGCGGCTGGGTTCGGTCCTGTTTTCAGAGGCTGGATCACTGCCTTACATAGCAACCACATCTGTTCTAGGATCAAGGTGAACGGCTACCTTTCGAAGCCGTTCGAAATCACACGATCCATTCGACAGGGGTGCCCTCTCTCCTCCCTTTTGTACGTATTGACTCTCGAGCCTTTACTGAGGAAGTTGGAGTTATTGCAGGGTATCCCCCTGGAACCAGGATTGAGCAAAGCGGTGTCGGCCTACGCCGATGACGTAACAGTAATGGTATCGACCGACTCGCAGATCGAGGCGATCGGTACCTTACTGGAGGATTACGAAAGGTTGTCAGGAGCGAAACTGAACCAGGAAAAATCCATCGGGCTGCAACTCGGAACGTGGAGAGGCAGACCGATGCCTCCTGACGGTGTCGTCGGACACTGGACGGAGGGCCCGGTAAAGTTGCTTGGGGTCTGGTTTAGACCGGACCTCCAGGTGGAAAAGAACTGGAACGAGGTTACGAACAAGGTGTTTGCACTAACCCAACAATGGGCCAAGTGTAAGCTGTCCCTAAAAGGCCGGGTGGAGGTGGCGAACATTTACATAGCGCCCGTCACTTACTACCGCCTGACAGTCGTGCCTTGCCCTAAGGAAACACTCACCACCATGGAACGCATGCTCTTCCAATTTCTTTGGAAGAAGCGCCCTCCTATGGTGAGAAGATCCATCTGCTGCCAACAACCTTCGAAAGGAGGGCTGGGGATGCCGTGGTTGATGATGCGTAGGCACGCATTAAGGCTACCGCACCTACAGGTATTCCTCACTGGTCAACCGGTGTGGGCTCCATTCGTGAAACGAGCCTTTCCGAGACTTGTCTCGCTCACCGAGCTACAGTCCTGGGTCAAGCAAAGATCCGGAAAACTGGGACACTGGCACACTGAGTGTGCTCAGGCGCTCAGGGCTCTCTGGCAAGCGGGCCAGGCCATCGGTGGAGAATCCACCTCATCATTCTATAGAGGGCTGGTGGCTAGCAGGGGCGATGACACCCTTGGAGAGTCGCTGGACATGGAAGAAGACGACGAACTGGCCAGCCTGTTCGGTAGGACTTTCGGCCCAGGACCAATGGACAACTTCCAGAAGTCACTGGCCTGGCAGTGCTACCGGGGGGCTCTACCCGTTCGAGAGAGGCTCTACAGACACGGGCGCCCGGGCAGGGATCCCTCAAAAAAGATTTGCCCTAGATGCGTGCGTCACGAAGAAACCGTTGCGCACGCATTGGTGCAATGTCCGGGTGTGGCTGATCTGTGGGGCTACGCCGAACGACTGCTGTCGCGGGTGGCGCCGATTAAATTGACCGCCGAGTCCGTGATGACAATCAAACCGCCTCCCCTCTTCACAAAGGAAGCAAAGGCGGTTTTTCTGTGCGTAATAGCCATGTTGAAAGAGGTTGTTTGGTGGACACGATTGAAAGGTCTGAGGTCAGGCAACTTCCTCTCTGGCCATAGTCTGGTCTACTTCTTCCGATATCACTTCGGAAGAAGGATAAGAATGGAGAGAGAGGTGCTTGGCCACAGGCAGTTTTATGAAAGGTGGGTGATAGTGGCGAGAATGGCTCGTGTAAATGGGCCTTCTCTGTATACCATCCTGTAGGTAAAGAAGTAAAGGAGAGGGGAGCACCTTCTCCATGTGCTCCCCGGGCAAAGGAATGCACACTTTTTCGGGGGTGTGTGCAACCCCCATCACGTCCCCTCCCTTTTGAGGTTATTTTAGATTATTTTCATGTTACACCCTTTTTACTCGATTATATGTAAACTCCCCCTTTGTATTTGTCCCTTCTTTTTATGCCTTTATGGTAAATAAAGAAATATATATCTATATATATATATATATATATATATATACATATATACATATATACATATATATATATATATATACATATATATACATACATATATATACATATATATATATATATATACATATATATATACATATATACATACATATATATATATATACATATATATATATACATATATATATATTGTTATACTTTGGGAGGGTCATGTTGCCAATAAGAAACACACGCACCAGTTGCTTTCACTTCAATTTATTATATATTTATAAATTTATAAATTTACAAATCTACAAACTTATAAATTTCTGGTTGGTTGGTTCCACAACCAGATAGTTGTTTACATATATAGTCATAGTCCTTTTTCGTCACACACTCTGTGACCTCTTCAGTGACTGGGGATTCCTTTCTTCGTTTCTGTGCCTTTCCTTTCTTCTATCCTACGCCATTTTGTTTCTGTGTGTGTGTTGTGTGCTCAGTTTGCGCATGCGCCACATCCGGGTGTCTGTGTGTGTTTGTGTTCATTTTTCTATTTTTCTATTTATATTTTTCTATTTGTTTATTTATTTATTTATTTATTTATTTATTTATTGTTGGTTGGTTGTTTGTTCTATGTGTGTGTGTGTTTTCATTTTGTCCTGTGTGTGTTTTCATTTTGTGTGTGTTTTCAATTGTAAGTTGTTTGTTCTATGTGTGTGTGTGTTTTCATTTTGTCCTTAATTGTAAGTTGTGATGTTGCTGTTCCACTCATATTTTCTATTTAATTTTGGTTTTAATTCTTTTATGCTTACTGCCTCTGTAATTTGCCTAAACATTGCGTCTTTTCTGTGCGTGGATTCTATTTTTATTTCTATGCTCTCTAATCTACCCCTGTGTTCTATCTTAGCATGTTGGTAGAGCACAGATGATTCTTTATTATCTTGGAGATCTCGCCAGTGTTCATTTATTCGTTCCCCTATACTACGAGCTGTCTCACCTATGTACACTATATTTTTGTTTCTACATTGTCCTTCAGTACATCTTATGCTATACACTACATTTCTAGTTTTACAGTTAATATGGGGGCTTATTTTACAGGTTATACATTTCTTATCTATACATGAGGGTCTTTGGAACGGGTATGTCTTGCTAATAAGTGTTTTTACGGAGGTACCAGGTCTTTCTACT
>OZ024749.1:17749442-17756942 GCA_964016885.1 Eledone cirrhosa | reverse complement strand
GTCGCAGGTCGATGAACAAACAGAAGCACAATTTAGTATAGCTAAATCCGAACTTAGAAATATTATAGAACAGTATAGCAAGAAGCATAATAGAATAGAGGCCCAGCAACTGGGAGAAGAATCTGCAAATGGCTTGCGTAAGCTCGTGCAGCGCTCGCGTAATGGAGAGATAGCATGCTTTCCAACAGACAAGTCTGGCAGAATGTCGGTTGACAGCCTGCCAAACTACATCCAGGCAATGCAACCCCACATCACTAACACAAGAGAGGTAACACCACAGGAGCATGAGGATAGAGAAAAAACCCTCAATGCCCATATGGTGATGTGGACAAATATAATGCAGCCCAACAAAAGGACTGCCAACAACTTCCAGGCCTGGAACAATGACGTGCCGGCGTTGTATGGGCTTCGAAAAGACCATAAAACGGGCTGGGACCCTGTTGCGGGACCACCAACACGGCCAGTCTGTGGGGCTAACATTGCTAGTAACTACAGACTGTCCTACTTCCTCTCCCTGATCATACGCCCCATCATTGAGATGTCCCCAGATGTGTGTGACAGCACGGAGGACCTCCTCAGCAGAATCGACGCGGGTAACCGATCTGGGGACCTAACAAACTGCATAATAGGCAGTATGGATGTTGTGTCCCTGTATCCATCTATTGACGTGGATTTTGCTGTGGAGAAATGCGTCGAAATGATCAGCGAGAGCAAGGTTGAGTTCCGTGGGATTGATACCAGTGAGCTGGGACTTCTACTTAAACTTACCCATAGTAATAGTTACCTAGACACTTATGACCTTAGCAACCTGTGCCCTACAAGACCAGCAAGAGGCAGACCACCTACCATTACCTCAATGGCCAAGAAAACCCACACAGATAGATGGAACGGAAGTGGACGAGAGCCATACGGACACCCGAAAACCACGATGAACTGAAGAAAATGATTGCACATGCGGTAGGGGCCAGCATAAAATTAACCCTTAAGGAACATATGTTCAAATTTAATGGTAAAACATATGCCCAAGAGGAAGGAGCAGCCATTGGTGTTAGCATTGCAGGCGACATAGCTAACTTGTTCATGGTATGGTGGGACAGTAGACTTAAACAAAAACTTAAAGAACAATTAGAAGACAGCTTAACCCTGATAATGTACTCCCGCTACGTAGATGATATTAACATCATAGTTAAGACACCCCCACTAAAGAACAGTCAGGAACCTGAGAAAAACACAATGGAAAGCATCCAGCAAATAGCAAACTCCATCCACCAGAGCATTAGAGTTACTATAGACTACCCAAGTAGACACCCCAACCATCGATTACCTGTACTAGACACAGAGCTCTGGTTAGATACTATTAACCACCAAAAACAAATCCTCCATTCCCATTATGCCAAACCCATGACTTCCAAACATCTGATCCACCGAAACTCGGCCATTTCGGACCATACCAAAATCAACATACTGATTGCGGATTTGATACGGGTGATGAGAAATGTGTCCCGCATGTGCAACCCCGAAGAACTAGAGAGACACATACAACACTTCATCCACCGTATGCAGTTCTCTGGCTACAATCAGAGAGATAGAATCAGAGTGTATAAAGGAGCCAGAACCAAATGGGAAAAAATGGTAAATAATGACATAAATGGGACCTGCCCCTTGTATAGGAGCAAATTTTGGAATAGAATAGAAAGAACTAAGAACAAGGCCAATAGAATAAACTCATGGTATGATAGCAATAAATACCAGAGTGTAATGTTCATCAATACAACCCCTAGAGGCGAACTAGCCTACAAATTTAGAAGGGCCCTAAAGAAACATAATCTCAATATTAAGATAGTAGAAAGACCTGGTACCTCCGTAAAAACACTTATTAGCAAGACATACCCGTTCCAAAGACCCTCATGTATAGATAAGAAATGTATAACCTGTAAAACAAGCCCCCATATTAACTGTAAAACTAGAAATGTAGTATATAGCATAAGATGTACTGAGGGACAATGTAGAAACAAAAATATAGTGTACATAGGTGAGACAGCTCGTAGTATAGGGGAACGAATAAATGAACACTGGCGAGACCTCCAAGATAGTAAAGAATCATCTGTGCTCTACCAACATGCTAAGATAGAACACAGGGGTAAATTAGAGAGCATAGAAATAAAAATAGAATCCACACACAAGAAAGACGCAATGTTTAGGCAAATTACAGAGGCAGTAAGCATAAAAGAATTAAAACCAAAATTAAATAGAAAATATGAGTGGAACAGCAACATCACAACTTACAATTAAGGACAAAATGAAAACACACACACACATATATAAACAACTTACAATTGAAAACACACACAAAATGAAAACACACACAAGACAAAATGAAAACACACACACACATAGAACAAACAACCAACCAACAATAAATAAATAAATAAACAAACAAATATAAATAGAAAAATAGAAAAATGAACACAAACACACACAGACACCCGGATGTGGCGCATGCGCAAACTGAGCACGCAACCCACACACAAACAAAATGGCGTAGGATAGAAGAAAGGAAAGGCACAGAAACGAAGAAAGAAATCCCCAGTCACTGAAGAGGTCACAGAGTGTGTGACGAAAGAACTATGACTATATATATATAAACAACTATCTGGTTGTGGAACCAACCAACCAACCAGAAATTTATAAATTTGTAAATTTATAAATATATATTAAATTAAATTGAAGTGAAAGCAACTGGTGCGTGTGTTTCTTATTGGCAACATGACCCTCCCAAAGTATAACAATATCGGTTTCAACACACGATTTCAGATAAAGAATCTTGCTAAACAAATTCAGAAACGAAATATGTATATATATATATGTATATATATATATATATCTATGTATATATATATATGTATGTATATATATGTATATATATATATATATCTATGTATATATATATATGTATGTATATATGTATATATATATATATATATGTATATATATATATATATATGTATATATATATATATATATATATATGTATATATATATATATATATGTGTATGGGTGCATAAAAGATGTAGTGGGATCACATGTAAGCTAACTAAGAACATAGATTTTACATGTGGCCGGTGCTCTGGTGCAATAAGTAGCAGCAAGTGCCCACAAAATACTAGCTCTTTCAACTGCGCAGAGGGTTCTATAGAAATAGTGGACAACTTCCGTTACCTGGGTGACAAAATCAGCAGTGGGGGAGGGTGCTCTGAAAGTACAGTAGCTAGAGTCAGAACTGGATGGAAAAAGTTCAGAGAGCTTATACCACTATTAGCCGCTAAAGGGTTCTCCATGAAAATGAAAGGCAGGTTGTATGATGCCTGCATACGAACAGCAATGTTGCATGGCAGTGAGACCTGGGCATTGTGTGCAGAGGATATACGCAGACTAGAGAGGAACGAAGCTTGCATGCTCCGCTGGATGTGTAATAGTAATATATGCGAACGGCAAAGCATAAACGAACTAAGGAAAAAATTAGAAATAAGAGGGATCAGATGTTGTTTACTCGAGAGAAGGCTACGTTGGTATGGTCACATGATGCGCATGAAAGACGACAGCTGTATAGCAAAGTGCAGGGCAATAAAGATAGACGGTAGCCACAGAGTAGGCAGACCCAGAAAAACCTGGGACGAGCTGATAAATTCCGACCTTACACACTTACACTTCTCCAAGACAATGTCACTGGACCGAGATCTTTGGCGCTACACAGTAATAGAGAAGACCCGCTTTACCTAAGTGCAAAGTGAAACCTACTACAGTCAGTAGGCATCTCTAACAAAATACACCCCCGTCCCATCCACACCGCCCCTTTCAATGTAAAGTTATGTTGGTGCCACAAAATCCAGGCCGAAACAAATGAGATCGTGTAGGTGTCACGACAAAAAAACACACAGTCCACGCTGTAATGTGACCATGTAGGCAACACGGTAAAAACCTCCCAGTCCCACACTGTAAATGTGGTTGGTGTTAGGAAGGGCATCCAGCTGTAGAAAACCCGCCAGACAGTCCACGCTGTAATGTGGCCGTGTAGGCAACACGGTAAAAACCTCCCAGCCCCACACTGTAAATGTGGTTGGTGTTAGGAAGGGCATCCAACTGTAGAAAACCCGCCAGACAGTCCTATGCGAGCAAGACAACCACTCTTGCCTCAAGTGGGAAAACTCCCGTCCAAACCCATGCAAGCGTGGAACATGGACGTTAAACGATGATGATGATATATATATATATATATATATATATATGTATGTATATATATATATATATTTATATATATATATGTATATATATATATATATATATATATATATATATATATATATATGTCTATATATATATATATATGTATATATATATATATATGTATATATATATATATATGTATATATATATATATATATATATGTATATATATATATATATATATATGTATATATGTATATATATATATATGTATATATATATATATATGTATATATATATATATATATATATGTATATATATATATATATATATATGTATATATATATATATATATATATGTATATATATATATATATATATATGTATATATATATGTATATGTATATATGTATATACATATGTATATATATATATATATGTCAGGTCACCAGTTGGTGCTACTGCTAACTTGTATCCCAGTACAACCTGTCTCATGGTCTGGTCGTTGGCGACTAAACTGGCAACCCCACCAAGGTTTCTTGGTGAGGAGGGTGACTTTGGACATCCTGCAGGACTAAAAAGAAAACCTGTCAAAGGGCAAAGGAGCTCTTAAGAATCAATGGCCATCCAAAATCACCGGGAGAGATGTCCCCTTAGCCTTTGTCAAGGCAGAATTCTAGGAGAAGGAAAACTCTGATATAACACCTGCAACCCTGATGGTATCCAATGATATTGAGTTGTGTTCTTGTTTTTTGTAAATATCATCTTGGTGAAGAGAGTGGGACTGGCTTTGTGCAGTGCCTTTGCTCACTATAAAAGCTTCACGGCACAGGCATTGCTTTATATCTGAAAATCTCTCTGCCCTCGTCGTCACATGGTACCATGGGCCTGTGTCAATAATTGTCACAAGTGTAGTGTTTGTACCAGAGTTTTCAAGTCGCCTGCTGGACTAAAAAGTCACACTCGTTCAGCGCATCGGTAGGGGTTCTCCTACATGGATATAAAGTAATGGCCGTACTCGAAAACGAGTTGGCAGCCACCATGTATATATGTATGTATATATATATGTATGTATATATGTATATGTCGGGTCTCCAGTTGGTGCTACTGGTAACATGTATCCCAGTATAACCTGTCCCATGGTCGGGTCGTTGGCGACTAAACTGGCAACCCCACCAAGGTTTCTTGGTGAGGAGGGTGACTTTGGACATCCTGCAGGTCTAAAAACAAAACCTGTCAAAGGGCAAAGGACCTCTTAAGAGTCAATGTCCATCCAAAATCACCGGGAGAGATGACCCCTTAGCCTTTGTCAAGGCAGAATTCTAGGAGAAGGAAAACTCTGATATAACACCTGCAACCCTGATGGTATCCAATGATGTTGACTTGTTCTTCTTTTTGGTAAATATCATCTTGGTTAAGAGAGTGGGACTGGCTTTGTGTAGTGCCTTTGCTCACTATAAAAGCTTCACGGCACAGGCATTGCTTTATATCTGGAGATCTCTCTGCACTTGTCGTCACATGGTGCCATGGGCCCAGCACTATGTGTCAATAATTGTCACAGGTGTAGTGTTTGTACCAGAGTTTTCAAGTCGCTGGCTGGACTAAAAAGTCACACTTGTTTAGCGCATCAGTAGGTGTTCTCCTACATGGATATAAAGTAGTGGCCGTACTCGAAAACGAGTTGGCAGCCACCATATATATATATACATATATAAAATAATAATGAAATTATTGTGTGTAAAGTGCTCAGGTGCACTACAACTCGTCAAAGGTGTATGTATAGTACATAGAATAATACACAAATTTCAGGGAAGTGAATAGTGTATGAGTCATGGTATACATGTATGTATGTGTATGGAGGGGGAACATTAGCTGTAGTGTTGGCAGATCTCGGGAAGCATGGAGGCCTTAAAGGATGCAGTGTCTCAACAGCTAACAACTGATGCAGGTAGTTTGTTCCATGCTTCAGCAACTCTGAGCGTGAAAAGATGTTTCCGAAAGTCATGGGAACTGTGCTGTTTTCTGACTTTGTGGGCATGTCCACGTGTGTTAGACACATGGGAATCAAAAAGGTACTCAGGGTTGTTGTTGGCAACATGGTTAACAATTTTGTGGGTGTTTACCAAGTCAGTTGCCAGGCGTCGGAGCTTCACTGTATCCATGCTCAGGGAAGCAAGGCGCTCAGAATACGGTAGATGCCTGATGGAGGGTATTCGCTTGGTTGCGCGTCTCTGAACAGTTTCCAGGCGGTCAATGTTGTGAGCAAGATAGTCGTTCTAGATTGGTGATGCAAATTCTAAGTGTGGCCGCACCATAGTCATGTACAGCCTTAAATAGATATCTGACAAAGGTCTTGCTGAGTGATGCTAAGACACCCTCGGTCCTCTTGACAATTTTAGAGACGTGCTTCGTCCAACGCAAATCGCTGCTGACCGTAATGCCCAGGTCACATTCACAAGAAGACTTCTTGATATTAGTGCTGTGGAGGGAGTATGTGGACGCTGGGTTTTTACTCCCAAAATGCATGGTAGTGCACTTGTCCACAGCTAGCTTGAGTTGCCAGTCTGAGATCCCTTGTTGCATTGTGTCCAGGTCAGACTGCAAGCAAGATCTATAGTGTTCAGGATCTGTCCTTTTTATCTCAAGGTACAGCTTGATGTCATCTGCGTACTTTAGTACCATGGCATTCTTTAAGTTGGCATCTATGTCATTAATATATGCCACAAACAAAAGGGGGCCAAGAACAGATCCCTGTGGTACACCAGATGACATCTCATATAGTGAGGAATGCTGTCCCAGAACCGTGACTACCTCTCTTCGACTGAGAATGAAGGACTTCAACCAGTTAAAAAGATCATCCTTCACACCTATTGCAGAGAGTTTTGCCATAAGCCTTTTGTGTGGCACAGAATTGAAGGCTTTCGCAAAGTCAAGGTAAACAACATCCACCCATGAGCCGCCATCAGTGATCCAGGTGATGTCCTCAAGAAACTCTATAAGTTGGTCACAGCAGCTGGAGTTGGGGATAAATCCAAATTGCGAGGATAAGACTGTGAGAGCTCCAGAAGTTCCAAAGTGTTTCTCTGACACAGGATTCCATCAGTTTGGTGATGCAACTAGTAAGACTGACTGGACGATAGTTCACAGGTGATGTGCGGTCACCCTTTTTGAACAGAGGAATGACACTGGCAGTTTTCCACTGTTCTGGATTAGCACTTGTTCAGACAGAATTGGAAGAAGCGTGATAACTGGTGCAAAAGGAAGTACCCACCAC
>OZ024749.1:17431942-17744442 GCA_964016885.1 Eledone cirrhosa | reverse complement strand
ATAATATATATATATGTATGTATATATATAATAATATATATATATGTATATATATATATATGTATGTATATATGTATGTATATATGTATGTATATATATATATGTATGTGTATGTATATATATATATATGTATGTGTATGTATATATATATGTGTATGTATATATATGTATATATATATATGTATTTATATCATCATCATCATCATTTTACGTCCACTTTTCCCTGCTTGCAAGGGTGGGATGGGTCCTATTCAGCACAGCATCTCTCCACTTGTCATGGTCCTTCGTCATCTCCACCGTGAGCTTCAGCGATCTCAGTTCTGTTCTCACCAACTCCGCCCATGTTTTTCGTGGTCTTCCTCTACCATGTCTTCCTTCAACTGGCATTTCCTGGCACTTCTTCACCCATCGGTCATCCTCCATGCGCATCACATGTCCATACCACCTCAGTCTCCTCTCTTGCACACTACATTCTATCCCTCTCAGACACAGTTTCTCTCTCAACACATCCATGCTGGGTCGTTCACACACGTTGACATTGCACATCCAACAGAGCATGCTTGCCTCATTATTCTCCAGCCATCGCATATCCTCTGCAGTTGCTGCCCATGTCTCACTACCATGAAGCATCGTGCTCTTCACACAGGCATCATACAACCGGCCTTTCGTACGCAGGGAGAAACCCTTCTTCGACAGCAAAGGAAGCAGCTAAACTTCTTCCAACCCGTCCTTATTCTAGATACTATGGCCTTGGAACAACCCCCCTCCTTTCCATGCTAATCTGATCTCCTAGGTACCGGAAGCTATTCACTACTTCTATAGCACCCATCTGCATTTGAAAAATGTGTCTATCACTGTGATTACTACTGTCAAATTTCCCTGTACATCTACTGCATACATAGTTTTCCCTACCTGTTAGTTTGTCTGCTATCCCACTACATCTTTTGTGTACCTACGATCTGCATTGTGTGCATTTTATAGAATTTATGCCAGTTCCTTTTCTACATATCGAACATGGCCATTTCCCTGACAGAATCAGAGTTTTGTCCTCTTTTCTACTCATCAACACTTTTGTCTTAGCTAGGTTCACTCTCAGTCCTCTTGCTTCAAACTGCTGTTTCCATAGCCAGGATTTATTCTCTAGCTCCTCTACTGATTCTGCTATAAGAACCAGATCGTCAGCATAGAGAAGTTCCCATGGACAGCCAGTCTTAAACTCCTATGGCTTAGAGGAATATAATGAACAAGAGCGGACTGAGGACTGAACCTTGATGTACTCCTACTTGCATCTGAAATTCCTCACTAAACTCCATTCCTACCCTCACTTTATTGACAGCACCTCTGTACAAAGTTTGCACTGTCCTCACAAGCCATTCCTCAACACCTAGTTTCCTTAGGGACCACCAGATGACAGATCGGGGTACCCTATCAAAGGCCTTCTCTAGGTCAACAAAGGCTAGGTATAGTCGTTTATTCTTCTCTAAGAACCTCTCTTGTAATTGTCTCACCAAGAAGAGGGCATCTGTTGTACTTTTCCCAGGCATAAAACCAAACTGCATCTCATCTAGTTTGACCCTATCTCTAATTAGTTGTTCTAATATTCTTTCTACCACTTTCATAACCTGATCCATCAGTTTTATACCCCTATAATTGCTCCTTTCCAGAGCATTCCCTTTACCTTTCTAGCAATTTATGTGAATACTGCTGCATCAATATTTGGGTATGACCATATATAGCCTGATTGATGATGCATGCAACTAGTTTAGCGGAAACGTCCCCTGAGGCCTTCAGCATCTCAGCAACTATCCCCGACGGTCCAGCAGCCTTACCATTTTTCATTTCCTTAATCGCCTCTTGGACCCTATATTCGTCAATCTCAATAGATGGTCCCTCTATCGGATCTACTGAGGGTAATTTCTCTCTCTCCCATTCGTTCTCCACATTCATCAGTCTCTCAAAATGACATTTCCGGGCCTCCTTTTTCTGATCATTCGTGACACTAAATACACCGGCATCATTCCGGACACATTTATCTCCAACAACATCCTGATTTTCATTGACACACTGCCTTGCAATGTGGAACATCGCACGCTTTTGATCTTCCTGTCGCAGAACATTGGCAAACCCCCTACTCTCAGCCTCCCTGCGTGCTAGGTACACTTGACGTCTAGCTTCTCTCTTAGCCACAAGTTTCATCAGTAGCCTGCAGTAAGTTGTGACGTAAGAAATTCCAGTTATTATCTATGTCTTACGTCTCTAAATCATCTTCTTTTTCGTCATACATCTTGAAGGGCTTTCCTAAATTTTTATTTTAGTGAAAGGTCTTTTAGCTTCCAGACTTTTCTTTTACACACCTTCCTGTATGTCTCATTCCATCTCTTGCTTACTGAGATATCACTAACGACTAACCTATGCTGTGGGGTACTTCTTTCCCAGGATATGCCTTGGTATTTGACACCATCTGCCTGTCCCGCTGCCTAACTAGTAAGAAGTCAATCTGGCTTATGTGCTCGCCAGATTTGTAGGTTATTAGGTGGTTGGCAGGGGTGTCTGGAAGTTAGTGTTGCAAATAGTCAGTGTACTTGCATCACAAAATTCAAAAGTCTCACTCCTTCTTCATATCTTGAGCCGTAACCGTGCCCACTATGTACCCCAGTGTAACCATCCTGGAGCTGTCCAACATGACCATAGAAGTCCCCAGCTAGCATAATGATGTCTCCGTCCTCTGTCATTGCAGTTGTTTGTAAAAGTTGCATATATATATATATATATACACATATATATATGAATATATATATATATTTATATATATATGTATATGTGTATATGTATATATGTGTGTGTGTATATATATTTATATATATATATGTTAAACCGGTGTTGACATGTCACCAGGAGAGGAGATGATAGCTATTTTAGAAAGTCCTATCAGAATGAATTTTTTGCTAAACTGCCATAGAGCAGACCTCTCTAGAGATAGAAGCATATAATTTATAGAGCATGCTGGAATACCACTGCTTACATTGGAGAGAATTACTCTGGACAGGAAAGTTGATATCTACAGTTTACCAATATAGAAATATAAAATTTCCACTGTTAAATCTATCTCTGCTTCTAAAGTATTCTGTATTATCTCATACTGTTTCTTTCTTATTTCAGAATATCAGATGACATTGGGATAAATTATTATTTTCCATCTTGGATACATCACCTATATTTATCCTAATTTTAAGACTAAAACATTTTAAACAGTACTTATATAACACTGTTTATATAAATCTATAGTTCAATTACTGTGAAATATTTCCTCAGTACTGAGTTTATTTTCTTCATGTGAGATTATTTTGTATTTTAACTGAACTTGGGTGAAACATAAGTTTGTATTATCTTCAGATATTAACTGAAATCACAGTTGAGGGAAATATAGTAGAAGAAATATTTTTTTAGGAATATAATATAAAAAATATTACAAGAAAAACATTTGTATATTCTGTTAAGAAAAAACATGGAAAATAAATTGGATGAGAAGATTAAATGTAAAACACAATCTAAAGTGTTTAGTATTCCTGATGAGATGACAAAGGTTAGAGAAGAGAAACCATATCACTGTGATATCTGTGGTAAATATTTCTCTCGGGGTAGTAGCTTAATTAATCACACACGAATACATACAGGAGACAAGCCATATCACTGTGATATCTGTGGTAAATCATTCTCTGATAGTACCACATTAACTAGACACAAACGTACTCATACAGGAGACAAGCCATTCCACTGTGATATCTGTGGTAAATCATTCTCTGTAAGTAGTTACTTAACTAGACATAAACGTATACATACAGGTGACAAGCCATATCACTGTAATATCTGTGGTAAATCATTCTCTGTAAGTAGTATCTTAACTAGCCACAAACGTATACATACAGGAGACAAGCCATATCACAGTGATATCTGTGGTAAATTAGTCTCTGACAGTCGTACCTTAACTAGACACAAATGTACCCATACAGGAGACAAGCTATGTCACTGTGATATCTGTGGTAAATCATTCTCTGTAAGTAGTATCTCAACTGGCTACAAACGTATACATACAGGAGAGAAGCCATATCACTGATATCTCTGGTAAATCATTCTCCGTTTCAAGTAGTTTAACTAGACACAAATATACACATACAGGTGAGAAACAATAACAAAATCATATCTCATTATCTCAAAATGGTGAATTAATTAAACACAAATACATTTATATGACTGAGAAGACATACCACTGTGATATTGGGGAGAAATTATTCTCTTTCATTGCTACATTAACTACATAGAAACATATATATATACTGGAGAAAAGCCATATAATTGTGATATCTGTGGTAAATTATTCTCTGATAATAGTACCTTAACTAGACACAAACGTACCCATACAGGAGACAAGCCATATCACTGTGATATCTGTGGTAAATCATTCTCCGTTTCAAGTAGTTTAACTAGACACAAATATACCCATACAGGTGAGAAACCATAACAAAGTCATATCTCATTATCTCAAAATGGTGAATTAATTAAACACAAATACATTTATATGAGTGAGAAGACATACCACTGTGATATTGGGGAGAAATTATTCTCTTTCATTGCTACATTAACTACATAGAAACATATATATATACTGGAGAAAAGCCATATCACTGTGATATTTGTGGTAAATTATCATCTGCGTATTCATCAAAATAATTTAAAATATTTGTTTTTTCCTTTCTTCCCTTTTCTCTTTCCTTTCACTATCCAGGAGAAACTTGAACCGTTAAGGTATCATTCCTGGGTATGTCACTATTTATAAAACAAACTTTGTATTTCATCTGATGAGAGCGTACCAAAGTTTTTGTACCCTTGACATATGTATAATAGAATAAATATGGTTTTATAAATATAGTTTCCATTGATTAATATCATTGATATATATATATATTGTTTTGCAAGAGATGTCAACATGAATGGACGTATTATTTTTATCTAAAGACATTTTTTCCAATTCAACCCCGCCCGTCCCCTTAATCTATTTTATTTCTCATTCTTTCTTCTGATGAAGGACTAGCGTTCGAAACATTAAGACCCTCTTCCTGCTCTATCAATCGTTAACCTAATATATCCCTTCCATATTCTGTACCAATTGTGTTGTTATTTCTGTTTACCTTTTCTATACAGGGTGTGGACGATATTTGTTCGCAATTTTCAACTACTAATTTTATGCAAACTTTTTTTACTTCCGTTGTCACTTCAGAAAAACGACTTTATTTCAATTATTTATTTTCAGAATAACTGATTATCAATAACTTTGAACCTCCAAATTTGTGGAAGAGACACAGAGTTCTTCTTGGAATCTGCGCCGGGAGGACAAATAAGGACCAGAAGATCAACTCCCAGAAAAACAGGTGGCTCGCTGTCTGATCCAAAGATGTGCCCCGTGTCATGCAGACAAAGTTTCCAGCGACAACATTGGTCTTAGGTGTCGTCAGCAGTCAAGGTGATGTGATGCCACCTCACTTCTTCCCTGAGGGCCTCAAGCTGAACACCGATGGCTACATCCGCGTTCTGAGCGAGGTAGTAAAGCCCTGGATCGACCAGGTAGCTGCAGGTAGGCCGTATGTGTGGCAGCAAGACTCAGCACACTGCCATACCAGCCGAAAGACCCAAACCTGGCTGTCAGAGAACTTTGTCGACCACACTTCACCTGACATCTGGCCTCCCAGCTCGCCTGACTGCAAACTCGACTTCTTTGTGGAGACACCAACAGATCTAGCTGCAATACGAAAGACGATCTGAAGGCCAGGATCACAAGTACCTTTAGAGGACTAAGTCGGGGGAGAGTGACAAAGACCTGTAGCTTGTTCCAAGGCCGTCTGGCGGGTTTATCGAGTGAGATCGAAAGAACATGTCATGAAGACAATCTGACCCAAGTTTGATAAATATATCTTAAAAAATAAAACTACTGCGTTATTTTTTCCTAGACAGTAATCTTGCGAACAAATATCGTCCGTACCCTCTCTCTATATATATATACCACTATTATAGACACCATATATATTTCCATGGGTACCTAGTACCTACTGAGATATCTATATCATTTATTTGTATTCTCCTTAATGTAGAGAAAAAATGCTGTATCATGAAATATCAGCGAGTCTATAATTCCCGCTTTTTCTAACGGTCCAATAAGTCTGTGGGCCATTTTAACGGCTTGATTCATTCACGGGGCAGAGGGTGATATATCTACATCTATGCGGACTTATGTCTAGTAGATTTGGAAAAGCTATCTGAAGAGCTATATCTTTCCATTGGAAATTCTCTGAATTTCCAATCTTTTGATAAGCGAAACCGTCGGTCATGGCACTAGAAGAGGTAAATATTTAAATCATATTTTAATTTATTTAAAAGATTGTTTAATGTTTACTTGTTCCGCTCATATATATATATATATATATATATATATATATATATATATATATATATATATATATATATATATATATATGTATGTATATATATATAATATGTATGTATATATACTATATATATATTTGTGTGTATTTCATTATGTATTTTCCCCTTCCTCAATGCTACTCTCTATCATGCACCCTATATTGAGTACTACATTCTTGTCAACATCACAGCTGCCAGCTACAGTTGTAAGCTGCAAAGTAGAAGTTTTAATCACGATTAGGCGTAGATTATATACATTATTTATTATATACTGGCAGTATCGGGTTGGACGCCATGCTTTGACGCAAAGAGTTACATCTCTTTCCATTCTGAGTTCAAATCCCGCCGAGGTTAACTTTGCCTTTCATCCTTACGGGGTCGATAAAATAAAGTACCAGTAATACACTGGATAATTGCTGGCCTTGTGCCAAAAGTAGAAACAATTATTTATTTTATACACACCTCTCTAACTATATATATACATATATACACACACACACATATATATATAGACACACACACATATATATACACACAGACACACACATATATACACACAGACACACATTCACACACACACACACACATATATATATATATATATATATACACATATATACACACAGACACACATATACACACATACACACACACATATATAGACACACACACGTATATATAGATACACACACATACTATTTACCTTGTGCAACAGACTCTTCATGAGGACTTGATCTGATTGGATTTGACCAGCTTTTAACATGACGTGTGCATTCTTCAGCATCTGGTGGATGTGGTATTTCAGGATGATGTGTTGTGATCATGATCTAGGAACTGGATTATGAAGGAATGGTAGACACAGGCATATATAGGGAAACAAATGGCTATGTTATATACACAAGATGTGGAGGTGGGCGGTAATTAAATTTTGACCAGTTAATCCCATATTCCTGGTTTGTGTCCTTAAGCTGCCAGATTTTATTGGCCAGCGTTGTTGAGTTCTATAGTCTACGGTTCTTCATAGATTGGCTGTGAACATACCATCTTTTTTTTATATCGTCATCATCATTTCATTTCATTTTATGTCCCTGCTTGCAAGGGTGGGACGGGAACTGATTCTGGCTTGATTTCTACAACCTCATTTACAGTGAGTGCTGGGTGCTATTTTGCCATGGCACCCCCACGACCACTTTGCAGTGGAATGATATGGACCCCAGTCCCTATCATCTCATTTCTACAGCTGAGTAAACTGGAGCAATGTGAAATAAAGTGTCTTGCTCAAGGAAACAACACATCACTCGGTGTGAGAATTGAACTCACAACCTTTCGATTGCAAGGCCAATGCTCTAATCACTAAGCCATGTGCCTCCATTATATATATATATATATATATATATATATATATATATATATATATATATATATATATATATATATATATATATATATATATATATATATATATATATATATATATATATATAGTCAAAATTTGAATGGGAACAAAACAGAGAGGCAGTACGAACAAAGGTTTATTAGTTTCACGCTCTTGAGAGTGGGGTGGTGGTGGGGAACGACGTTTCGGGCATAAGCCCTTCTTCAGGTGAAAAGTGTGTGGGAAGAGAGTTCCAAGGGTGTGTAGGGGAGTGGTGGAGAGACATATAGAAAAAAAGGGGTGTGAGGAAACGGTACAAATGAAATTAAATATAAAGGCATGATCAAAATAAAATTAAAAATACACATGGAGACATGGAGTAAAACAGGTGGTGGAAGGGTGGGGGCTTGTAGGGGTGGTGGCCGGTGGAGTGGGGAGAGGGAGACGGGGTGTCCGAGCGGGGAGGGCTGAAGGTGGTGTGTGTGTGTAGGTGTACGTGTGTGTGTGTGTATGTGAAAGTAAGAGTTGGGGGAAGAACGGGGTTGCATGTTCAGGAAGAGGTGTGTGTGGGGTGGGGTGTAGGATAGTGTGTGGATAGAGGGTGGATATATATATATATATATACATGGAGTCACATGGCTTAATATATATATATATATAATGGAGGCACATGGCTTAGTGGTTAGAGCATTGGCCTTGCAATCGAAAGGTTGTGAGTTCAATTCTCACACCGGGTGATGTGTTGTTTCCTTGAGCAAGACACTTTATTTCACATTGTTCCAGTTTACTCAGCTGTAGAAATGAGATGATAGGACTGGGGTCCCTATCATTTCTCTGTAAAGTGGTAGTGTAGGCACCATGGCAATAAAGCACCCACCACTCACTGTAAATGAGATTGGTGTTAGGAAGGGCATCCCGCTGTAGAAATCAAGCCAGAATCATTCCCGTCCCACCCTTGTAAGCAGAGAAAAGTGGACGTAAAATGATGATGATGATAATTCTGGTGATAAACACAGTGAAGGAGGCAGAGTCTGGATCAAGTCTGGCCATAGTTGGCCACCATTGTGTTTGCTCCACTGAGGACTGTTGGGTATTTTATAGCTGGATGCCCTTCCTAACACCAACCACACAAAGCAGGGATATAAATAAAGGGAGACTTTACCTTGATGATGAGCGAAAGTATAGGGTCAGAAAAATCTGACAGTTTGTGACACCTAAACAGGACATCAAGTAATACATGGTTCCATGGTTGAGAAAGGAACTGGCTTTCTAGAGAGAGAGGAAGAGAAAGTGTGTGTGTGTGAGAAAAATTAGCAAACATATACTTGACAGAGTAATAACTCAAGTGAAAAAGAAAATTGAAATTAAATTATGGGGCAACACTAGCGAAGCAATTCGCTGGTTTAAAAACGTTAAGAACAAGAATAAATCTAAGTTTATACAATTTGACACAGACGAATACTACTCTTCAATCTCACCCGGCACTTTACGTAAGACCCTATCGTTTGCTAAAGTCAATTCCGACTTAACGGAGGACGAAATTAATATTATTCTCGAGGCTAGAAAAACTATTATCAAGTTTGATAACTGCTACTGGGAATGTAAGAACAGACCCACAAACTTCGACATTACCATGGGTTCCAACGACTCAGCGGAGGTCACGGATCTTGTGGGAATTTACATAGCCCACATACTACATAGTAAATTTAGTAATCTACAGGGGGGAATATACAGAGATGACGGGCTCTTATTAGTTAATAACTTAAATAACCAGAATCTTGAAAGGCTACGGAAAAATATTAGAAAATCTTTTAGTGAACTGGGTCTAAAAATAACATACAAATACAATCTTAAAGTAGTAAATTTTCTAGACGTAACTCTTAATTTAAATACCGGACTGATACGACCCTTCCACAAGATAAATGAGAACCTTACTTATATCAATTTTAACTCAAACCACCCACTTTTCATGATCAAATCGGTTCCCCATAGTATTTCTCTTAGAATCTCTCGCCTATTGTCTGACTCTGAGATTTGTAATGAACACGCTGAATACTATAATAATGCATTAAGGAATGCCGACCACCGGGATACAATAGAATACATTGATAAGAATCTCCATAACACACATAGCTCTACACAAAATCAAGGAATACGTAACCGGGGGACTAATATACAAGCGCACACACGCAGTACCACCAGACATACTAATAATAGAAAATCATCACCAAATAAATCACATTGTAGAAAGTATATCTGGTATAATCCTATTTTTAATGCCTCGATTAGTACAAAACTATCTCTTTCATTCTTTAAGTTAATCAACAAGCATTTCCCTAGTTCCCATAAATACAGTAAAATTGAACTCTAAAACTATTAGACTATCATACTCCACGGCACCAAACCTTGAAGCATACATAAAAAAACTTAACTTAACAGCACTACAAAACAAAATATTTTGATAACAGATGGGCAGAACGTAATATCTGCCTCCCAACCACTAAATGGGAGACGGGTATTACACAACCCACCTGTACTGCTATCACAACCTATCCATGGTATACCCGCTACCCACAACAAAAACTGTAACTGCCATCTACCTGAAAGATGTCCATTAAAGAATAAATGCCTAAAGTCCAACATTGTTTACCAATGCACGGTTGAATCGAACGACCAGAAATGGTATTACATCGGGTCTACCACCACCTCGTTTAAATCTCTTTGGTACCGTCATCGATTCTCAATTAAACATCCTGATCACCGTTTTGTGACCACGCTCGCCAACAAGACCTGGCAACTCCATGAACGCAACCAACAGTTCACCTTAAAATGGGATATACTTTCCAGCGCAAGTGCATATCGGAGTGGATTGGAGTACTGCAGGTTATGTAACCTTGAACTCTTTTACATCTTAAAATCCAAAAATAAACTACTTAACGATAGAATCGAACGATCATTATACTGCAACCACAAACTAAAAGCTAAATTCTCTCACTATAAAATAACTTAACATTTGAACCCGTAACTATAACATTGCTTTCTAGCTAACCACCTTCTCTTCCCCCACACTACAAGACAATACCCTACTTATCACTATAAATGGTAACTTAGTGCAATTCGCAGATTACTACTACAAACCCAAAGTTCACCCACCCCATAGCTTTCGTCTGTCCCCTCTATCTCTCTATATCCATTTCACTCTCTCTCTCTCTCGCCCTAGGCTTACCTCCCTCCCTCTCCACATCTATGAACCAGCCCTCTGGGGCAATAAATAATTCCAACCTTGACTATCAATGCATCGCTTAAGGTGGTTGCTTTAAGAGTAACCAGTATAATAAAACCCCTACCATAACATTTTGATTAAGATATCTACAAACCACTCTTTCCTATTTCTCCAACCCCTGCATATCTTTCTCTCTCTCTCTCCCTCTCCCCTTTTTTTCTCTCTTCCTTTTCTACTCTATCTTCTCCAATAACCTCACTTAAGGGTATTTACATTGTTCATTTTAACCATTCTGCTCTGATGATACAGTGGTCACAGCATTTGATAATTGAGTTTTGCAAATAGTTATAAATTTGCACATAGCATAACTAGGCTGTACAACCACCATGGAAACATTTGTAAGCACACGGAATAAATTACCTTTTTATGATGTCTACCTGTTATTATTCATTCTTTATCTACACTCCGGAATACAGAAGGATCAGGAACTAAGTTTCTTCAACAATTCTTCCATAACTCGTTGAGTAACCTCTCACCGTACGTCAACCCTATCCAGTGTAGTAATTAACCATTACTGCATCTAGGATAATCCTATACCTAATATATATATATAAGTATTGAAGTTTCCGTTGAAAATTGAAAAAGTCATAGGAGTGAAGAGTGCTCTAAGTACCAGAGCAAAATTTAATGTATAATAAACAATACAATATAATTACCTCATTACCAGAGGTTTCCCGAATAAGATGAATACGAAAAACGTCCTCATTCGTTCGTCGGACAAGGCAATTTAAAACATAGTGAAATATTTGAAAAGTCTCCTCAAGAAATGCAAAAAATATATAAATAAAAGTAATACAAGAGATATATAAAAAAATAAGGAAATATAGTTAGGGTATGTGTATATGTATGTATATACACTCACAAATGTACATATGTGTGTATGTACAAATGCATGTGTATGGTGAAAATGTGTGCATAAGTACATATATGAGGGCAAGTATATTTGTGTATATGTGACCACAAATACGTATATAATATGAGGTGAAAAAGAAATTGTATGATAATATAATTAACACGCATCCAGATACCGGTATTAAATACACACACGAGTAAGAAAGCACGCGTATAAACACACACACACGCGCGGTCACTTATATGCGGAAGATAAAGAGGGAAGGGAGTGTAATAGTAAAAAGAAGTGTCATTCTCGATATATGTATAAAAATGAAACAATATATGAGAATGAAGAGAAAGTAATCAATTAAGACTAGAGAAAAGAAAACAAACATAGGTACGCACGTACACACATATATATGTAACGGAATATTATGTGTGGTCGCCGCCGTTATATATATATAAAAAAAATAAAAATATATTTATACACACAAATACGTACAGACAAAAGCGCATGCATGCGTCCCACCCTTGTAAGCAGAGAAAAGTGGACGTAAAATGATGATGATGATAATTCTGGTGATAAACACAGTGAAGGAGGCAGAGTCTGGATCAAGTCTGGCCATAGTTGGCCACCATTGTGTTTGCTCCACTGAGGACTGTTGGGTATTTTATAGCTGGATGCCCTTCCTAACACCAACCACACAAAGCAGGGATATAAATAAAGGGAGACTTTACCTTGATGATGAGCGAAAGTATAGGGTCAGAAAAATCTGACAGTTTGTGACACCTAAACAGGACATCAAGTAATACATGGTTCCATGGTTGAGAAAGGAACTGGCTTTCTAGAGAGAGAGGAAGAGAAAGTGTGTGTGTGTGAGAAAAATTAGCAAACATATACTTGACAGAGTAATAACTCAAGTGAAAAAGAAAATTGAAATTAAATTATGGGGCAACACTAGCGAAACAATTCGCTGGTTTAAAAACGTTAAGAACAAGAATAAATCTAAGTTTATACAATTTGACACAGACGAATACTACTCTTCAATCTCACCCGGCACTTTACGTAAGACCCTATCGTTTGCTAAAGTCAATTCCGACTTAACGGAGGACGAAATTAATATTATTCTCGAGGCTAGAAAAACTATTATCAAGTTTGATAACTGCTACTGGGAATGTAAGAACAGACCCACAAACTTCGACATTACCATGGGTTCCAACGACTCAGCGGAGGTCACGGATCTTGTGGGAATTTACATAGCCCACATACTACATAGTAAATTTAGTAATCTACAGGGGGGAATATACAGAGATGACGGGCTCTTATTAGTTAATAACTTAAATAACCAGAATCTTGAAAGGCTACGGAAAAATATTAGAAAATCTTTTAGTGAACTGGGTCTAAAAATAACATACAAATACAATCTTAAAGTAGTAAATTTTCTAGACGTAACTCTTAATTTAAATACCGGACTGATACGACCCTTCCACAAGATAAATGAGAACCTTACTTATATCAATTTTAACTCAAACCACCCACTTTTCATGATCAAATCGGTTCCCCATAGTATTTCTCTTAGAATCTCTCGCCTATTGTCTGACTCTGAGATTTGTAATGAACACGCTGAATACTATAATAATGCATTAAGGAATGCCGACCACCGGGATACAATAGAATACATTGATAAGAATCTCCATAACACACATAGCTCTACACAAAATCAAGGAATACGTAACCGGGGGACTAATATACAAGCGCACACACGCAGTACCACCAGACATACTAATAATAGAAAATCATCACCAAATAAATCACATTGTAGAAAGTATATCTGGTATAATCCTATTTTTAATGCCTCGGTTAGTACAAAACTATCTCTTTCATTCTTTAAGTTAATCAACAAGCATTTCCCTAGTTCCCATAAATACAGTAAAATTGAACTCTAAAACTATTAGACTATCATACTCCACGGCACCAAACCTTGAAGCATACATAAAAAAACTTAACTTAACAGCACTACAAAACAAAATATTTTGATAACAGATGGGCAGAACGTAATATCTGCCTCCCAACCACTAAATGGGAGACGGGTATTACACAACCCACCTGTACTGCTATCACAACCTATCCATGGTATACCCGCTACCCACAACAAAAACTGTAACTGCCATCTACCTGAAAGATGTCCATTAAAGAATAAATGCCTAAAGTCCAACATTGTTTACCAATGCACGGTTGAATCGAACGACCAGAAATGGTATTACATCGGGTCTACCACCACCTCGTTTAAATCTCTTTGGTACCGTCATCGATTCTCAATTAAACATCCTGATCACCGTTTTGTGACCACGCTCGCCAACAAGACCTGGCAACTCCATGAACGCAACCAACAGTTCACCTTAAAATGGGATATACTTTCCAGCGCAAGTGCATATCGGAGTGGATTGGAGTACTGCAGGTTATGTAACCTTGAACTCTTTTACATCTTAAAATCCAAAAATAAACTACTTAACGATAGAATCGAACGATCATTATACTGCAACCACAAACTAAAAGCTAAATTCTCTCACTATAAAATAACTTAACATTTGAACCCGTAACTATAACATTGCTTTCTAGCTAACCACCTTCTCTTCCCCCACACTACAAGACAATACCCTACTTATCACTATAAATGGTAACTTAGTGCAATTCGCAGATTACTACTACAAACCCAAAGTTCACCCACCCCATAGCTTTCGTCTGTCCCCTCTATCTCTCTATATCCATTTCACTCTCTCTCTCTCTCGCCCTAGGCCTACCTCCCTCCCTCTCCACATCTATGAACCAGCCCTCTGGGGCAATAAATAATTCCAACCTTGACTATCAATGCATCGCTTAAGGTGGTTGCTTTAAGAGTAACCAGTATAATAAAACCCCTACCATAACATTTTGATTAAGATATCTACAAACCACTCTTTCCTATTTCTCCAACCCCTGCATATCTTTCTCTCTCTCTCTCCCTCTCCCCTTTTTTTCTCTCTTCCTTTTCTACTCTATCTTCTCCAATAACCTCACTTAAGGGTATTTACATTGTTCATTTTAACCATTCTGCTCTGATGATACAGTGGTCACAGCATTTGATAATTGAGTTTTGCAAATAGTTATAAATTTGCACATAGCATAACTAGGCTGTACAACCACCATGGAAACATTTGTAAGCACACGGAATAAATTACCTTTTTATGATGTCTACCTGTTATTATTCATTCTTTATCTACACTCCGGAATACAGAAGGATCAGGAACTAAGTTTCTTCAACAATTCTTCCATAACTCGTTGAGTAACCTCTCACCGTACGTCAACCCTATCCAGTGTAGTAATTAACCATTACTGCATCTAGGATAATCCTATACCTAATATATATATATAAGTATTGAAGTTTCCGTTGAAAATTGAAAAAGTCATAGGAGTGAAGAGTGCTCTAAGTACCAGAGCAAAATTTAATGTATAATAAACAATACAATATAATTACCTCATTACCAGAGGTTTCCCGAATAAGATGAATACGAAAAACGTCCTCATTCGTTCGTCGGACAAGGCAATTTAAAACATAGTGAAATATTTGAAAAGTCTCCTCAAGAAATGCAAAAAATATATAAATAAAAGTAATACAAGAGATATATAAAAAAATAAGGAAATATAGTTAGGGTATGTGTATATGTATGTATATACACTCACAAATGTACATATGTGTGTATGTACAAATGCATGTGTATGGTGAAAATGTGTGCATAAGTACATATATGAGGGCAAGTATATTTGTGTATATGTGACCACAAATACGTATATAATATGAGGTGAAAAAGAAATTGTATGATAATATAATTAACACGCATCCAGATACCGGTATTAAATACACACACGAGTAAGAAAGCACGCGTATAAACACACACACACGCGCGGTCACTTATATGCGGAAGATAAAGAGGGAAGGGAGTGTAATAGTAAAAAGAAGTGTCATTCTCGATATATGTATAAAAATGAAACAATATATGAGAATGAAGAGAAAGTAATCAATTAAGACTAGAGAAAAGAAAACAAACATAGGTACGCACGTACACACATATATATGTAACGGAATATTATGTGTGGTCGCCGCCGTTATATATATATAAAAAAAATAAAAATATATTTATACACACAAATACGTACAGACAAAAGCGCATGCATGCGTACATACATACACACGAGGCACGTATATATATATATATATATATCGCCACATGTATATTTAATCACACGTACGTACGCGACTATATATATATATACATACACACCCATACATACATATACACACATATACATACACATACACACACATTCACCCGCAAACACACACATTCACCCGCAAACACACACATATAAAAAAGTATGTAAAAAACCTAGATATAAAAAAAACACATACACACACGAGTGCTCTCCCTAATATTACATCAAGGTTGACTATACGGAATGACCAGTTCTATCCAGTGGTGAACCAACAAACCTAATTGTATATATCATCATCATCACCGTTTTACGTCCGTTCTTCCACGCTAGCATGGGTTATATATATAAATTAATAAAAACAATGAATAAAAACAAAGAAACAGTTCCTTATATTAAAAAATTCATCATTTTACGATCGTTTCTAAGATATATATGTGTGTGTTGGTATGTATATCATATAGATCTATGTAAAAATTTTACAAACTATCAGAGGAAATATACATACCTACACATATCTATGCTGCTGAAGACAGCATATATATGTGTAGGTATGTCTATATGCTGAAGACAGCATATATATGTGTAGGTATGTATATTTCCTCTGATAGTTTGTAAAATTTTTACATAGATCTGTGATATACATACCAATACACACACATAAATCTTAGAAGCGATCGTAAAATGATGAATTTTTTAATATAAGGAACTGTTTCTTTGTTTTTATTAATTTATCTTGACTCTGTTTTCCTGTGATTTTCATCGAAAAAAATTTTGAATACAATACATCTCTTTTCATGATATTTGGATTACATTGAGTTCTTCATACGGATTGGACACTACCGTATATTTTGGTAGATTTATCTACATATATATATATATATATATATATATATCATTCTCTGATGGTAGTACCTTAACTAGACACAAATGTATACATACAGGAGACAAGCCATATCACTGTGATATCTGTAGTAAATCATTCTCTGATGGTAGTTCCTTAACTACTCACAAACGTACCCATACAGGAGACAAGCCATATCACTGTGATATCTGTGGTAAATCATTCTCTGTTAGTAGTCACTTAACTACCCACAAACGTATACATACAGGAGGCAAGCCATATCTGTGGTAAATCATTCTCTGATGGTAGTTCCTTAACTACTCACAAACGTACCCATACAGGAGACAAGCCATATCACTGTGATATCTGTGGTAAATCATTCTCTGAAAGTAGTACCTTAACTAAACACTTACGTATACATACAGGAGAGAAGCCATACCACTGTGATATCTGTGGTAAATCATTCTCTGTAAGTAGCGCCTTAACTACTCACAAACGTACCCATACAGGAGACAAGCCATATCACTGTGATATCTGTGCTAAATCATTCTCTCAAAGTGGTCACTTAATTTTCCACAAACGTACACATACAGGAGACAAGCCATTCCACTGTGATATCTGTGGTAAATCATTCTGTCAAAGTAGTCAATTAATTACACACAAACATATACATACAGGAGACAAGCCATATCATTGTGATATCTGTCGTAAATCATTCTCTTGGAGTAGTTCCTTAACGTCTCACATACATACCCATAAAGGAGACAAGCCATACCACTGCGATATCTGTGGTAAATCATTCTTTGAAAGTAGTCATTTATCTAAACACATAGATGTAAGAAACCATATCACTGATATCTGTAGTAAATCATTCTCCGTTTCAAGTAGTTTAACTAGACACAAATATACCCATACAGGTGAGAAACCATAACAAAGTCATATCTCATTATCTCAAAATGGTGAATTCATTAAACACAAATACATTTATATGAGTGAGATATTGGGGAGAAATTATTCTCTTTCATTGCTACATTAACTATATAGAAACATATATATATACTGGAGAAAAGCCATATCACTATAATATCTGTGGTAAATTATCATCTGCATATTCATCAAAATAATTTGTTATTTGTTTTTCCTTTCTTCCCTTTTTCTCTTTCCTTTCACTATCCAGGAGAAACTTGAACCATTAAGGTATCATTCCTGGGTATGTCACTATTTATAAAACAAACTTTGTATTTCATCTGATGAGAGCGTACCAAAGTTTTGGTGCCCTTGAAATATATATAATAGAATAAATATAGTTTTATAAATATAGTTTCTATTTATTAATATCATTCATATATATATATATTGTTTTGCAAGAGATGTCAACATGAAAGGACCTGTTATTTTTATCTAAAGACATTTTTTCCAATTCAACCCCGCCCGTCCCCTTAATCTATTTTATTTCTCATTCTTTCTTTTGATGAAGGACTAGCATCCAAAACGTGAAGACCCTATTCCTGCTATATCAATCGTTAACCTAATATATCCCTTCCATATACTGTACCGATTGTGTTGTTATTTCTGTCTACCTTTTATATATATATATATATATATATATATATATAGTATGTATGTATATATACTATATATATATATATATATATAGTATGTATGTATATATACTATATATATATATATATATATAGTATGTATGTATATATACTATATATATATATATATATATAGTATGTATGTATATATACTATATATATATATATTGGTGTGTATTTCATTATGTATTTTCCCCTTCCTCAATGCTACTCTATCATGCACCCTATATTGAGTACTACATTCTTGTCAACATCACAGCTGCCAGCTACAGTTGTAAGCTGCAAAGTAGAAGTTTTAATCACGATTAGGCGTAGATTATATACATTATTTATTATATACACACCTCTCTAACTATATATATACACACACACACACACATATATATATACACACACATACACACACACACATATATATACACAAACACATATATACACACACACACATACACACACACATATATATACACAAACACATATATATATACACACACACATACATATATACACACACACACATATATATATATATATATATATATACACACACACATATATATATATATATACACACACACACATACTATTTACCTTGTGCAACAGACTCTTCATGAGGACCTGATCTGATTGGATTTGACCAGCATTCTTCAGCATCTGGTGGATGTGGTATTTCAGGATGATGGTGTTGTGATCATGATCAAGGAACAGGTTTATGAAGGAACGGTAGACACAGGCATATATAGAGAAACAATTGGCTATACACAAGATGTAGAGGTGGAATTAAATTTTGTCCCGCTAATCCCATATTCCTGGTTTCTGTCCTTAAACTGCCAGATTTTATTGGCCAGCGTTGTTGAGTTCTCTAGTCTACGGTTCTTCATAGAGTGTCTGTGAACCATCTTTTTTTATCTTTTATGTATATATATATATATACATGGAGGCACTGGCTTAGAGGCTAGAGCATTGGCTTTGCAATCAAAAGGTTGTGAGTTCAATTCTCAGCACGTTATTTAACATTGCTCCAGTTTACTCAGCTGTAGAAATGAGATGATAGGACTGCGGTCCCTATCATTCCACTGCTAAGTAGTCGTGGAGGTGCCATGGCAAAAAAGCACCCAGCACTCACTGTAAAGTGGTCGTGGAGGTGCCACGGCAAAAAAGAACCCAGCCCATACTATAAAATGGTCGTGGAGGTGCCACGGCAAAAAAGCATCCAGCACTCACCGTAAATAAGGTCGTTGTTAGGAAGGGCATCCAGCTGTAGAAATCAAGCCAGAATCAGTTCCCAAGCAGGGAAAAGCGGGCGTAAAATGATGATGATGATAGTTCTGGTGATAAACACAGTGAAGGAGGCAGAGTCTGGGTCAAGTCTGGGCATAGTTGGCCCCTATTGTGCTTTGCTCCGGTGAGGACTGTTGGGTACTTTATAGCTGGAGGCCCTTCCTAACACCAACCACGCAAAGCAAGAATATAAATAAAGGGAGACTTTACCTTGATGATGAGGGAAAGTACAGGGTCAGAGAAATCTGACAGTTTGTGACCTCTAAACAGGACATCAAGTAATACATGGTTCCATGGTTGAGAAAGGATCTGGCTTTCTAGAGAGAGAGGAAGAGAAGCTTTACCTGACATATCATTTACATTACTCTATATATACTATTGTATATTCACAGTAAAGGCTTTATCTCACATAATTATCTCACATAACATTTACATTACTCTATATATACTATTTTATTTTCACAGTAAAGGCTTTACCTCACATAATATCTCACATAACATTTACATTACTCTATATATACTATTGTATTTTCAGTAAAGGCTTTATCTTACTTAATATCTCACATAACATTTACATTACTCTATATATACTATTATATTTTCACAGTAAAGGCTTTACCTCACATAATATTTCACATAACATTTACATTACTCTATATATACTATTGTATTTTCAGTAAAGGATTTATCTTACATAATATCGAATCTATGAGATTTTGAATGTATTTATTTTGAGAACAATACCATAACATCAGTTTGAGCGACCAGTTACAGCCACTTTCAACAGAAAGAAGTAGAGAATTCTGGCCGGTTCGTAAAGGATTAATAGGCTGATAGGACAATAGTTCCCACAATCAAGTCTGCTACCTTTTTGTAGAGTACAACTATCAATGCTTTCTTGAACATGTCTGGGATTTTTTCCTGTAGTGATAAAACAGTTAAAAAGATGTTGAAGTACTTTGATAATTGGTTCATCTCCAGCTTTGATGGATATGTACTTACCTGTGAGAGGATCGTTGGTGTTGAGGTAGTCTAACGAAGGAGACACTCTACTGAGTCTTGTTGTCCAATACAGAGATTCTGTGGAAGAGAGAGGAATTACCAACAAATTCTTGCTTGATATAAATATATAGAAATATATATATCTAAAGTCTGTCTTAAGCCAGAAGGCTCATTTGGCCGGAGCTTATCCCGGTTTCATGGCGTGAAGCAACTGAGAGTACAAGACTGAGAGTACAACTGAGAGTACAAGACACCAGTCCATTGCAGGGTTAAACCTCCAGCTATTGCTGGTACTCATTTTCAACTGTGTATACTGGAGCAACGTGAAATGAAGTGTTTTGCTCAAGAACACAACACGCAACCGAGGAATTGAGCCCACGACATTATGATCGTAAGTCCAACACCCTTACCACTAGGATACGTGCCTCCACATATATATATATATATATAAATATATATATGTAGGAGGTGAGTTTTATTGTAGTACAATAAAGCAATGCAGATATCGGATTATCTGATGAAAACACAAATATTATTGCATGATGATATTTGTTTTTGAAATGCGCATAATAAAATACATGGAACTCTTTTAACCATCTTTTGATCTTATATATTATATAAATATATATATATATATATATGTATGTGTGTAGACCACCTGTGACCCGTTGGGTAACGTTCACCTCAAAATAATTTTATACAGACATGTACATAATGTAAAACTGGAAGGCCCATATATATATATCATTTCATTTCATTTTACGTCCACTTTTCCCTGCTTTCAAGGGTGAGATGGGAACTGATTCTGGCTTGATTTCTACAACTGGATGCCCTTCCTAACACCAACCTCATTTACAGTGAGTGCTGGGTGCTTTTTTGCCGTGGCGCCTACACGACCACTCTACAGTGGAATGATAGGGACCCCAATCCTATCATCTCATTTCTACAGCTGAGTAAACTGGAGCAATGTGAAATAAAGTGTCTTGCTCAAGGAAACAACACATCACCCGGTCTGAGAATTGAACTCACAAACTTTTGATTGCAAGGCCAATGCTCCAACCACTAAGCCATGTGCCTCCATGCGTGTGTGTATATATATATATATAAATTTGTGTGTGTATATACATATATATATATGTGTGTGTGTGTATATATATATATATGTGGGTGTCTGTGATCTATATATACTGGTCATAGACACACACATATACATATATATACACACACACACATTCACACATATATATATATACACAACACCACTATCTCTCTTTCTCTCTTTGTCTCTCTATGTCTCACTTTCAATCTATTCTGTCACAACTACTCTCTCTTCCTCTCTATCTATTTATGAAGGTACCCCAGAAACCCCATATCTCGGGAACACCTGCTCCGATTTACTCGAAACTTGTTTTATTCCATTTGTATTCCCATTTCAGGGTCAACTTTCTGTCAAAGTATTTTCCCATTATCTGCCCTTTTGGCTGTATTACATTACATTACATAGATATTTTTATCTAAAGACATCTTTTCCAATTCTAACCCGGCCGTCCTCTCAATCTATTTTATTTCTCATTCTCTCTTCTGGTGAAGGACTAGCGTCCAAAACGTTAATACCCTCTTCCTGCTATATCAAGCGTTAACCTAATATATCCCTTCCATATACTGTACCAACAAACCTAAATTTATATATATATATATATATATATATATATATATACATATATATATTTATATACAAGATTGAGAATGATATGCTGACGGTCTTCCAGTTTATTCCGAAGTCTATACAAAAGATTTGTGTTGAATGTATAACTAAATTTTGGAGATTTTAAATAAAAAACTAAGTTGTAATGCATAATATCACTGCTATTTCTAGCAGTTAGAGAGACTACGTAGAGGTTTTATTATTGATATATAATTGATATTTTACTGAGTGATACTTTCTGATTTACAATAAATTAAATACGATTGGAAATGTGTCTGAAGGTATTAAATTATATCAGGGACTTTTAACGTATGACACCGGTAAGAGAGGTGAAACGTTGTCAACGACACCAAGTACCTGCTGTCTTCATTATAACTTTAATTAATCTAATTATATCTTGTGTAATAATTATATATATATATATACACAATTTTCTTTCCCTGGCATCAGTCTTATCTATCATATCTATTCTTACTTTACAATTGTGTCTACTAAGAGTTCCATTACAATCTGTAGTAGTAAAACTACTATTTCACCAGAACATCTGCTGTCAGTCATTTATAGACAATATATATATTTTAGACCACATATCAACCTAATATATATATATTTCTTATCAAATCTGTAGCTAAAGACATAAAGTCAACCTCATTACTTCATTCTGACAAGATATCAATGTATGACTAAAGATGAAGAAGATACACCAACTTTAATGTCGTGAGATAAAGCTGATAACATCTTTGAAACTTCTAATTTGATAACAAAGAGATTATTTCTTTGGTTGTTTAGTAAAATCTAACAACACAACACATTGATTATATCTGAAGGAGGTAAGTTGACAAAGATTTACTTGAAGTCTATAATAATTGTTTCGACTTTTGGCACAAGGCCAGCAATTATTCCAGTGTATTACTGGTACTTTATTTTATCGACCCCGTAAGGATGAAAGGCAAAGTTAACCTCGGCGGGATTTGAACTCAGTCCGTAAAGGGACGTAACTGTGCTGCAAAGCTTGGCATCCGACCCTCTACCGATACTGCCAATCCACCGGCCTTGAAGTCTATAATAATGTAGCCACAAATACTAACTGCTATACTGTACATTAGATAATGTAGTCCTATGTACACTATATCTGATAGCCACTATACTGTACATTAGATAATGTAGTCTTATATACACTATGTCTGATAGTCACTATACTGTACATTAGATAATGTAGTCCTAGGTACACTATGTCTGATAGCCATTAATTCTAATTTCTATACTGTACATTAGATAATGTAGTCCTAGATAAACTATGTCTTATAGCCACTAATACTAACTACTGTACTGTACATTAGATAATGTAGTCCTAGGTACACTATGTCTGATAGCCATTGTACTGTACATTAGATAATGTAGTCCTAGCTACACTATGTCTGATAGTCACTAGTATATACGTAGTTCTCAGGGAGATTCAGCAAGACGTATGACATGGCTTCCCTTTGAAATACATGTAGAACCCATCTCATATTATAATGTGTCTGAGTATTTCATTGACACGTATACCGTTGACATTGTTCTCAGGGAGATTCAGTGTGACAATTCTATGTAACAACATTTCCACTATAATTACTGGTACAACTTATTATTTTTGCCAGCTGGGTGAAATAAAACAATGAGAAATAAAGTGTCTTGTTCAAAGCCCCAACGTACAGACCACCTGGTCTGGGATTCGAACTCACGAACCATACGTTCATGTACTGCGTGCTATCACCGCCTAAATCCGGTTTCTTCCACACAAAATACACCGGAATGACATAATCCGGATTAATTCACGAACAAGAATAACAATAAGTCGCTGAGTGTGATCTCCCTTGGCTGACTTTAAAATCTTTTCCATTAGAAATTAATTTGTTTCATGTCCGATTGAAAGACTCTGGAATTTTTACCTGTCTTGGGTTTAATTAATGAGGAATTTTGAGGTATTTATTACAATTATTAATTATTTCATTACTAAGATATCATTTGAAGGATTTACTAAAGTTTTTAATTATTAATTATTTTATTTGTAACTTAACATGTGGTTCTTGTATAAAATTAGGTTGGAAGATTTTAATATAAATATGAACTCTGTATTTCAATTAATTATGAAGAATTTTTATCGATTTATCATAATTGTTAGTTAATTACTAACATAGTAACTTAACGTTTGGTTGTTATATAGAATTTCATTGGAAGACTTTAATTTAGATAGGAACCATTTCCACAGAACGAGAAACAATTTTGGCTGGGTTTCTACCAAAAGGGTTAATGAAGAATTATGAATAATTTACTAATACTATTAATTATTTCATTAATTAGATAGTAACTTAACATTTGATTCATATATAAAATTATGTTGGAAGATTTTAACTAAAATAGGAACCTTTTTAAATGGGTAGACATTTGTTTCATCGAACCAGAATCTGTATTTGGTACAGAAAGCGTTATACAACAAATAACAGAACTATATATATATATATATATATATATATATATATATATATATACACAAAATAAAATAAGTAAGTCAAATATGTAAAATTTGGCTTCGTTTATTATAAATTATAAATTTACTGCTATATATATTTCAGTGACAGCCATTATTGGCTGTGACCTCTTCAGGCAGTCCGAATTGGTGTAGAAAGGACAGGTACACATGTTGTTGAAGTGTATTTCACTCTGTCAATACATCGATATATCCAGCTCCTGGGTGTGTTGTTAGTCTTCCGAGGAACTGGAATCATATATGATTTAATCGACTTTCCCCTCCCTCAAAACTGCTGGCCTTGTGTCTATATAAGAAACAATTATTATAATTGTTTCTACGTTTGGCACAAAGCCAGCAATTACTCAGTGTATTACTGCTACTTCATTTTATCGACCCCGTGAGGATGAAAGGCAAAGTTCACCTCGGCGGGATTTGAACTCAGAATGGCAAGGGCCGTAACTCTATGCATCAAAGTATGGCGTCCGACCCTCTACCGATACTGCCAATCCACCTCCCTCATTATTATAATATTATTGTTTTTCACTCACGAATACACAACACACACACATATCATCATCATCATCATCATCCGGCAATCTCAACCGAAATGGACTCAACAATTGATATCCATGTGGGTCGTTCATTGCCGTTGCCAAGTCCTGGATTTCAATACCAGAATCTCTGGAGATGACATCGGAGTAGGAGAGCTTGTGCCCCTATCTTACTCTCCTCTTACGTACAACAACAGATATGTGTGGGAGGCCAGCATATATCTCTCTCAAAGACAGATGTCACCAGCTTAAGTTCTGAATGCGTTGAAGCAGGCGAGTGTAGGCGACATCAACGTAGTAGTAGTAGTGTAGATGCCATCAAGGTAGTAGTAGTAGTAGTAAGTGCCATCAAGATAGTAGTAGTAGTAGTAGTAGTAAGTGCCATCAAGATAGTAGTAGTAGTAGTAAGTGCCATCAAGATAGTAGTAGTAGTAGTAGTAGTAGTAAGTGCCATCAAGATAGTAGTAGTAGTAGTAAGTGCCATCAAGATAGTAGTAGTAGTAGTAGTAGTAGTAGTAAGTGCCATCAAGGTACTTTTGTTGTTTGGATGAAAGTGTCCATGTTTCACTTCCATATAGCAAGATTGGTTGAATTGTTACTTGGAAGAGTCTGATCTTGGTGTGGTTGGAAAGATTTGAGTGCCAACTCGATCCATCTTGTTGCAAGCTGACCACGCTTGGGCCATTCTGGTTGAAGCAGGCGAGTGTAGGCGACATAACAATATAAGGAAAATAAATCGAAAATGCAACTGGAGTCTTTATAAGAATATTTATTTGTTTCCTTTACCGATTTCACAGTTCTTATGCTTTTCAAAAGTAGAATTGTCAACTTGAATGAACCTGTTATTTTTATCTCAAGACATTTTTTCCAATTCCAACCCGCCCGTCCCTTCAATCTATCTTATTCCTCATTCTTTCTTCTGATGAAGGACTAGCGTCCGAAACGTTAAGACCCTCTTCCTGCTATATCAAGCGTTAACCTAATATATTCCTTCCATATACTGTACCGATTGTGTTGTTATTTCTGTTTGTTTTACACACGCACACACACACATCATCATCATCATCATCATCATCATCATCATCGTTTAACGTCCATATTCCACGCTCGCATGGGTTTGGATGGGAGTTTTCCCACTTGAGGCAAGAGTGGTTGTCTTGCTCGCATAGGACTGTCTGGCGGGTTTTCTACGGCCGGATGCCCTTCCTAACACCAACCACATTTACAGTGTAGAACTGGGAGGTTTTTACCGTGTTACCTACACGGCCACATTACAGCGTGGACTGTGTGTTTTTTTTGTCATGACACCTACACGACCTCATTTGTTTCGGGCTGGATGTTGTGGTACCAACATTACTTTACATTGAAAGGGGTGGTGTGGATGGGGTGGGGGTAGTGGGACGGGGGTGTATTTTGTTAGAGGTGCCTACTGACTGTAGTAGGTTTCACTTTGCACTTAGGTAAGGCGGGTCTTCTCTATTACTGTGTAGCGCCAAAGATCTCGGTCCAGTGACATTGTCTTGGAGAAGTGTAAGTGTGTAAGGTCGGAATTTATCAAGTCGTCCCAGGTTTTTCTGGGTCTGCCTACTCCGTGGCTACCGTCTATTTTTATTGCCCTGCACTTTTTTATACAGCTGTCATCTTTCAAGCGCATCACGTGACCATACCAACGTAGCCTTCTCTCGAGTAAACAACATCTGATCCCTCTTATTTCTAATTTTTCCCTTAGTTCGTTTATGATTTGCAGTTCACGTATATTACTATTACACATCCAGCGGAGCATGCAAGCTTCGTTTCTCTCCGGTCTGCGTATATCCTCTGCACACAATGCCCAGGTCTCACTGCCATGTAACATTGCTGTTCGTATGCAGGCATCATACAGCCTGCCTTTCATTTTTAGAGAGAACCCTTTAGCGGCTCTCTGAACTTTTTCCATCCCGTTCTGACTCTAGCTACTGTACTTTCAGAGCACCCTCCCCCACTGTTGATTTTGTCACCCAGGTAACGGAAGCTGTGCACTATTTCTATAGAACCATCTGTGCAATGGAATGAGTTAGTATTCTGTGGTCACTTGCTGCTACTTATTGCACCAGAGCACCGGCCACATATAAAATCTATATTCTTAGTTAGCTTACCTGTGATCCCACTACATCTTTTATGTACCCATACTTTGCATTTGGGACATAAAATGGAGTTTCTACCTACTCCTTTCCTACACACTGAGCATGGCCATTTCCCAGATGGGACCGGTGCCCTATTTTCCTTCCTACAAACTAGAACTTTAGTCTTAAAAATGTTAACTTTAAGGCCTTTTGATTCTAGGCCATGCTTCCATGTTTGGAATTTCTTCTCTAGTACAGCCATTGATTCAGCTATGAGCGTTAGATCATCTGCATATAGGAGTTCCCATGGGCAGCCGGTCTTGAACTCCTATGTTATAGCCTGAAGGGCAATAATAAATAGTAGGGGGCTAAGGACAGAGCCCTGATGAACACCAACTTTTATGCTAAACTCTTCACTATATTCGTTGTTAATACTAACCTTGCTGACTGTTTCTTTATACATGGCTTGTATAGCTCTCACAAGCCATTCATCAACACCTAGTTTTCTAAGGGCCCACCAGATAATCGAGTGGGGTACTCTGTCAAAGGCTTTCTCCAAGTCAACAAAAGCTAAGTATAGGGGTTTACTTTTACATATATATATATATATGTATGTGTGTGTAAAACGTAAACACAAATAACAACACAATCGGTACAGTATATGGAAAGGATATATTAGGTTAACTCTTGATAGAACGTTGTTCTATCTTCTTATTCTTTAGCCACATATTCGTATCTCGTCACAATAAACAAGCAGAGGTAGCTTTCAGTTTTTAGCCACAGAAAAATGTATATCCCTCATTCGCTCTATTTGTCTATATATTAAGATATGTATATTTGCACACACACACACACACACACATATATATATATATATTCATATATTTAATACAATAACAGAGATAGTTTAAAGCTAAACTCTGACTGGTAACCATCTCACTCCACAAACATTAGGTTATATTTAAATATAAACCCAATTTAAGTGTTTGGGGTGCTAACAATATGTATAATGTGGAAAAACCAGTTGTATTATTTTATGAGATATAATTAAAGTTAAAGTATATCTCTCTTTCCAAACAATTGTTTCATTATAAGTTATCTACAAGTTGGGAGAATATTTCCAGTTTATGTAGAAGCCTAATATATATTCATGTAAGAATATATTTAGGTGGGCGCTTATAAATCATCAGTGGAAGCCCATTAAACTTTGATATAAGAAAGAAAATCTTACCGCAGTCAAAAATCGTGTCTGTTAAGTTGCTCCTTCTCGCCTCGAATGACCGCCAAATTTGAAATTCCAGCAGTTTTTGACTGAGGAAGTATCATAGCGACACAAAGCGGGATGGGGAGACAACTACGATCCACGAAAGGAGGAAAAAAATAATAATATACACGCGGGTTAATTAGTTTTTTCGAAAACATTATCAATCCAACGTGTTAAGAACTCAATTGATATATATATATAAGCACTTGCTTTTACTTCTTCCAAGATCAGTCTTACACTTTCATACATCTTATTACTTTACCAACTGGATGCTACATTTCTTAATATGTGAGTGGAAGTGGTGAGATTCCTTTATGAAATATGTCTGAATATAGCTGTGGGATTTGCAGGAAAACTTTCTCTTCAAAACTGAAACTATCCTCACACGAGAAAAACCCTTCCACTGTGGGAAATCTTTTTCTCAGAGTTCGCAACTTGAACATCACAAAAGAACACATACTGGTGAAAAACCATGTGAAATATGTGGGAAATCTTTCACTCAGCATTCGTCACTGGTTGTTCACCTACGTAGTCAACACTTGCGGTAAACCCCATCACTGTGAAATATAAAAAACACAAATATATAGAAGTCAGAATATAAAATGTGAAGCTTGAGAAATCTTATACATCTCAACACATATGTTGTGTGTGTGTATATATTTTATTATTTTTTAATACATTACTCAAAGGGAAGAAATATGTTGACATATATCAAAGATTACCACAATAACTAGGGAGCGGAGGACAAGATATGCTGGACATTGCTACTGAGAGTAGGATGAGCTGGCTATTGTGGTGGATACCTAAACATTGTAAGACCTTAGTGGGATGACTGAGATTGACCTACATAGATCAGATGTCTCAGGATGTCCAGCTGGAGATTAATGATCTCAGGAATACCATGGAAGATCGTGACATCTAAAAAAGAAGAGTAGAATTGTTCTGGCCAATCCACCTGACCTAATAAATCTAAATTATAATAAAGTAAGAAGCGCGGGACTGCGTGCGGTTTATAATTTTTTATCCCATTAGTAAAATAAGTTGCATTACTTTGAATAAATAATGAATGAATATTACATAATTTATCTACTAAATTTCGTGGCTGTTGATTAAATATATTTTGTTTATTTAAAGATTCACTTCTTTAACATTTTCAAATATCAACACTTCCGGTTAGCCATCGCTTAAATAAATATTCATATATTTCCGTCACTAATTTTCTCCTAATGCAGTTTATATATAATATCGTCTTTTTTAATGTATCATGGATTACGTTAATGATTGAAGAGAGTGTAACACAGTCTTCGTTCAATTTCTATGTATTATATATTGTCAATTATGATGTATACCTGCGTATAATATCAATATGCACACTACACATGCTAGCAGAAAATAATAATAATGTTAATATATATTGATGAACATTTATTATGGTGAAATATGTTGGAAATCACCACAACACAATGTTGGAAAACACCACAACACACATACAAACCAGGTAGTTATACCAACCCAGTATCTTGATTTTAGTGATTTTTTTGTAATAAATCTCAGTTCTTACTTACCAAGTGGAGTGGAACTCATCAGACTGGACCAAGGAAACAGTGTTTCCATTGGTCTTTCCAATTGATGATAGAGGTTTTGTAATGTAATTAACAAATACACCCTTTTAGAACGTACCCCTTCATATTATTTGTCATTAAGGGCTCTTACAGAGACACAATCTCATTTCATTGTTGAGGGTGGTGGATTTTCAGAATCAGTAGAGGAGTGTCAGACGATATTCTTTGTTTCATAAAGTTACAGCCCTTTATGTTCTGGGTTTAAATCTTGCCATGGTCAGCTTTGACTTTCATCCATTCAAGGTTGATAAAAAACAGTAACAGTAATGCACTGGGCCTGATTTAATTGGCATTCCTCTTTCTCTTCAAATTGCTAGCCTTGAGTCAAAGGTAGAAACATTTATTTAAAATCTATAAAACAATAGATAGAATGCTTTCTGCCATATTTATCCTGGTTCTCTGCTCTCTGAGTTTAAATCCTGCTGAGGTCAACTTTCTTTCGTCCATTCAAGGTTGATAAAAAACAATACCAGTCTAATACTGGGGTCTGTTCTTCTTCTCTATATTTCTTTCTCACTTCCTCTCTATATTTCTCTCTCCTCTGGAAGAAATCAACTGTTCCAACCTGGAGAGTGAAGGGCTCCACCAAGCTTCAAATGTCCAGCGACACCCTTACGACTACATCATTTAAAAAAAAAAAATTGATGTGTTTATTTTGTAAACCTTTACTGGTTTATATTTATGACAAAATATCCACATGTGTAAATAAAAATAATTGCATAACTTTAATATTTGTTGGATGGTACTTTCATGACGGTTGAAATTTTGACTTTTAAAAAATAATTCACATTTGAAAATACTTTACAACTTTCTTCTATTTTTCTTCACCCATTTATTTCTGAGAGGGTTGTAGGGGGTAGAATTCTCACACACCCCTTCTAGGTCCTATGTGTGTAAAATTTCCTCTTTACATTACACACACACAACAACACATCACCCTGCACACACACACTCTACATCAAAACACCACAACACACCACACACCACATATACAAACCAGGTAGTTAAACCAATCCACTATCTTGATTTTAGTGATTTTTTTTGTAATAAATCTCAACATCTCAGTTCTTACTTACCAAGTGGAGTGAAACTCATCAGATTGGACCAAGGAAACAATGTTTCCATTGGTCTTTCCAATTGATAGAAAATATAGTTATTTGCCGTTGTTGCCAAACGATGCCAAAAGCCATTGACCTGCATATTTTGTCAAGAAGGCCATTGGAGCGTCACTCACAGAAGCTGATACAGCAGCCAGCTTGACAGCTGATATAGGTAGCACAAACAAGAGGAAGGCAGCGACAGCAGCGGTGACATTAACAACAACAACATATATGTGTATACACCAACAACTTACCAGTAAACACTACCATTAACAAGAGGAAGCCAACTCCAGCATTAGTGACAATAACAACACATGTTTTCAGGATTGAAAGACTCACCTGTAGCCACAAGGTTCTGACATGTTTGCATGTGTGCGTGCTGAACTCTGGGTCTTCTCGCTGGGAACAACCCCCTGTTTTCTTTTTTGTACATTCATCCATTCATTCATTTATTTATTTGCTAACATTCTACCTTCTTGTGTTCCTCTCCATGCACCCCCTTCTTTTCTCTCTTGTCTTCTGATGCCTCCATATCTGATGTAGGGGAGCTATGAGGCCCTCTTATCAGCATTTTCCCTTCCACCTACACAGTTGTGCCTAGCACCTAGGCTGGTGATAACCAGCCACTCACCCCTGATGCCGCTTGGTGCCCCCCCCCCACTAAATACTCCATCCCCTGCAGTCAACATATGCAGCACCATGAATAGACGGGAGAGGGGCCAGAACTGATGGGGTGCGGCTGCTTCCACCACCTCACCTGTGTTGGCTTGACGCATCAAACCTCCAGTGCTCTCGCAGTGTGGAGAAGCTGAAACTGTCTCTTCGCCTCGTCTGCCCAGCCAAAGCCATCTAGCACACCACCAGATGAGACAACGAGCTTGCCTGATGCCCAAGCCTCGCTGGTCAACATCGCTTGGCTCAGGCAGCGCCGGAAGATCCCACTCAGGATCCCGAGAGCAACCCAGGTGCCGGTAGCCGATGCCCTTGCTTCCTCTTTTATGATGATTATTTCATATTAAGGTGAACATTAATGTTTATAAATAACATCAGGTGACTTATTTACCTTATATTTGTTTTATCACCTGTATTATTAAATATTGAAGTGGTTGTTCAACATCTTACGGGACCGGAAAATGTCTTTTTAATCAGAAATCAGTGAACATTTAGTTTTTACTAAATTTTCTTGACTTTATATTTGGTCTTGAAAACCAAAGTACGTATTATTTCGTTTTCTATCACAACACAAACATTGTGAACTTTTTAAATATCTGAAGTGAAATATCTTGATTTATTACAACACCTACATACATATTTCTACACACACACACACAAATCTCTCTATCCCCCCCCCCCTCCTCTCTCACACTCTCTCTGATTGAATTATATAATATATGCTTGAATTTTCTCCGTCGAAAATCAGTCTTGGGCTGTCATATATCTTATTACGTGTACCAACTAAATGCTACATTACAACTTTGTAGAAGCAGAAAGCGGAGTTCTGCAGTCTTTTATGGACCCTTTGTATATTAGACTACATAGCATATATTAACGATATCTACATTTCTTAATGTATAAGTAAAAGTGGTGAGAATCCTTTATGTAAAGATCACTAGCTAGAAATATATCTGAATATAGCTGTGAGATTTGCAGGAAAACTTTCCCTTCAAAACTGAAACTATCTTCACATGGGAAAATACACACTGGAGAAAAACCCTTCCAGTGTGAAATATGTGGGAAATCTTTTTCTAGTAATTCTACTCTTGTAGTTCACAAAAGAATACATACTGGTGAAAAACCCTTCTATTGTGAAATATGTGGGAAATCTTTTTCTGATAGTTCTCATCTTGTAGATCACAAAAGAATACACACTGGAGAAAAACCTTATTCATGTGAAATATGTCGGAAATCTTTTTCTCAAGGTTCTTCTCTTCATCATCATCATCATCATCATCGTTTAACGTCCATCTTCCACGCTTGCATGGGTTTGGACAGGAGCTTTCCCACTTGAGGCAAGATTGGTTGTCTTGCTCATATAGGACTGTCTGGTGGGTTTTCTACAGCTGGATGCCCTTCCTAACACCAACCATGTTTACAGTGTGGTCTGGGAGGTTTTTACCATGTTACCTACACGGCCACGTTACAGCGTGGACTGTTTTTTTTTTCGTGACACCTACACGACCTCATTTATTTCGGACTTGATGTGATACCAACATAACATTACATCGAAAGGGGTGGTGTAGATGGGGTGGGGGTGGTGGGACGGGCTCTCTTGTAAAACACAAAAGAATACACACAGGAGAAAAACCTTATTCATGTGAAATATGTGGGAAATCTTTCTCTCAGAATTCTTCACTACCACTGGGGTCTGTTCTTCCTCTCTATATTTCTTTCTCACTTCCTCTCTCTCAATCTCTCTCCTCCTCTACAAGAAATCACCTGTTCCAACCTGGTGAGTGAAGGGCTCCACCAAGCTTCAAATGCCCACAGTGACACCCCTATGACTCCATCAGTGCAAGAAAAACAAAACAAGATTGATGTGTTATTTTACAAACACTAACTGGTTTATTTATGACAAAATATCCACATTTATGTGTAAATAAAAACAATTTTATAACTTAAATATTTGTTGGATGGTACTTTCATGACAGTTCAAATTATGACTGTTTTTTTAGAAATAATTCACATTTGAAAATACTTTATAATTTTCCTCTCTTGCCAAAGAAAGGTTTGGTAGGACCCTTCAGTTCTGTCAAAGACATGACAACTTCTTTAGTACTGGTGCCACAATAAAATACACTCAGTTGAATGTGGGACCATATGTAAGAGAGATGTGGTCTCCTACTGCACCCTGGTTTGTGAAGACCTGTCCCACCCATGCTAGCAGGGAAAGTAGACATTAAATGATGATCTATGATGTCATTGGTGCCAAGCTGTTTCAGCTATTCCCTTGGACAACATTATATATAATGTGTATGTAGTATATATATAGTTTATATATTGTCTATATGTAGTATATACGCTATATATGCAGTATTTATATATAGTCTATATTTTGTGTATATGTAGCACATACACCATGTACATATTTATATATATATATAGTGTATATTTTGTGTATATGTGCTACATACACTATATACATAGTATTTATATATATAGTATATCATCATTATACCTACTTTTCCATGCTTGCAACAGTTGTACAGGTCCTTCTCAGCATGGCATCTCTCCACTAGATGCGTTCCTTCATCATCTCTTCCAGTTTTAGTGATTTGAGTTCGGCTCTCACAACATTTGCCCCTGACTTTCTTGGTCGTCCTCTACTGAGGCTTCCTTCCACTGGGATTTCTTGTCATTTCTTCACCCTTCGGTCACTGTCCATAGTATTGCAGTTGTGTCTCCTGTACACCATCTCAGATTCCCCTTAAACCCAGCTTCTCCCTCAGCTCATCCAAGCTCTGCCTTTCTCTCAAATATATATTGCACATCCAACAAAACATGGTTGCGTCATTTCTCTCCAGTCTAATCACGTCCTCTTCAGTTACAGCCCATGTTTCTCTACCATGCAGTATCGCACACAGGCTTCATATACCCTTCCTTTTGTGTGTAGTGAGAAACCTTGTTATCAGTAGTAGGAGAGGTTCACTAAACTTCCATCCTATCCTTAATATGCCACTATACTCTTGGCACACCCTCTTCTGCTGCTGATTAGGTCACCTTGATAGCAGAAGCTATCAACCACATCTATAGATCCTTCTTGTGACTGGAAACGGTTTATAACAGTAGCACTCTTCCTCTAAGTTGTGCTGTGCCTCGTCTACATGCAAAAATTTCTCTTTCAGTTAGACTACTCACTTTCCCATTACATCTTTTGTGTACTATATATAAATATATATATACCGTATATACATATATATATATGTGTAGCGAAATATGTCCACACTTTCACCCTGGGTCACATTTAATGGTCATTTTCTGGGTTATCTCCTTTTGGGCATTAACAGGTCTGAGATTGGGCGACCTCAAAAGGTCAGCCCTTATTTCTCAAGCCTTGGAGACAGAGGACGTGACATAAATAAATAGCCTGCCTTAGTTCAGACCAAGCAGTTTGGAGCATTTTTTGATAGAGTAAACATGTAAACTATTGCTTTCCACAGACCCCTTTGGTCTCAATGACTCTTACTCTCTCTCTTTCACTCAATCTCTCTCTCTTGGTCTCTCTCTCTCAACCCAACCAGTGAAGTTCAGGAAGTTTTCTTGATAAATAAGACTTCAACTCTACTTCTACAAACAAATAACGTACATAATTCCTGTGTATTTTTCATATAGCTTCGGCGTAAGCTATTTTCAATAAATTAATAATACAGGAGTTTTGAGTTATCATGGTTCATTTCTATATATTGATTTTCTGTATGATCAAAGAACTATCATATGATCATCATCTTAATGAACACTTACTCACTTACCTGAACTCATGCAACCTGTGGTCACACTATCACACAACAGTGACCACACCACACAGCAACAAATGAACCAACACTATAACACGATCAACTACCAACACAACCCTCAATATGTACACAACCTATATATGTACACAGGCACATATGAAGGCTGCCCCCTCGTTATCGAGTATGGCCATTGCACGAAAAAAAAAAAAAATAATAATAATAATATGTATATATATATATATATATATATATATATATATATATATATATATATATATAAGTTAAAACAATGAAATAAACAATGAAATAAATTACATTGAGCTCTTCATACAGAATAGACCCCACAACTTACAGTGGATACCTCTGTATATATATATATATATATATTTATACTCACACACACACATACATACACACAAACATACATATACACACACACAACAATTAACGGTGTTGCGATCAATTGTGGCTTTTTAGCCCAGCCAATGATCTAAAATGTCTTGCACAGAGCTGGCAACCAAAATGTTAACTGGCAATAGTTGGCTGTAGTTGGAGTTCATGTACTTTTGCATGTCGTTTGAGCCCTCCTGTTGATCTACATTCTCTACCACATGCTTGGCAAGCATGATGAGTAGCATCTCCAACAGCAGCTTGGTAGTCAACCACTGGTCTTTTAGCTGGTATTAAGTGTGTTATAGTTAGAAGCGCCACGAGTCATCAGTTTGGTAGAGAGATGTGTTAGTCATATCGGCAAATGAGTAACTTGATAATAACGTCAACAAGAAAAATGTTCGTGAGATGAAAAGTATGTTTATTTTGTTGTAGCACAAAGTAATGTTTGTTAATTTGTATGGTTGAAGTTAAACATAAAAAGGTTACAAAGGGAATGTGCCATTGAGCCAGGCCCAAGGCAGGCCAAAGTGCAAATCTCACCCATTACATATTGTACGTGTCGTTCCTTCGAAGTTCAGGTTGCGAGAGACAGATTCTTTAAATCCTCGCGGGGAATTTCTCCCTCAGGGTGGGTAGGGATATGTTCTCTTCTGCTGGCGCTGATTGGCTGAGCTGAGCCAAATCACTCACAGAGAATGTAGGTCACTACTGTCTCACTTTATGACTACGAAGATGTCTTTCGAGTCCAGTTTTGCTGAGGCAGAGTCTCGCACAGACACTGCATGTCAGCGCCATAGGAGGAGCTTCGCTGTCTGGAAATGCAACAGCAATGCCCTTCCTCTCATCCCTTTTTACTTTCTCGTATGCGATTCGAGATGCTTCAAAAGCAACTTTCTCCTCATGTACAGTCTTTCTCCATTTATTACAATCAGCAGCTATGCTTTTCCATGTATCAGCAGAGATGTTAGCGTCTTTCAAAGAGGCTTTCAACGAATCCTTATACCTCTTTTTTGGTTTGTGGAGGTCGTTTTCCTTTAACTAACTCTCCATAAAAGAGTTGTTTCAGTATTCTAGAATCCTTTATCCTTGCTGTATCAATTGACAGTGCTTCCCAGGTAGACAAACTGATCAACTACTCCAAGTTATCACACTTATTTGGTTCACTGTACTGCTTACCAGGGGCAGTTTAGTACATGACAATGGTTTTCTTGAGACTGACAGTCAATCCTAGGGCAGTGCAAGCATCAGAAAATGCATTTAAAATGTGCTGCATATCAATCTCTGTGTGCGCTACCAGATCGCAATCATCTGCATACAAGAGGACTCTTATGATTGATGAAAATACTTTTGTTTTTGCAGCAAAGCGCCAGATGTTAAATATGCTGCCAGAGGTTTGATAGATCTAAACACCATGCTCGCAATTCTTGGATGCAATATAGAAAACCATTGCAAAGTATATGGCAAACAGGGTCGGAGCTGGAATATACCCCCGTTTCACTCTATTTTTTACTGAGATAGGCTCTGACATTAACCCAAGTCTTCATGTTGTCATGGAAAGACCTGACCAAAGCAAGGAACTTATCAGGGCAACCAAGTTTCTGGAGAACCTTCCACAATGCATTCCTGTTAACAGTATCAAAAGATTTTTGTCAGATCGACAAAGATCTGATACAGATCCAAACTGTTTTCCATGCACTTCTGGAGATGTCTAGCCGAGAAGGTCATATCAGTAGTGCTGTGTCCAGCACAAAAACCAGATTGAAAAAGACGGGGGCGTTTGTGGCTCAGGTGCGATAGTATTTGTATCCAAATGTGCTCGTTTGAGTCTATCAATCGAAACCATCTCTCTGGAACCCTTAATGTCTACAGTGAAATGTTTCTCTGAACGAGCTAATATACGGTAGGGTCCAGAGTATGGTTGTGTGAGAGGTGGTTTCACGGCATCGTTTCTCACAAACACATGGGTCCACGAGGCAATATCCCTTGGGACTGCAAATTGTACAGTTTGCTTCCTCGTATCCATCGGCGGCAGGTCCTGAAAATAAGAACGCAGACGCGACGCGAAGGAAAGCGGATCCTGTTTAGCAAGATTGACAGGGGCAAGCATTTGCCCAGGTAACGCTCGAGGAGCACCATATAACAATTCGGCCGGGGAGAACCCAAGGTCCTCCTTTATTGTTGACCGAATCCCCAACAACACAATAGGGAGGTACTTGCTCCAGAGAAGTCCATAGAGCGGCTTTCAGTTGTCGGTGGAAGCGCTCCACCATTCCATTAGAGGCAGGATGATGTGCAGTCGTTCGGATGCATTTAGCGCCGATGATCTAAATCAATTCATGGAAGAGGTTCGATTCAAACTGCCTTCCACGGTCCGGGGTAATTGACGTTGGCACTCCTTATTGGGCGATCCATCCAGACACAAGGGCACGCGCTGTGGTCTCAGCAGTGATATCCCTAAAGGGGATGGCTTCAGGCCATCGCGAAAAACGATCGATTACCGTCAATAAGTAATTGTAACCACGGCTGATGGGCCAAGGTCCCACGATGTCCACATGAATGTGGCGAAACCGGGCGTACCGGGTTACTAAAAGTACCAAGAGAAGTCTTAATATATCTATGAACTTTCGATTTCTGGCAAGCAACACAGGAACGGCACCAGATAGTAATTTCACGTCTCATATTTGGCCAGAAGAATCTAGCTGTTATGAGTTTTACTGTGGCAGAAGATCCAGGATGTGAAATGCCGTGCAAAACAGGAAACACAGTTCGACGATGGTTCAACGGAACAAAAGCGCGTGGCGTATCCAAAGAGACGACGCAGAGGATCCGTCGATCTGCGGTCGATAATGGTAGGTATTTCATCCTGCAATTCACAAATTCAAGTGATGTAACATCCAACGATTCGAGGGTAGGCTGATCGGCTGCCAAGCGATTCAAGTCTATGTTATCGGACGACGAGATCGAAGTAATCGGTAAACGAGACAGGGTGTCAGCCGCTGTATTCATATAACCCGGAATATGTTGAATATCATTTATAAACTGAGAGATGAGGTCAAGATGTCTAGTTTCTCTAGGCGAGTATTTGTCTGCGTTTGCTTGCAAGGCGAATGTCAACGGCTTGTGGTCCGTGAACATGGTAAACGTTCTTCCCTCAAGCATGTGCGAAAAATGTTTCACTGCTAGCAACTCCTGTCCAAAGGTGCTGTAGCGGGTTTCGGCAGGTTTCAGCTTCCTGGAGAAAAATTCAAACGGTTGCTGTTGATCGTTCCTACTTTGCTGCAAAACTGCGCCCACGGCAGTATCCGATGCATCAACACAAAGCAAAAGCTTGGCGTTGGACACTGGGTGAGCCAGCAGAGACGCTAGAGCAATTTTCACACTCTCAAAATCCTTGAGCTGAGTTTCATTCAAAGAAATGTCTTTATTTTTCTTTCAACAATTTTTCAAAATTTCCGTCAAAGAGAAGAGTAGCTTAGCACAATTAGGCACAAACCGCCTATAAAAATTAATCAGCCCCAAGAATTGGCGCAACTGACGAAGTGAGGTTGGTGGAGGTAAATCCTCTATAGCTTTAACTCTATCAGGAATAGGTCGAATACCGTCAGTGTCAATGACGTGGCCCAAAAAATTCAAAGATTCGGAACCAAAAACACATTTTGATGGATTAATCCGAACATTGTAATTCTTCAAACGACAAAATAGAAGTTCCAGATGGCACAAATGCTGTTCTGGAGAAGAGCTCGCAACAAGTAGGTGTATACAAAGTCGAGGCCGCGAGTGACCTCATCCATAAATCGTTGGAAGGTGCTAGCAGCATTCCTTAACCCGAAAGGCATGGTGAGAAATTCGAAAGATCCAAATGGCGTAGTTATAGCCGTTTTCGGGATGTCGTCTCTGTTGACAGGAATTTGGTTATAGACTCCTTTCAAATCAAGCTTCGAAAAAATGTTGCAACCTTGCAACGAGGATGCAAAATCCTGCAAATGAGGGATAGCATACCGATCCGGTACGGTCATCGAGTTCAATCTTCTATAATCTCCGGTGGCTCTCCAATCGCCAGAAGATTTTGGCACCATGTGTAATGGAGATGCCCACGGGCTCGTGGAAGGACGAATAATTCTGAGCTGTAGCATATGATCGAACTCGGACCGTGCTGCTTTCAGTTTGTCCGCTGGCAATCGACGGGGACGCGAAAAACCGGAGCGCCAGTTGTAGTGATAAAATTCTCCGTGGCGTGGTCTGGATCAGTGACTCTAAAATTTTCATGAGTCAGTTGCGGGAACGATTTCAACAGCCCATGATATGAGTTTCCAGAGTTAGCAATGAAGAAAGTTGGGCTAACTGTAGAAAATTCCGCCGTCCTGCCACAAAGAGAAAAACCAGTAATATCGTCGATTAGGCGTTGGTGACGAACGTCGACAGTCAAAGAAAAATGGTGCAGGAAGTCCGCGCCCAGAATCAGGTATGGCAGATCAGCTACAGTGAACACCCATTTGAAATCCCAACGAAGATTTCGGAACTGAAGAGGAAGCGAGATCTGTCCAAAAGTTCTGATTGTTGACTGGTTGTCAGCTTGCAATTCAATCGACGACTCAGGAGGAGTTACTGTCATAGTATTAACAGGCCAAATACTGCACGAAGCTCCTGTATCCACTAGGAAGGCTCTTCCAGACAGGAGGTCCTCAATGAAGAAATGGCGGTTCCGTTTTGTCTCGCAGAATTCACTTGCCGCCTTTAGTGACTCTGATCCACATTTCCCGAGGCCGAATAATTACACGGAGGCCGGCAATGATTTGTCTTATCCGCGAAGGTAGCATGATACCAGCACAATGATGGGTTGCTGGCAGGCGAAGTAGTACGCCGACGTGGAGTCGCGAAAGAACACGAACGACTCCTAGGCCGCCGGGAGTACGGCCTATTCTCCCTGCATAATCAAGCGACTTGCTGCGTCAAAGCGTCAATAGCCTTCAACACGGCATCCTCGCGTGTCGAGACAGGCTGGTTCAAATGAGAGGAAGCAATACGCGAGTCCGAGGCGGTAGCCTTTTTAGAAAATTCCATGATTCGATCCGCGGAGGCAGCAATTTTCTCCAAAGAGCTGGTGTCCACTATATTTGCCAGAATTATTTGGACGTTGTTTGGCAGGCGAGAGAAAAATAATTTTTTTATAAAGGAATTATCCTGTTCGGGCGATTCACTGAGGTCCCTAATGTGGCGCAAAAATTCGGACGGTGACCTATCGCCTAGACACTCGTCCTCCAACAATCAACGAAATCTGCTTTCAGCAGAATGACTGTTCCTTCGAAGAATTTCTTCCCGCAACGAATCATAGGAAATACTGGCCGACGGGTTCGTAATCAAATCTTTCACTGTTATAGCGAGTGAAGAAGGAATACCACTTATTAAAAAGTTGAGATTTTGCTCGGTTTTCACTTCATTGGCAGCAAAATAAGCGTCCAGCTGCGCAAACCAGAGTTTAGTATCACCTGAGAATGCAGGCAAACCAGGACCACTCATCGTCAATCTATTTCCATATGGACGAATAAAAGTAAGTAATGTTCAAAGTGACGGGAAAGCAGCACAATTTTCCCTCAACATCCATTAAGTTGCCGCAAGCAAAAGAAATTCAGTCACAGTACAAGAAATAGCAGCGAAAGTCCGAAGGGTGGTATCTGTGGATGAAAACAGTCATTATGAAACAAGATGGCATTGCCTTTCTTTTCCAAAACAAGAATATGGTCGCGTGACGAGGCTAAGCCAATCAGATGGTTGCATTCGAAGAATGTGCGGGAATGTTAGCTGGCCAGTCAGCTATTTTGAAAAAAAAAATTTGCTTTTTTTTTTGTTTCAATTTAAAACGAATGGCGAAATTAAGTAGGGCTCGTTTTATTACTTGATCGTCGGGGGTCACCACGTTAGGCGGGGTGGTCAGACATCCTGTCTAATTGGATATGGTATACTGGCACATAGTCAAACAAGGAAGAAGGAACATACCTCAATTTTATGTTATAGAAACATTTTTTAATAGGAGCAATTACAGAATATATTCAAATACATTAGTGCTCCTAGGTTGGGATATATCGTCATATAAAACCACAACGTCTTTTGGATCACTGCGTGAGAAAACACGTCTATCGCCTCCAAGTTATCATCGTCCAAGAGCGCTATTGTCTCAGCTACTGACGTCAGAACTAAGGGCAGTTAATCAATTGCCTTCACAATCGACGCTAGATGGCGTGATCTTCTACAAGACTCTCACCACCATATAGTAAGAGCTCTGCATGTATGCCATCCATACCTGGAGACCTTCCACTGTTCAGCCTCGAGCTAGCTACTGCAACATCCACAAGCATTGGTGGTTCTGCGAGAGCTACTTTCACAGGTTTTTCAAGAATGAGATTGAGGAAATCTTCCAAAAGATACCATTCTTTAGATGCAGGATGCATCAATGTGGTCTTAAATTTGTTCTTTTCTGGAACATGTTGATGGTAACACACAGATCCAGCTCCTTACATATCTGCAGCAGGAGCATACCATTGTTGTTACACTTTCCCACCCCATGCCTTTTGATTACATTCCATCTGTTAAAATCCCTACCTATTCTAGCATTAAAGTCACCAAGCATGATGACCTTGTCTGCCTGAGGGATATTTCTTAAAACCTTTCATGGTAGAAAGACACTTTTTTTTTCATCAACAGAATTTATAGTTGGAGCACACACTCACCAGGATCGCATGTCTTCCTTTGTCCAGCGGAATCCTCATGGACATAAGACACTCACTAATCCCCAGTGGGAATTCTTCCAATTTATCCACAAGAGCCGTCTTACAGCAAATGCTACCCCAGCCTCTCTTCTGGTTCCTTCATCTCCAGAAGAATGTATATTTTCCACAAATTCTGTAAGAGGACCATCTCCAGCTAACCTCGTCTCAGAGAAAGCCACGATGTGAAGATTGTAACAACGAAGCTCCTTTGCAACAAGAGCAGTCCTTCGCTCAGGACGTTCGGAGGAATCCCTGTCAAGCATTGTCCATATGTTCCAACAGCTAATATTAAATGCTTTGTTTGTTTCATATATATAGCACATATGTATGCATATGTACATATGCACTCACATATATATAAATGTCTATACACACACATATATGTATATATATAGTGAAGTCATACATCCTATTATGTGTTCAATTCTCAGCTAGGGAGGTACATTGTGTCCTTAAGCAAGTCTCATGTCTCTAATCTCCACAGCTGAAAAAGACAAGTAGCAGAATTAGTTGGATGTTTAGCATGGGTTGGATCTCTGCCTCCAACCTTTTGACTGCGCCACAAACCCAGGCTTCACTGCCTGTAATAGAGAGAAGAGGAAGATAGGGAGGGGTTGAGTCACAGCTCAGACAGGAGTATAGTGTCTGTCCCTCTCCCAATAGGTGGATTACCAGTATGAGTAGAGGGTCGGACGACATGCTTTGCAGCATAGTCACGCCCCTTTAAGGTCTGAGTTCAAATCCTGCTCAGGTTAACTTTGCCTTTCATCCTTATGGGGTCGATAAAATAAAGTACCAGTAATGCACTGGGATAATTGCTGGCCTTGTGCCAAAAATAGAAACAAGTATTTTAGTAGCTTCATTCATTTTTCGTTCTTTACATTTCTAGTTTATTACCTTTAATATTGTGTTTTGTTTTAATATGAACAGTTATGTAAAATTAATAATTGTTTCTACTTTAGGCACAAGGCCAGCAAATACTCAGTACATTACTGGTACTTTATTTTATCGACCCCATAAGGATGAAAGACAAAGTTAACCTCGACGGGATTTGAACTCAGACCGTAAAGGGACGTAACTATGCTGGAAAGCATGGCGTCCGACTCTCTACCGATACTGCCAATCCACCGCATTAATAATGTTATTTATACAAATCTGAATAAATTACTAACATATCGATTGAACGTGTGAATTAACATAACGGAAGTTGTTTCTGAATGTATTAAATTATATAGGGGACTTTTAAGTCATGTCACCGGTGCCATCTAGACTGTGAAATATTACCATTTATATCAGCTCCACTGTTACAACTTAAACCTCATCTAATTTTATCCTTTATGGTGATTATTTCATATTAAGGTGGACGTTAATGTTTGTAAATAACATCGGGTGACTTATTTACCTTATAGTTGTTGTTTTATCAGCTGAATTATTAAATATTGAAGTGGTTATTCAACATTTTACAGGACAGGAAAATATTATTTTAATCAGAAATCAGTGAACATTTAGTTTTACTAACTTTTCTTGACTTTACACAAATTTGGTCTTGAAAACTAAAGTTCGTATTATTTCGTTTTCCACCACAACACAAACATTGTGAACTTTTCTACTATCTGAATTGAAATATCTTGATTTATTACAACACCTACACACATATTTCTACAAACACACACCCACACGTCTATTTCTCTCTCTCTCATACCTACACGCTGTATGTCTGATTATATATTAACCTTGGTCTTTTGAAATTATGAATATTGATTCTCTTGTCACCTGAACTGTCCTCAATAACAAGAACCTTAAATTACGAAGACTGATTCGTCCGTTTTATGAGCTGAGGATGTTATTGTGAATAGAGCTTCTCTCACCTTATCAAAAATAATAGTGGAATACTCCACAATAATCACACACACACACACACATATATATATAAGCACTTGCTTTTTCTTCATCCAAGATCAGCCTTACACTGACATGTGTCTTATTACTTGTACCAACTAAATGCTACATTACAACTTTGTAGGAGAAGTATTTTAAGGACTCTTTGTATCTTAGACTACATAGCATCTATTAACCATATCTACATTTTTTAATATATGAGTAGAAGATTGCAAGAATCCTTTATGTAAAGATCACTAGCTAGAAATATGTCTGAATACAGCTGTGAGATTTGCAGAAAAACTTTCCCTTCAAAACTGAAACTATCCTCACATGGGAAAATACACACAGGAGAAAAACCTTTCCATTGTGAAATATGTGGGAAATCTTTCGTTTGTAGCAGTGACCTGAAAATACATAGAACAACACACACAGGAGATAAACCTTATTCATGTGAAATATGTGGGAAATCTTTTTCTCGTTTTTCTTCTCTTGTACATCACAAAAGAATACACACTGGAGAAAAAGCCTACCACTGTGAAATATGTGGTAAATCTTATCTTGTCATCCACATTCAAAGTCACACTGGAGAAAAAGTTCTCCATTGTGAAATATCTGGGAAATCTTTTGTCTCCAACAGTGTCATGAAAACACATAGAACAACACACACTTGAGAAAAACCTTATTCATCATGTGAAATATGTGGGAAATCTTTCACTTGGAATTCTTCGCTGGTTGTTCACAAGTGTTAAACCCCATCAATGTGAAATGTGAAACACACAAATATGCACACAAATATGCAGAAGGAAGAATATAAAATGTGAAGCATATATGTGTGTGTATGTATATTTTATTATTTTTATTATTTAATATATTACTGAAAAGGAAGAAATATACTGACATATATTTACCACAATAACTAGGGAGCGGACGACAAGATATGCTGGACATTGCTACTGACAGTAGGATGACCTGATGAGCTGGCGCCTGTGATGGATATCTAAACATAGTAGGACCCTAATGGGATGACTGAGATTGACCTACATAGATCAGATCTCTCAGGATGTCCAGCTGGAGATTAATGATCTCAGGAATGCCATGGAAGATCGTGACATCTAAAAAAGAAGGGTAGAATTGTTCTGGCCAATCCACCTGACCTAATAAATAATAATAATAATATATATTAATGATTTCTTTATTAACCACAAGGGTTTACACAAATTAATGTACATTTATTATGGTGAAATATGTTGGAAATCATTCTCAGAGGTTTTGAATTGTAATCCACAAATACTCTTTGTAGGAAGTTCTACTTCATATTATTTGTTATTAATGTTTTTTTATATAGACACAGAATCAGTAGAGTGTCAGACGATATGCTTTGTCTCATATAGTTCCAGCTCTTTACATCCTGTGTTAAAATCCTGCTGAGGTTAGCTTTACTTCCTTACAGGTTCAATAAATTCAAATACCAGTAATGCACTGGAGTTGATTTAATCAACTTTCTCCTTCCCTTCCAATTACTGACCTTGAGTTAAAAGTAGAAATATTTATTTAAAGTCTATAAAACAATAGATAGAATGCTTTCTGCCATATTTGTCCTGGTTCTCTGCTCTCTGAGTTTAAATCCTGCTGAGGTCAACTTTCTTTTGTCCATTCAAGGTTGATAAAAAACAATACCAGTCTATCACTGGGGTCTGTTCTTCCTCTCTATATTTCTATCTCACTTCCACTCTCTCATTCTCTCTCCTTCTCTGGAAGTAATCAACTGTTCCAATCTGGTGAGTGAAGGGCTCCACCAAGCTTCAAATGTCCACAGTGACACCCCTATGACTCCATCATTTGAACAAAAAACAGCAAAAGATCAATGTGTGTATTTTATAAACCTTAACTGGTTTATATTTATATTTGTGACAAAATATCTACATTTATGTGTAAATAAAACAATTTTATAACTTTAATATTTGTTAGATGGTAATTCAAATGAGAATTCAAATTAGGACTTTTTAAAAAAATAATTAACATTTGAAAATACTTCTCTTTTTCTTCACCCATTCCTGAGAGGGTTGTAGGGGTTAGACTCCTCACACACCCCTTCTCCGTCCTATGTTTGTAAAATTTCTCCTATACGCTACACACAACAACACATCACTCTACACACACATACCACATCCAAACACCACAATACACACCCCATCCCACACAACAGACACATCATACCACACCACATCCAACACATATCATACCACATCACAACACATACAAACCAGGTAGTTATACCAACACAGTATCTTGGTTTTAGTGATATTTTTGTAACAAATCTCAACATCCCAGACCTTAGCAAGTGGAGTGGAACTCATCAGATTGGACATTAAATGATGAGCTGTGACATCATTGGTGTCAATCTGTTTCAGCCATTCCTTTGGACAACATTATATATAGTGTATGTATGTAGTATATATATATAGAAATCATATACATATATATATATATGTTCAAGAGAGTAGGTGGAGGGGTGTGTGGGTAAAAATAATGCTATAAACCTCTCTGGATGGGAAATGACAAAGGACTGGGTGGAGTAGGAATTATGTTAGCAGAGAAATGGGTAGCTACGGTAATTGCCATAAATAGAGTGAACGACAGAATAATTAAAATAAGACTAGTTCTAAATAGAACAACTGTGACAATAATATCCACTTATGCACCCCAATCTGGCCTACTTGATGTTATATAAGACAGGTTCTATGATTCGCTAATGCTCACTTCCTCTCAAATAACCAACAGTGACTACATAATTATTGCTGGTGACCTAAATGGTCACGTTGGAAAACGTTGTGATGGCTATGATGGAATCCATGGAGGCTATGGGTTTCATGCTAGAAATGAGGAAGGCTTCGGGATCCTGGAAATTTGTGACGCTAATAACCTAACTATCTGTAACACAAACTTCAAATAACGAGACAATTACTTGATCACCTGTACATCAGGGGAACACGCCAGCCAGATATACGATATCCTAACTAGAAGACATGACAGAGTGTCTGTTGTAAACACTAAGTCCTTCCCCTGTGAAGAATTCACCTCCCAACATAGCCTAGTAGTTAGTGACCTCATAGTCAGGACTAGATGTAATGAATGACAGAGGAGGACTACCTTGAGGAGAAGGATATGGAAGTTGAAGGACCCTACAGCCAGTAACAAATTTAAAAGCATATTAGGTAATGCTTTTGACAGTAATGAAGAGCAATTAGAGATGTACAATATAGAGGAACAGTGGGCTTTCTTGAAAGTTAACCTGCTAAAGGCGACAGATGAAATCCGTTGCTGGAGCAGACCTATAGGCAGGAGAAGAGTGGAGGAGTCAATCAGGGCCAAAAAGTAGGCTTGGAAAGTATGGGGGAAGAAGAAAACATTATCAAGTGGCTAGGAGACAAGTGTACTTTGCAAGAAGGGAAGCAGAGGATAGAAAGTTCAAGCATGTTCTACAACGTGAGGTGTTCAGGATCGCAAAATAAAGTGTCAAGGAAAACCGTGATATTGTCAGGGAGAAGTGTGTCCATAACGATAATGGTGTACTTGCCCTCACTGATACAGGTAAGAAGGTAGCTTGGAAGTGTTACTACGAGAGACTATTAAATGAGGAGAATATATGGGAAAAAGATAGTCTGCCCCAAATTGATCCAATAGAGGGACCAGCGGTGCAAGTTAATCGTAGTATAATAAGTAAGGCAATCAAAGATATGAAGACAAGCAAGGCAGCTGGGCCTTCGGAGATAGTTGTTGAGATGTTGAAAGCATCTGAAATGGTGGGACATACTATGGACACCCAGATAGTAAACCAAATAATACAGAACAGGGTCATACCAAAAGACTGGCGTAGCAGCATCATCGTTAACTGCTACAACGGTAAAGGAGATGCCCTAGATAGGGGAAACTATAGAGGCATTAAGGTAGTTGACCAGGTCATGAAGGTCACAGAAAGAGTTATTGCATAACTAATCAGAGATCGAATTGATCTAGATGAAATGTAGTTTGAGTTTGTGCCAGGTAAAAAGTACCACAGATGATTTTTCCTTGTACAGCAACTACAGGTGAAAAAACAAGCTAAAAGTAAACACCTTATACTTAGGTTTTGTTGACTTGGAGAAAGCCTTTGACAGAGTCCCCCGCTCCATTATCTGGTGGGCCCTTAGAAAAGTAGGAGTAGATGAATGGCTTGTGAGAGCTATACAAGCCATGTATAGAGGAACAGTCAGCAAGGTTAGAATTAACAATGAATATAGTGAAGAATTTAGCGTAAAAGTAGATGTTCAGCAAGGCCCCATCCATAGCTTCCTCCTGTTTATTATTGCCCTTCAGGCTATAACAGGGGTTTTAGACCAACTGCCCATGGGAACTTCTATATGCAGATGCTCTAACTCTCATAGCTGAATCTATGGCTGAACTAGAGAACAAATTCCCAAAATGGAGGCATGGCCTTGAATCAAAAGGCCTTAAAGTTAACTTGTCTAAGACTAAAGGTCTAGTAAGTAGAAAAGAAAATAGGGCACTGGTGCCCTCTGGGAAATGGCCATGCTCAGTGTGTAGGAAAGGAGTAGGTAGAAATTCCATTTTATGTCCCAAATGCAAACTATGGGTACATATAAAATGTAGTGAGATCACAGGTAAGCTATCTAAGAATGTAGATTTTATATGTGGCCGATGCACATCTGAAATAAGCAGCAAGTAACCACAGGTTACTAGCACCTTCTACTGCCCAGATGGTTCTATAGAAATAGTGGACACTTTCCGTTGCTTGGGTGACAAAATCAGCAGTGATGGAGGGTGCTCTGAAAGTGTAGTAGCCAGAGTTAGAACGGGATGGGAAAAGCTCAGAGAGCTAATACTGCTGCTAGACACAAAAAGTTTCTCTCTAAAAATGAAAGGCAGATTGTATGATGCGTGCCTACGAACAGCAATGTTATATGGCAGTGAGACATGGGCATTATGTGCAGAGGACCTGTGCAGATTGGAAAGGAACGAAGCATGCATGCTCCGTTGGACGTGTAATTGTAATATACATAAACAGCAAAACATAAACGAAATAAGTGAGAATTAGGAATAAGAGGGATAAGATGCTGTTTATTTGAGCAAAGATTACGTTTGTATGGTTACGTGATGCGCATGAAAGACGACATCTTTATAAAAAAGTGCAGGGTGATCAAAATTGATGGAAGTTACGGAGTAGGTAGACCAGAAAAACCTGGGACGACATAAAATCCAACCTTGCACACTTACACCTCTCTTAAAAATGTCACTGGATCGAGATATATGGTGCCACACAGTAACAGAGGAGACTTGCCTTCCCTACAGTCAGTAGGCCCCTCCTAACCAAATATACACCCCAACCCACAACTCCCACCAACTGTAAAGTTATGTTGGTACAACAACATCCAGTCCAAACTAAAGAGATTGTGTAGGTGTCATGACGAAAAACCACACAGTCCACACTGGAAATGTGGTTGGTGTTAGGAAGAGCATCCAGCCATAGAAAACATGCCAGATACAGTCCTATATGAGCGAGACGCAGTACCCGATCAATCTTGCCTCAAGGAGGACAATTCCTGTCTAACCCATGCTAGTTTAGTGTTCTGCCAGACTCAGGATTATTTACTTGAGTAAATGTCACCGGAATCTAACTACTAAGTTTTATACAGAAAAGGATAAGATATATTTATAAAACACCCTATCGAATAAAAGTCTTCATTTTATTATAACTCCATTATAATTGTAGCACACAAATATCCTCGTACATATTTAGGTGTAGTCCAAGCCCATGATTAACATGCTTATCTTCAGTGTTGTCTGTTCGGAGGAAAGGCACCAAAAAAAAGATAGCTTGGCTGTGTTGCCGCTATTTATAACCTCTTTCCGGAATTTGCAAAAGAGGGTTCTTGACTTTTGACGGGAAATAACTCTAGCTACTTCCTTGTCTAGAGAGCGCTACAAGACTCCCCTCTCAGACGAGAAGTCGAATGACCAAACGAAATCATTGTAGCGGGAACATGAGGAGCAAAACAAAATGTACAAGAACATGAATGAATAACATGAGCATAAAACAAGTAATGCATTTTTACAAAGAATTTTTGAATGTAACAAATGATAATCATAGTCATACAAAGGAGCAAAGAATATTGATGCTCAATGGTAAAATCAATGTTTTTCAAGGTCAAATAGTTCATACATCACTAGTGTACAGACATTTCTGACACTAGTTCTATTTGAAAACTGAAAAGGAAGTTTGTTAAATGCCACTAGGGGTTAAATGTATATTGTTTTTGAGAGTTTTCGTGGCCATTTTACCGTCCTGCCACTTCGTGTGACATAAGGTTGTGTGGTATGTGGTGTCTGCGGTGGAGGTGAAAGTGTTGGTGTAGGAGTGTATGTACGAGGTGTATCAGGCAGTGTGATGAGACTTTCGGAGAAAGCCTTTTTTGCTCTGTCAATCGATATTGTCTCTTTTCGACCATTGACAGCCACTGTGAAATGTTTGGGTGTGTGCGAAAGCACACGAAAAGGTCCATTATAAGGTGACGTAAAAGGTCCCTTGGCGGAATCTTTCCGTATGAAAATGTGTGTCCACGTAGAGATGTCCGAAGGGACAGCAGGAGAAATAGATTGGTCACAAGGATTCATCAGTGGAAGATCCGAGAAATACGAACGAATCCTGGTGACATATGATGCTGGGTCAAGATGTAATGAATCCACTGGTGCTAACATTTGTCCAGGAAGAGACAATGTGGTACCATAAAGAAGATCAGCAGAAGAAAAACCTAAATCTGTCTTAATGGCAGCACGACAACCAAGAAGCACGATAGGCAAAAATTCAGTCCAACGTTGTGGATCAGGAGTAGCACGAAGTGCAGCTTTCAACTGTCTATGAAACCTCTCTATCATTCCATTAGAGGCTGGGTGATAGCTAGTCGTATGAATGTGATGAGCACCCAAGAGTTGTGATATTTCACGAAATAAGGAAGCCTCAAATTGGCGTCCACGATCCGTAGTTATTTTTATAGGAACACCGAAACGAGCAATCCAATTGGAAATGAAAGCTCGGGCAACGGACTCTGCATGGCTTCAGGCCACCGAGAGAAATTATCGATACAAGTCAATATGTATGTGAATCCACGACTAACGGGCCATGGACCAACAATATCCATGTGTATATGACGGAAACATGCGTCTGGCGGGCTGAATTTTCCAAGAGGAGCGCGGGGATATGCCGATGAATCTTTGAGCGCTGACATTTCAAGCAAGAACGTGCCCAACCGGTGATTAAACGACGCATATTAGGCCAGAAGAATTGAGCCGTAATAAGCTTCACCGTGGCAGCTATGCCAGGATGTGACAAGGAATGAAGTGCATCAAAAACGGTACGCTGATGACAATCTGGAACAAGTGGTCTGGGTGAGCCAGTAGAAACATCGCAGAGAATTTTCCCTTCAGAAGATGGAAGAGGTAAATATTCCAATTTGCAGCAGGAGAACTGGTCAGAGGAAATGTCCAGCGAATCCAAAGTAGGTTGGTCAGTTGCAATGGCAACTAAATCGATATGTGCAGGAGACGCAAGAGAACACAAAGAAAGTCGAGATAGTGTGTCCGCAGGTATGTTGGAAGTTCCGGCTATATGACGGATATCACTCGTATACTGTGATATTGGATCCAGATGCCTATACGCTCTCGGAGAGTACTTGTCGGACTTGGATTGTAAAGCGAACGTTAACGGTTTGTGGTCCGTGAATATCGTGAACTCCCGCCCCTCCAAAAGGTGGAGGAAGTGCTTCACCGCAAGATAAATCGCCAAAAATTCTCTGTCAAAGGTGCTGTATCTCTGTTCTGCTGGTTTTAATTGGCGAGAGAAAAATCCCAATGGTTGAACTTGGTGATCAATTACATGATGCAAAACAGCGCCAACAGCATGATCAGATGCATCAACAGATAAGGAAAGTCTCGCATTTGCAACAGGATGGGCAAGGAAGGAAACTTTAGCTAGCTTAGCCTTGACGGATTTAAAAGATTGCAATGCATCGACAGAAAGTGAAATTGTTTCATCTTTCTTTTTTGCAGCCTTTAAAAGCTGTGTCAAGGGGAATAACTTGTCCGCACAGTTAGGAATAAAGTGACGATAACAGTTAATTAATCCTAAGAAATGGAGTAATTGTTTCAAGGATGTTGGTGGTGCTAATTGCTGAATCGCCTCTACTTTAGCTGGCAAAGGACATATGCCTTCTGAATCTATAAGGTGTCCGAGGAATTCCAGTGAATCTGCACCAAACACACATTTAGCTGGGTTGATTCTGACTTGGTACGATTGGAGACGTTGAAATAACTGAGATAGATGTTGATGATGGTGTTCATTCGAATCACTGGCTATAAGATCGTCAACGTAAGCAAACATGAAATCTAATCCACGCGTGACTTCATCGATAAAACGCTGGAACGTACTAGAAGCATTTCGCAAACCAAAGGGCATGGATAGGAATTCAAACGAACCAAAAGGGGTGGTCACAGCTGTTTTTGGTATGTCTTCCGGATGCATTGGTATTTGATAGTAAGCGCGTACCAGATCTATTTTAGAAAATATCTTGCATCCATGCAGAGCGGATGAAAAATCCTGTAAATTTGGTAGAGGATAACGATCAGGTGTTGTGATAGCATTAAGTCGTCTATAATCACCCACAGGTCTAAAATCCGCTTCACCCTTACGAGCCAAATGAAGCGGGGATGCCCATGGGCTGGTGGACGGTCGTATAAGACCAAGCTGAAGCATGTGATCGAACTCATCCCTGGCTCTTTTTAGTCTGTCTGGAGCTAGCCTACGTGGCCGAGAAAAAACAGGAGGAGCAGTTGTTGTAATAAAATGTCGAGTCGAGTGGATTACTTGGTTCGGTTTAAATGAAATGTCAGTTAACTCGGGAAACGAGGCAAGAAGAGAATGAAACTGGTTTCCAGAGGCAGCTATGAAACACGCGGGACTTATGGTGACAACAGTAGAACCATGAGCAGGCGTAGATAAAGATGTGGTGCCATCCACAAGTTTCTGTTTCCTGATATCTACTAACAGTGAGTAGTGGTGTAAAAAATCCGCACCGAGAATAGGGTGGGGTAGGTCCACTACAACGAAAATCCATTTGAAATCCCGACGCAAAGTTAGGTTCAATGATAGAGATGTTTGTCCATAAGTTTTTATAGGAGACTGATTTACTGCATACAAGGAAATACCAGAAAAATTTGGCTTGGTACAGCTGAAACCAAGTGGCCAAATACTGCAGCTAGATCCTGTGTCGACCATAAATGATTTGTTTGAAATTCGATCTTTTATATAAAAAAAAAGGCACGATAAGGAGAATTAATGAAAGAGAGATCTGACGTGCCCAGATTCTCCAGGTTTAGTTTTCCGAAGTCCCGAAAGAGCAGGGTTGAATACAATGATTCGTCTTTTCACGAAAACGCACGTTATACCAACATAAAGACGAGTTGTTGGCGGGAATTTTTTCGCGACGATGAAAAGGAGAACGACTCCGTGGGCGCCATCTGGAATGTGTTCGTTCTCGACACAGTTTAGTCACTTGACGAGTTAGCGTGTCAATGGCTCTCAATATAGAGTCCTCACGAGGTGGAACAGGCTGTGCTTTAAGAGTAGCAGAAGCAATGTGTGGATCTGCCGAAGTAGGTACTTGAGAAAATTCCATAATGCAGTCCGCTGAGGCTGAAATTTGGTCCAGAGAACTGGTGTCGACTATGTTTGCCAGTATGGTCTGCACATTTGTTGTTAAACAGAAGTTTTCCTCCTCCAACAAGGAACGAAATTTGCTCTCAGATGAACGGCTGTTCCGTCTGAACACTTTTGCCTTAAGGGTCTCGTAAGTGACGCCTTATGGGGGATCGGTGATGATATCCTTTACTGACACGGCGAGCGAGGCAGGGATTCTGCTTATGAGCACGTGTAACCTCTGTTGTACCGCTTGGACGCCATGTGCAACAAAATACGAATCTACTTGTGCAAACCACAACTCTGCATCACCTGAATACGTCAGTAGTGAAGAATTACTTATTATGAATGTAATAGCCCCTGGGTGAAATGTTCTCGTTTTTTTTTTTTCTTAACTGCCGCACATGTGGCTTAACCTCCGCGAATCAGCCAATGACAACACATTTGAAAGAAAATTAATTGTATTTTCAAAAATTATATACGCACGTGGTGGTAACATGAATGGCTGAAATGATGTAACACGGAGGAAGCAAAATGGCGAACACAAAATGAAAGATTTGTTGAAAACGAAAACACGAGGTGCAAAAATTTTTTTTTCTTTATGCGTATTCGGGAATTATCATTTTTTTTTTTTTTTTCTGTTGGCGTTTCTGTACGTCGGGTCACCATTTTAGTGTTCTGCCAGACCCCAGGATTATTTACTTGAGTAAATGTCACCGGAATCTAACTACTAAGTTTTATACAGAAAAAGGAATAGATATATTTACAAAACACCATATCGAATACAAGTCTTCATTTTATTATAACTCCGTTATAATTGTAGTACACAAATATCCTCATACATATTTAGGTATAGTCCAAGCCCATGATTAACATGCTTATCTTCAGTGTTGTTGGTTCGGAGGAAAGGCGCCAAAAGAGAGATAGCTTGGCTGTGTTGCCCCTATTTATAACCTCTTTCCGGAAGTTGCAAAAGAGGGTTCTAGACTTTCGACGGGAAGCAACTACTTCCCTGTCTAGAGAGCGCTACAAATATAATTATGTGAACCCTACAACGATCCAGTAATTAACCAGATTCCACTGTTACATGTGATATAAAATATATTGTTATCATGACTGTTTTTATTATATAAAATACCTCCGTCTATTTAATTATCTTGTTCACTACCTTACATTATAAAATATAGTTTATATTTAGCTGTACCTTGTTGTTGTTTCAGGGAAGTTTTGTTCGTTTTAGTCTAAATCTGTTTTGATTTAATTTACTTCATCTACATCATCATAGTTTTACGTCTGTTTTTCAATCCTGGCATGGGTTGGATGGGTTCTTTTAAGCACAACATCTCCCCACTCGCTTGTTCCTTCGTTATCTCCTCTGTGAGCCTCAGCAAATTGAGATCAGCTCTCACCACATCTACCCTGGTCTTCCTTGGTCTACCTCTAGTATGGTTTCCCTCCTCTGGTATTCCGTGGCACTTCTTTAACCAGCGATCATCATCCATGGATATCACATATCGATATCAAAGTAGTCTTCTCTCTTGCACACCACTTTGGTTTCCTCTGAAGTCCAATTTCTTCCTCAATTCATCCAAGCTCTGCCTTCCTCTCACATTTACGTTGCACATCCAACGAAGCATGGTCGCTCCATTTCTCCCCACCTAGATAGCGGAAGCTATCATTGTGTACAGTTTATGCCTACTCCTTTCCTACATATGCAGTAGGGTCACTTATTCTCTAGATTTTTATGGATTGAGCTATAAGGAGCAGATCATTCACATAGACTTTTTCCCGTGAACAGTCAGTCCTAAACTCATTGGTTATAGCATAGAGAACTATGATGAACAGCAGTGAGTTGTGAACTGAACTATGATGAACACCTACCTGTACATTGAATTCCTCATTAAACTCCCTTCCTACTCTCACTTTACTTACAGGTCCTCTGTACATAGCTTGCACTGCTCTCACAAGCCAATCTCCACGTAAATTTCTGAAGGACCACCGGATAACAGAGTAAGGTACTCTGTCAAAGGCCTTTAACAGATCTACAAAAGATAAATAAAGCAACTTAATCTTGGTTAGGAACTTCTCTTGTAGTTGTGTCACTAACAAGTTTCATCGGTAATTTCAAAGAGAATATCAATTATATGTGTGTGTGTGTGTGTTGAACAAGGAACATAAAACAAAAGACTACCTTGAGGAGAAGAATATGGAAGCTGAAGGACCCCACAGCGAGTAAGGAAGAGCAATTACAGACGTACAATATAGAGGAAAAGTGCAAATTCTTGAAAGTGAGCCTGCTGAAAGCGATGTATGAAATCTGTGGCTGGAGCACACCTATAGGCAGGAGGAGAGTAACTTGGTGGTGGAATAGTAAGGTGAGCAGACAATCAAGGTCAAAAAGCAGGCTTGGAAAGTATGGCAGGATGGGGGTAGTAGAGAGTACTATCAAGTGGCTAGGAGACAAGTGTACATGGCAAGAAGGGAAGCAGAGGATAGAAAGATCAAGCATGTTCTAGAACAAGAGGACCAATAATGTGAGGTGTTCAAGATTGCTAGACAATGTGTCAAGGAAAACCGTGGTATTGTCGGAGAAGTGAGTCCGTAATGATGATGGTGTACTTGCCCTCACTTTTACTGATAAGAAGATAGTTTGGAAGTGTCACTACGAGAGACTACTAAATGAGGAGAATAAATGGGAAAAAGATAGTCTGCCCCAAATCGATCCAATAGAGGGCCCAGCAGTGTAAGTTAAAAGTAGTATAATAAATAAGGCAATCAAAGATATGAAGACAGGCAAGGCAGCTGGGCCTTCGGAGATAGTTGCTGAGATGTTGAAAGCATCTGGAATGGTAGGACATACTATGGTCACCCAGATAGTAAACCAAGTAATACAGAATGGGGTCATACCAAAGGACTGGTGTAGCAGCATCATCATTATCTGCTACAAGGGTAAAGGGGATGCTCTAGATAGGGGAAACTATAGAGGCATTAAGGTAGTTGACCAGTTCATGAAGGTCACAGAGAGCGAATTGATCTAGATGAAATTCAGTTTGAGTTTGTGTCGGGTAAAAGTACCACAGATGCTCTTTGCCTTGTACAACAACTACAGGAGAAGTACCTAGCTAAAAGTAAACCCCTCATACTTAGCTTTTGTAGACTTGGAGAAAGCATTTGACAGAGTCCCCCGCGCCATTATCTGGTAGGCTCTTAGAAAACTAGGTGTAGATGAATGGCTTGTGAGAGCTATACAAGCCATGTATAGAGAAACAGTCAGCAAGGTTAGAATTAACAATGAATATAGTGAAGAATTTAGCGTAAAAGTTGGTGTTCATCAAGGCTTTGTACTTAGCCCCCTCCTATTTATTATTGCCCTTCAGGCTATAACAGAGGAGATCAAGTCCGGCTGCCCATGGGAACTTCTATACGCAGATGATCTAACGCTCATAGCTGAATCTATGGCTGAACTAGAAAAGAAATTCCAAACATGGAAGCATGACCCTAGAATCAAAAGCCTTAAAGTTAACTTGTAAATGGATATGTATATATATGTATATATATATGTATATATATATATGTAGATGTATATATATATATATGTATATATATATATGTATATATATATATATATATATATATATGTATATATATATATATATGTATAAAGAAAAAGAGATGAAATCGAAAATGCAACTGGAGTCTTATTTTTTTTTTAAATATATATATTTATTTGCTTCCTTTACCGGTTTCGCAGTTCTTCTGCTTTTCAAAAGGTGAGTTGAGATGGAGGGTCTGTGGTTTTTCTCACATCTGGTTGGTCTCTGAATGTTACTTGTTTTATATGGAAAAAGTGGCTCGAAATGCCAGGTTTTTCGAGAGGTAATTTGATTGGTTTGTCAATAATTATAATAAATTTCGCGCCAGATCGCGTTACAATAGTTCTTCAAATAAGGGGGGGGGGGTTGTCACAGGTTGTTTTTTCATATATGAGTGTTTGAATTTCTTTTTACTTGAAAAGAGGGGCTCACGAAGGCTTTTTTGGGGTTGGTTATAAATGAAATTATGGCTGTCACGTGAACAAGTTTTCATTAAATTTTCGTGCCCTTATTTGGAAATCCATTATGTAGCCTTTTTAGAGAATTTTATGATAAGTGAAAGATAATGGTCAAGAGAAAGGGATGGGAGAATTGTTCTGGTTCAGTGAATATGGTTAGTTCGCTGGGGTGTCAGAATTCAGATTTTCTATTGAATAAAGAAAGTAAAGATATGTATGTTTATTTGTGTGCTTGTGTGTGTTGTGTGTGTTTGAATTTCTTTACTTAAAAAAAAGGTGGCTCACGAAGGCTTTTTTTTAATAAACGTGATTTGATTGGTTATAAATGAAATTTGGCTGTCACGTGAACAAGTTTTCATTACATTTTTGCGCCCTTATTTGGAAATCTATTCTGTAGCCTTTATAGAGAATGTTATGACAAGGGAAAGATAGTGGTCAAGAGAAATGGGATTGGGAGAATTGTTCTGGTTCAGTGAATATGGTTAGTTCGCTGGGGTGTCGGAGTTCAGATTTTTTATTGAAGTAAAGATATGTATGTTTATTTGTGTGCTTGTGTGTGTGTGTGTATTGGAAGATGATTCTATTAGTAGAAATGGGGGAGGGAGTTGTGTGTGTATATGGGTGTTATGTGTGTGTATGCGTGTTATATGTGGGAATATGGTTAGCATGTTAAGATGGAGAGAATACATATATATATATATTGTGTGTGTGTGTGTGTGTGTAGGAAAATGATTCCTTTAGTAGGAATATTTTTGAATGAACATATTTTCCTTACTTATTCGTATTTGTTCTGTTGTATTGTCAGTGCAAACGTATGTTAAGGTTTATTTAGTTCGGGTTTTTATTTTCTAAAGTAGGTGTTATGTGTGTGTATGTATGTCATATTATGGTGTTGACATAATGTATATTAAACCATATTTAATGCTGGTCTATATTTTTGAATAAACATATTTTCCTTATTTATTCATATTTGTTCTGTTGTATGCAAAGGTAAAATGGGAAGACTTGGGTGTCTTATTACTTGCGCAAATGTCTAGATGTGCACTTAGTGGTATCTGTCTCGTGGTTGGATCTCGTAATTGTTGGCGATGAACTGTCATTCTGTTTCTGAGTGTGAGTTTAGTTTGTCCTATATAATCTTCATTGCATCCTTTACATTTAATGGCATAAATTAGATTTTTTGATGAGCAAGTGAAGTGATTTTTTACAGTAAAATTTTGTCCTGATTTAAATGTATACGTGTTGCCTTCAATGAGGTGAGTGCAGGTTCCACAATTAGAGCGACCACATTTTTTGATACTTGGTTGTGGGTTTGTGGTAGGTAATTTGGCATTGGTGAGTAATGTTTTCAGTGATTTTGGTTGTCTTTTGCTTTTGATTATTTTGTGTGTTTCTAGGGCTTTTTTCATTCTTGGGTTTTGTTTTAGTAGTGGGATGTTGTTGTGAATAGTGTTGTAAGCTTCCGCATTTCTTGGGTTGTGTGTTGAGATATATGATAGAATATTGGACGTACCTTGAATTTGTTTCTGTTTCCGTAATTCATCAATACCTATTGCTTTAGTCCTTTCTATTCCATTATTTATTAGTAATAGTGGGTACTCTCTCTCGAGTAGAATTTCCTTTAATTCTTGAAGTCTTTTATTTCGCGTTTCATAATTGGAGACAATTGTGCAAATTCATCTTGCTAGGTTAAAAGGAATGTTCGTCTTCGTGTGCTTTGGATGGTTAGAGGTGAATAGCAGATATTGTTTGGAATCTGTTGGTTTGTAGTGTATGTCAGTTTCGATATTTGTGTCTTTTTTTAAGATTAAGATGTCCAGAAATGGGAGTTGATCTTGGCTGTATTCCATTGTGAATTGGATGTGGTTATTGATGCCGTTTATTAAGTTTTTGAAATCCTTCAGTTGGTCGAGTGTGTGGGACCAAAGAATGAGGCAATCATCCAAGTAGCGTTTCCAATTCTCTGATAAATATTTGTGGAAGTTCAATCCGTATTTTGATTTGGACTGTTCATATATCTGTTCATATAAGTATGCCATGACTAAGTTGGAGCGGCTTTTGTACCCATCGCAGTCCCCGATATTTGCTTGTAAGTATTGCCATCGAAATCAAAAAAGTTGTTCTGTAAGATGAATTTTAATCCCTCGGTGATGAAGCTTTTTTCTATTCTGTCAGGTATCTCATTGGGATATTTCTCTAGCCAGAATCCTATTGCTTCTAGTCCGTATTGGTGTGGGATCGTTGTGTAGAGATTCACTACATCGACAGACACAATAATAGTGTCGTTGTTGACATGTTTGGGGAGGTGGTTTAAGAGGTCCAGATCGTCTCTTACAAGGCTAGGTATGTGTTTCAGTATTGGTTTCAGTAGTATGTCTATAAAGTTGCTCAGTCTGTGTGTTTCACATTGTGGGCCCGCTACAATTGGTCTTAATTTAAGGTCTGTGGGGTATTGTGTGTTCACGCAGGCTGAGGTGGATTGTTTACAGGCATCGTTGATTATTTTACACTTGTGGATCTTCGGAAGTCCGTAAAGGTTGCTGGTTTTGTATTCAACATTTGTTAAATAATCGCGTTCCTTTTTCGTTAGGTCTTCCTGGTATCGATAAATCAGTGTGTTTAATTTGGTCATTATTTTTGATTGCTGGTAGTTTTTTACTCTTTCATAGTAATTAGTATTTTGTAAGAGAGAGAACATAGAATTTTTATATTTTTCAGCCTCCATAATGACAACAGTACTTCCCTTGTCCGCTTCCTTAATTATAATGTCCGTATTGTTTTTTAGTTCATGGATAATCTCCCATTCGACTCGTGTTGGGTTTGGGTTTAGGTTGCGGTAGTTCATGGTATGGGAAGGTAGCAATGTGGTCACAAAATTTGTCCAGAACTCTGTTTCTACCTTTTGTTGGGTTGTAGCTGCTTTTATTCCGTACAATTGATTCGTCGTTATTCTCCTTGTCGAAGAATTCCTCTGTGAGACGTAATTTTCTACAGAAGTGTGAGATATCGTCATTTATCTCATTGGGGTTAGAGTATTGTGGTGTTGGTGTGAATTTCAGTCCTTTGGAGAGAATTTTTACTTGTTGGGCTGAGAGGTTTGTATTTGAAAGGTTAATTATTTTCGGTTTTTCAAAATCGGTTTGTGCCACCGGGTGTCGTGAGTCCTGTAGCCTTGGTCTAAAAAATGATTTTTCTGGAATGTTTTTTCAATGGTATTATTATATCTAATGGTATTTCCCCTGTTGTTGTGTGGTCTTGTATAGAAGTTTCGGACGTATTGAGGTTCGGTTTGTTGATAGTCCGGGTTGTAGATTTTGTTCCTTTGTGTGGGTTGGGATCTACGGTTTTGGAACAGGCTCTGTGTGGGCAGGGGTCACCGGTTTTGGAATAGGTTTTGTGTGGGTTGTGATCTGCGGATCAGGTCCTGCCTTGTGTTCGGGGATCTTTGGTTTTTGTTAGTAGGGTTATAGTTTTGTCTATGGTTTCTGGGATTATCGTTATAGTTTTGCTGGGGGTATGTTGGACGTTTTGTTACTTTTTTTGTTATTTTTGTGCATGTGGTGTGTGAGTTTTAGTTTGTTTTAAAAATGGATTACCTGTATGTTGTTCATTTTTGAAGTCCATTTCGTAGTTGTTGAACCAGGTGGCGTTTTTTTCACATCGCTGGAGGGATGTTAGTTCTTCATCCTCACAGTTTTCTTTCCAAAGTTTTAGGGTTTTTTGTAGAGTAGGCCTTCAGAGTGCTTTGAGATTTCTGTGTCCATCTGTTGGTCGAGTGACTTGAATTTTTCTTCGTTGGAGTTGGCTCTTAATCGCAACAGTTCTATTTCTGTTTTAAATTTTTCCAATGCCATCTTTTCCCTAAGTCTTTGTTGGTTTTCTGGTTCATTCGGGATGGGTTTTATTTGGAGTTTTTTGGGGAGGATGATTGGGGTAGAGTTTAGCCACTTTTCATATATGTCTGCCTTGCCAATAATTTTTAGGAGATTCCAAAGGGCGAATTTGTGGGCTGTGAGCTTTTGAGTCCATATGTTGATTAGGGGGTTTTTCACTGATTGGACATCTCGTAGATTGGGTTCTAACGGTTGTTCCAGCTTTGGGAGCATTGCTGTTTCAATGGTTTCGATTAGCTTAGTTAATACTGGAGTAATATTCGTCTCTTGGGTATTTTCTGTTTCTTCGTGGGCTCCTTTTTTATAGATGTGTATTTGGTCCACTTTGTTGGTCAAAATTGAGAGTTTAGAGGAAATCTCTTTGAGTTCATTTAAGATGTCCTGGTTCAGTGAGTTGTTGTTTTGTTGAGACTTTGGTGGCATTTTCGGTCTTCGTGTGGTGGGTATATATTAGAAAGTGAGGTTTTTTTTTACAAAATGAAAAATAACCGAGGTGTCCTACACGAGTGAAAGTATAAAGAAAAAGAGATGAAATCGAAAATGCAACTGGAGTCTTATTTTTTTTTTAAATATATATATTTATTTGCTTCCTTTACCGGTTTCGCAGTTCTTCTGCTTTTCAAAAGGTGAGTTGAGATGGAGGGTCTGTGGTTTTTCTCACATCTGGTTGGTCTCTGAATGTTACTTGTTTTATATGGAAAAAGTGGCTCGAAATGCCAGGTTTTTCGAGAAGTAATTTGATTGGTTTGTCAATAATTATAATAAATTTCGCGCCAGTTCGCGTTACAATAGTTCTTCAAATAAGAGGGGGGGGGGTTGTCACAGGTTGTTTTTTCATATATGAGTGTTTGAATTTCTTTTTACTTGAAAAGAGGGGCTCACGAAGGCTTTTTTGGGGTTGGTTATAAATGAAATTATGGCTGTCACGTGAACAAGTTTTCATTAAATTTTCGTGCCCTTATTTGGAAATCCATTCTGGAGCCTTTTTAGAGAATTTTATGATAAGTGAAAGATAATGGATGGGAGAATTGTTCTGGTTCAGTGAATATGGTTAGTTCGCTGGGGTGTCAGAATTCAGATTTTCTATTGAATAAAGAAAGTAAAGATATGTATGTTTACTTGTGTGCTTGTGTGTGTTGTGTGTGTGTGTGTTTGAATTTCTTTACTTAAAAAAAGGGTGGATCACGAAGGCTTTTTTTTAATAAACGTGATTTGATTGGTTATAGATGAAATTTGGCTGTCACGTGAACAAGTTTTCATTACATTTTTACGCCCTTATTTGGAAATCTATTCTGTAGCCTTTATAGAGAATGTTATGACAAGGGAAAGATAGTGGTCAAGAGAAATGGGATTGGGAGAATTGTTCTGGTTCTGTGAATATGGTTAGTTCGCTGGGGAGATTTTCTATTGAAGTAAAGATATGTATGTTTATTTGTGTGCTTGTGTGAATAAATAATTGTTTCTACTTTAGGCACAAGGCCAGCAAATACCCAGTGCATTACTGGTACTTTATTTTATCGATCCCGTAAGGATGAAAGGCAAAGTCAACCTCGGCAGGATTTGAACTCAGATCGTAAAGGGACGTAACTATGCTGGAAAGCATGGCGTCCGACCCTCTACCGATTACTTTGAATAAATAATTGTTTCTACTTTAGGCACAAGGCCAGCAATTACCCAGTACATTACTGGTACTTTATTTTATCGACCCCGTAAGGATATGAATGAATATTACATAATTTATCTACTAAATTTCGTGACTGTTGATTAAATATATTTTGTTTATTTAAAGATTCACTTCTTAAATAAACATTCATATATTTCCGTCACTAATTTTCTCCTAATGCAGTTTATATATAATATCGTCTTTTTTAATGTATCATGGATTACATTACTGATTAAATAAGAGAGTGTAACACAGTCTTCGTTCAATTTCTATGTATTATATATTGTCTATTATGATTTTATTTGATGTATCATATACCTGCGTATAATATCAATATGCACACTACACATGCTAGCAGAAAATAATAATAATATTAATAATAATGTTATATATTGATGAACATTTATTATGATGAAATATGTTGGAAATCATTCTCAGAGGTTTTGAATTGTAATTAACAAATACACCCTGTAGAAAGTACCCCTTCATAATATTTGTCATTAAGGGCTCTTAGAGTGTCATACGATATGCTTTGTGTCATAAAGTTACAGTCCTTTATGTTCTGGGTTTAAATCATGCCATGGTCAACTTTGACTTTCATCCATTCAAGGTAAAAAACAGTAACAGTAATGCACTGGCCTGATTCAAAAGTAGAAACATTTATTTAAAGTCTATAAAACAATAGATAGAATGCTTTCTGCCATATTTATCCTGGTTCTCTGAGTTTAAATCCTGCTGAGGTCAACTTTCATTCGTCCATTCAAGATTGATAAAAATCAATACCAGTCTATCACTGGGGTCTGTTCTTCCTCTCTATATTTCTATCTCACTTCCTCCCTCTTATTCTCTCTCCTTCTCTGTTCCAACTGTTCAAACCTGGAGAGTGAAGAGCTCCACCAAGCTTCGAATGTCCACAGTGACACCCTTATGACTACATTTAAAAACAAAAAAAGCATTGTGTGTTTGTATTTGTTTATTTTGTAAACCTTAACTGGTTTATATTTATGACAAAATATCCACATGTGTAAATAAAAACAATTGCATAACTTTAATATGTGTTGGATGGTACTTTCATGACAGTTGTTTTTGACTTTTTAAAAAAATAATTCACATTTGAAAATACTTTCTTCTCTTTTTCTTCATCCATTTATTTCTGAGAGGGTTGTAGGGGGTAGAGTCCTCACACACCCCTTCTAGGTCCTATGTGTGTAAAATTTCCTCTTTACACTACACACACACAACAACACATCACCCTGCACACGGACCACATCAAAACACCACAACACACCACATACCACACCACAACAGACACATACAAACCAGTTAGTTATACCAACCCAGGATCTTGATTTTAGTGATTTTTTTTTGTAATAAATTTCAACATCTCAGTTCTTACCAAGTGGAGTGGAATTCATCAGATTGGACGAATGAAACAATGTTTCCATTGGTCTTTCCAATTGATAATATTGAATCAGATTAGAAATAAATAAAAAAAAATATAGAGAATATATTTATTTGCTGTTGTATTGCCAAACGATGCCAAAAGCCATTGACCTGCATCTTTGGTCAAGAAGGCCATTGGAGCATCAATCACAGAAGCTGATACAGCAGCCAGCTTGATAGCTGATATAGGTAGCACCAACAATTATCACTACCATCAACAAGAGGAAGGCAGCGATAGCAGTGGTGACATTAACAACAGTAACATATGTGTTTACACCAACAACTTACCAGCAAACACTACCACTACCATTAACTAATTGTCTCCAATGATTTCAGTTGGTGACAGCTTGTTGACATTCATGCCAGCTGATGTTGACAGTTTGTGGGTCATTTTGGAATGTGATCCACCAGGTCATCTTCGGACGGCTTCTTTTCCACTTGCCTTCAAGGGGAATCCATGTCATCACTGTTTTGGACAGGTGATCTGGGAGTTTCAGAATGTGACCTTCAAAATAGAACCTAGAAGGAGCAATGTGAAATAAAGTGTCTTGCTCAAGGACATAACGCATCGCCCGGTCGGGGAATCAATCTCACAACCTCACGATTGCGAATCCAATTCTCTAACCACTCAGCCACACGTCTGTATATAGGGTATATATTAGTTGTGATGACACTGGCACCAAGTTATATCAGCTATTGACCTCACTTTGGATAACATCATATATTGTATGTAGAGAATATATATATAGGTAGAAATTCCAGAAAACAGAATCGAGATCCTCTCAGGGAAATGGCCTTGTCCAGTATGTAGGAAAGGCATTGGTAGACATACCATCCTCTGCCCCATATGGAGACTCAGTTGTTGGAAGCCTTGGGGTGGGGAGACCTTGGAAGGGCTGGGGTGAGGTGATACAAGCTGACCTTGCCCAATTGTACCTCTCAGAGGAGATGACACATGGCCGGGATCTCTGGCGATATGCAGTAATACAGAAGACCCGACTTCCCAGCAATACAAGCTGAAGCATATGTACAGAATGTCCACCCCCTCCCAGCCCACACTGTAAAGTGGACATGTGAAAGACACAGTAAAAATCAGCCAGCTCATGCTGTAAAGTGGACATGTGAAAGACACAGCAAAAAGCACGCAGCCCATGCTGTAAAGTGGACATGTGAAAGACTCGGCGAAAAGCACCCGGCCAACACTGTCAATGTGGTTGGCATTAGGAAGGGCATCCAGCCAGAAACACCCTATATGAGCTGTCACTGTCACCCGACACAACTTGCCTCATAATAGGACCTGTGTAACCCATGGAAGATAGATGTTAATCGATGATTGTGATAATGATGATATATATGTAGTGTATACATAGTATGTATAGTGCATATATATATATGATGAATGCTGGTGTCAAGCTGTTTCAGCCATTCCTCTGGACATTATATATAGTGTATGTATGTAGTATATATATATATATATATATATATATATATATATATAGTGTATATAATAGTTGTAACGTCATGGGTGCCGATCTATATCAGCCTTTCCCTTGGACAACATGACATATAGTCTATATATATTGGACAATATTATATATATTGTAGATGTGGTGTATATAGTAGTTGTGACAATATTCTATATACATATGTACACACTCACTGAGAAAGATGTATATACATATAGAAGGGTCAGATGAGGAGTTCATAGACTAACCAAGTTACTTTCATGGAATGAGGCAATGTATACAAACAAATATATACTATATATATGTATACAAACACAATTATATTTTATAGTGAAGTCATACAGCATATTGTAATATAATGTTTTCAAAGGGAGGTACATTCTGTCCTTAAGCAAGACACATCATTCCACATGTCTCTCATGTTTTTGTTTTTCATCTTTTCATTTCCATTTTTTAAATGTTTTATTATCTTTAATATTGTGTTTCGTTTTAATATAAACAGTTATGTAAACTTAATAATGTTATTTATACAAATCTGAATAAATTACTAACATATCGATTGAAGGTGTGAATTAACATAACGGAAGTTGTTTTTGAATGTATTAAATTATGTAGGGGATTTTTAAGTCATGACACCGGTGTCAACTAGACAGTGATATATTACCATTTATATCAGCTACATTGTTACAAATTAAACCTCATATGATTTTATTTTTTATGGTGATTATTTCATATTAAGGTGGACGTTAATGTTTGTAAATAACATAAGGTGACTTATTTACCTTATAGTTGTTGTTTTATCACCTGTATTATTAAATATTGAAGTGGTTGTTCAACATTTTACAGGACAGGAAAATATTATTTTAATCAGAAATCAGTGAACATTTAGTTTTTACTAACTTTTCTTGATTTTATATTTGGTCTTGAAAACTAAAGTACGTATTATTTCGTTTCCCATCACAACACAAAAAAAGTGAACTTTTCTATCTGAAGTGAAATATCTTGGCTTATTACAACACCAACACACATATTACTACACACACACACACGTCTATTTCTCTCTTTCATACGTACACACTGTATGTCTATATATATATGTATATATATTAACATTCGTCTTTTGAAATTATTGATATTAATTCTCTTGTCACCTGAACCTTAAATTACGAAGTCCTATTCGTCTGTTTTATGAGCTGAGGATGTAATTGTGAATAGAGCTTCTCACACCTTAACAAAAAAAATATATATATATTCACACACACACACATATATATATATATATATATTAGCACTTGCTTTTTCTTCTTCCAAGATCAGTCTTACGCTTTCATACATCTTATTACTTTACCAACTGAATGCTACATTTCTTAATATATGAGTGGAAGTGGTGAGATTCCTTTATGAAATATGTCTGCATATAGCAGGAAAACCTTTTCAAAACTGAAACTATCCTCACACGAGAAAATACACAGTAGAGAAAAACCCTTCCACTGTGATATATGTGGGAAATCTTTCATAAATAATTCTGCTCTTGTCGTCCACATACGAAGTCACACTGGAGAAAAACCCTTCCATTGTGAAATATGTGGGAAATCATTTTCTCAGAGTTCTCAACTTGAACCTCACAAAAGAACACACACTGGTGAAAATCCCTTCCATTGTGAAATATGTGGGAAATCATTTTCTCAGAGTTCTCAACTTGAACCTCACAAAAGAACACACACTGGTGAAAAACTCTTCCATTGTGAAATATGTGGTAAATCTTTTTCTAATAGTTCAAATCTTGTAAAACACAAAAGAATACACACTGGTGAAAAACCCTTCCACTGTGAAATATGTGGGAAATCTTTCACCCAGAAGTACAATCTTGTAAAGCACAAAAGAAAGCACACAGGAGAAAAACCTTATTCATGTGAAATATGTGGAAAATCTTTCACTAATAATTCTACTCTTGTCGTCCACATACGGAGTCACACTGGTGAAAAACCCTTCCACTGTGAAATATGTGGGAAATCTTTTACTGATAATTCTAATCTTGTCACCCACATACGGAGTCACACTGGAGAAAAACCCTTCCACTGTGAAATATGTGAGAAATCTTTCATAAATAATTCTGCACTTGTCATCCACATAGGGAGCCACACTGGAGAAAAACCCTTCCATTGTGAAATATGTGGGAAATCATTTTCTCGTAGTTCTCATCTTGTATGTCACAAAAGAATACATACTGGTGAAAAACCTTATTCATGTGAAATATGTGGGAAATCTTTTTCTCGTAATTTTATTCTTGTACATCACAAAAGAACACACACAGGTGAAAAACCCTTCCATTGTGAAATATGTGGGAAATCATTTTCTCAGAGTTCTCAACATGAAACTCACAAAAGAATACACACTGGAGAAAAACCCTTCCATTGTGAAATATGTGGGAAATCTTTTTCTCAGAGTTCTCATCTTGAACTTCACAAAAGAATACACACTGGTGAAAAACCCTTCCACTGTGAAATATGTGGGAAATCTTTCACCCAGAAGTACAATCTTGTAAATCACAAAAGAAAGCACACAGGGGAAAAACCTTATTCATGTGAAATATGTGGGAAATCTTTCACTCGGAGTTCTCATATTGTGAATCACAAAAGAATTCACACTGGTGAAAAACCCTTCCATTGTGAAATATGTGAGAAATCTTTTTCTCAGAATTCTCATCTTGTATGTCACAAAAGAAAGCACACTGGTGAAAAACCTTATTCATGTGAAATATGTGGGAAATCTTTCACTGTGAATTCGTCAATGGTTGTTCACCTACGTAGTCAACACTTGCGGTAAACCCCATCACTGTGAAATATGAAAAACACAAATATATAGACGCACTTTGGAAGGGAGAATATAAAATGTGAAGCTTGAGAAATCTTATACATCCCAACATATATGTTGTGTGTGTGTATATATATATTATTATTTTTGTTTTTTAATACATTACTCAAATGGAAGAAATATACTGACATATATCAAAGATTACCATAATAACTAGGGAGCGGAGGACAAGATAAGCTGGACATTGCTACTGAGGGTATGATGAGCTGGCTATTGTGGTGGATACCTAAACATTGTAAGACACTAGAGTGATAACTGAGATTGACCTACATAGATCAGATGTTTCAGGATGTCCAGCTGGAGATTAATGATCTCAGGAATGCCATGGAAGATCGTGACATCTAAAAAAGAAGAGTAGAATTGTTCTGGCCAATCCACATGACCTAATAAATCTAAACTATAATAAAGAATGGAGCGCAGTATTGCGTACTGTTTATAATTTTCTATCCTATTAGTAAAATAAGTTGCATTACTTTGAATAAATAATGAATAAATATTACATAATTCATCTACTACATTCCGTGGCTGTTGATTAAATATATTTTGTTTATTTAAAGATTCACTTCTTTAAAATTTCTGAAACGTCAATACTTCCGGTTAGCCATCGCTTAAATAAACATTCATATATTTCCGTCACTAATTCTCTCCTAATGCAGTTTATATATAATATTGTCCTTTTTTAATCTATCATGGATTACGTTACTGATTAAATAAGAGAGTGTAACACAGTCTTCGTTCAATTTCTATGTATTATATATTGTCAATTACGATTTTATTTGATGTATCATATCTACATGTATATATACCTGCGTATATATCAATATGCACATTACACTTGCTAGCAGAAAATAATAATAATATTAATATATATTGATGAACATTTATTATGGTGAAATATGTTGGAAATCATTCTCAGAGGTTTTGTATTGTAATTAACAAATACACCCTGTTAAATACCTCTTCATGTTATTTGTCATTAAGGCTCTTACAGAGACACAATCTCATTTCATCGTTGAGGGTGGTGAATTTGCAGAATCAGTAGAGTGTCATACGATATGCTTTGTGTCATAAAGTTAGTCCTTTATGTTCTAGGTTTAAATCATGCCATGGTCAACTTTAACTTTCATCCATTCAAGGTTAATAAAAAAAACAGTAACAGTAATGCACTGGGCCTTATTTAATTGGCATTCCCCTTTCTCTTCAAATTGCTGGCCTTGAGTCAAAAGTAGAAACATTTATTTAAAGTCTATAAAACAATAGATAGAATGCTTTCTGCCATATTTATCCTGGTTCTCTGAGTTTAAATCCTGCTGAGGTCAACTTTCTTTTGTCCATTCAAGGTTGATAAAAACAATACCAGTCTATCACTGGGGTCTGTTCTTCCTCTCTATATTTCTATCTCACTTCCTCTCTCTCATTCTCTCTCCTTCTCAGGAAGAAAACTGTTCAAACCTGGAGAGTGAAGGGCTCCACCAAGTTTCAAATGCCACAGTGACATCATTAAAAAAAAAAAAATTGATGTGTTTATATATGTTTATTTTGTAATCCTTAACTGGTTTATATTTATATTTATGACAAAATATCCACATGTGTAAATAAAAACAATTACATCACATTAATATTTGTTGGATGGTACTTCCATGACAGTTGAAATTGACTTTTTAAAAAAATAATTCACGTTTGAAAATACTTTACAACTTTCTTCTCTTTTTCTTCACCCATTTATTTCTGAGAGGGTTGTCGGGGGTAGAGTCCTCACACACCCCTTCTAGGTCCTATGTGTGTAAAATTTCCTCTTTACATTACACATCACCCTGCACACACACCACAATGTACACATCATGCCACACCAGATCACCACAGTAAACCACACCACGTACCACATCACATACCATACCATACCACAACACATACAAACCAGGTAGTTATACCAACCCAGGATCTTGATTTTAGTGATTTTTTGGTAACAAATCTCAACATCTCAGTTCTTACTTACCATGTGGAGTGGAACTCATCAGATTGGACCAAAGAAACAATGTTTCCATTAGACTTTCCAATTGAGGATGTAATCTACAATCTACCAGTTGTAATTCCTGGCAGATAGAGCAAGGTGAAATAAAGTGTCTTGCTGAAGGACTTAACACATTACCTAGTCAAGGAATTGAACTCAGAACCCCATGGTTGTCAATCCAATTCTCTTACCACTAATCTACATGTCTTCCTATGTTTTAGTGATAGTGGACAGTGAATGATGATGATGATGGTCATTTTATTTGATAGATTGACCAGTTGATCATCTCAATGGTGTATTATTGCCGTTTTTCCCACAGGGTCCCTTTAAGTCATGAGTAAAAGGTAATAGAGTATTGGTTAGGGTGTTGGACTCAATGATAAACTTGTGAGTTCAATTCCTGGGCTGGGCAGCATGTTCTGTCGTACAATAAAACATTTTATTTCATCAGCTGGAAAAAATTAAGTTGTGACAACTCTGGTTCCAAGTTATATCGGCCTTTGACTTTCCTTTGGACAACATCATATAGTCTATATATATTGTGTGTACTGAATATATATATAGTGATAACATGGTATGTATAGCTCTTTAGTTCTTAGTCCAGATTGTTCCATCAGGAATATATGTCAACAACAACAACATGTGTATACACCAGCAACTTACCAGCAAACACTACCACTACCATTAACTAATTGTTTCCAATGATTTCAGTTGGTGACAGCTTGTTGACATCCATGCCAGCTGATGTTGACAGTTTGTGGGACACTTTGGAATGTGTTCCACCAGATCATTTGCGGCTGGCCTCTTTTCCACTTGCCTTCAAGGTGAATCCATGTCATCGCTGTTTTGGGTGATCTTCTGAGAGGTGCAAAATGGAACCAACATTCAGGATTATCTCCTGCAGTGTATGTGACCTTGCTTTCCACAGGATCTTACCAGCTGACCTTTACAATCCTACGCAGGCTCCTCTGATGGAAAGCTTTTAGATACCTATCAATCTTCTCAGTGCGTTTCCATGTTTCACAGTCAGAGATGGCCACGGGAAGTACCATGCTAGTGTAAAAGCGCAGCTTGAAATACATGCTGAGGGCTCTGTTTGATCGAGTGCATCCATTGGAGCAATGATCCAATCGATTGATTTTGAAGTACATGTTAAATATACTCTGGGAGTTTTTTAACATTACCTATTGAGTACACTGAGATGCAATCGTTCCTAGCAGTGATTCCCTTGCTAGTTCCGTCATATTAATATTATTATTATATATATAAGGGCGGGGGATTGGCAGTAATATTATTATTATATATATAAGGGCGGGGGATTGGCAGTATCCGTAGAGTCGGACGCCATGCTTTCCAGCATAGTTACGTCCCTTTACGGTCTGAGTTCAAATCCCACCGAGGTTTACTTTGCCTTTCATCCTTACGGGGTCGATAAAATAAAGTACCAGTAATGCACTGCGTAATTGCTGGCCTTGTGCCTAAAGTAGAAACAATTATTATTATATATATATATATCCTCGTTTAGTTATTATGGCTCTAGATATTGTCTATTGAGCTTGCTAATTGAGAAACACAAAATCCTAAATATGTTTTAATTCATTTTTTTTTTGTATATATATATATATTACACATCGTGCTATGTAAAGTCAGAAACAGCCTGGTACCAGTAACGTCACAGCTCATCATCATCATTTAACATCCACTTTCCCTGCTAACAAGGATTGGTCAGGTCTTCACAAACCAGAATGGAGTGGATGGTCCACACCTCTTTACATATTGTCCCACAATCTACTGAGTGTATTGTATTGTGGCACCATTACTAAAGATGGTGTCATGTCTTCAACACAACTGAACTGTCCTCCCAACCTTTTGTTTGGCGAGTTTTGTGTGGCTGGGTACCCTCCCTACCACCACCAACTTTACATCACATACTGGGTGTATTTATGTAGACCCCAACACTACGGAGGTTGCCATGCCCTTGACGCAACTGCAGGGTCCTCAAAACCCTTCTCTGGTAAGCTCTCTGTGATTAGAAACGCTTCCTATCACACCCACATTAAAGCATGTACTGGAAACCTTTATCATGTAGATCAGGCATGTCAAACTGAGGGTACCCCGAGGACCATATGGGTCACATTTGTGTTGTCTGAGGGCCGCACACGACAACCAATTGCGCATATTACAACTAATTTTTCTATACTTTGTATTACGAAGATAAAACATGCTCCTGGACGTAACTATGCTAGAAAGCATGGCGCCCGACTCTCTACCGATTCTGCCAATCCCCCGCCCTTATATATATATAATAATAATATTAATATGACGGAACTAGCAAGGGTATCACTGCTAGGAACGATTGCATCTCAGTGTACTCAATAGGTAATGTTAAAACATGTTCCTGCTATAAAAACATTTGTGTGGGCCTCAGGTGGGCTTGTAAAGGGCGGCAGGCCGCATTTCATTTTTTACATGCCTGGTGTAGATCACCAACACTAGAGATTTTGTAATTTCTTTGATACTACATAGGGGTCCTCTCAACCTATATATACTATACATATATATGTATACTGTATAGATGCTATGTATACACTATTGGAAAGACAGCAGCACACGTGAGGAAGGAGCCCCGTAACGTGGAGTGGGTGTTGCAATGATCACAGTCCTGCTCTTCATTAAGACATCTCTCTAGAAGGTCACACTGTTATAAAGTTTGTGACTCGTTTGCACCCAATGATGTAGACCAATTGTAAGTTTTGGTTAAATACATTCGATGTTCAGAGAGTGGGATTTAACCCCTGCTAAACCTTTCATCACTTAAAAATGCTTCGAGCACAGGCATCGCGTGATATGTGACATTTTTGCGATGCATGGCCTTCCTGGCCATAGGCAAGTCCCTCGTAGGACTAAAACGCTACGTCCGTGGTGTTTATACTTAAGTATCAAGCGATGGCATTACTCGAAATCGGGTTGTAGCCAAGTTCTGTCTCTCTACACACAAACATATATGTGTATATATATTTTCGTTGAAGTGATGCACTATATATATATTTTTTCACTTCTGGTATTTTTACTATAGAAATATCTTGGTATGAGGGTCGGCTGTAAAGTTCATAGACTAAAATAAACCTACCTTAGTGCGTTACTAGTACTTTGTTTTATAGACAGCGTAAGGATGAAAGGAGAGGCTACCCTGGACGGGATTGGTTTCACAGACAATTTCTTCCAGAAAAGGATAGATAGATACGGGGAACAAGAGAGTGAGTGTGTATGTGATACAGAGATATAGAGGAAGAATCGATCCCAGTATTGAACTGCTACTTTTATTTTGTTGATCTCGATAGGATGAAAATCAAAGTTGACTTCGGTGGTATTTGAACACAGAGCGCAGATCTTGAAGGAATACCACAAGGAATTTTCTGCCAATTCACCGCCTTGGAAATAAAAGTATTCTCAACAAAATGAAAGACTTGATGAAAGACGTCGATAAGCAGTAATTCATCTATCTAATTAGGTAAGTGCAACTATATCGATCTACTAAAGGGGGGAGGGGATGAAATGAAAAGTAAAAAGAAATGGAGAGTGGGGAGGACAGATTCTAGTCTCTGGTCTGAATGGTGGCTCAGCCGTGCCCCGTGGTCAAAATGGAAAATAGATTACTGCAGAGAAGGGCCAGAGACACCTGCTACACCAGCCACACCACCTCACAGGAATCCCCCCTCAAGCAGGCCACCATCTGTTTCAATTAAAATACAGAGATATATCTGTATTCTCTTCTTTTAAATTATTTTATATTTCAATTGAAACTGACGGCGGTCCGGTTAAGGAGAGAACCTCGGAGGTGTGGTGGTGGTTGGTGCAGTGGGTGTCTCTGGTCATTCTCCGCGGTAATGTATTATCCATTTTGACCACGGGGCATGGCTAAGGCACTGCTCAGACTGGGGTCTAATGTCTGTTCTTTTCCCACTCCATTTCTTTCGCTACTCGATTCCTTTTCATTCCCCCCTTTTTTGTTTCCTCTGATAGTGTTTTGTTTTTAATTTGATACTGTTCAATAATCTTTATACAAGGTCCATGGTTTTTCATGGTATTGTGAGATTTTCTATATTGAATATGTTTGTTTTTATGTTTAATTCTTTAAATGATATACTTTGAATAAATCATAATGAAACACTTACTCTCGGCTCCCAAATAATAGGGGGGGGGGTAATTTTTCTATGTTGTCTCCCTTGATATTTTTTAGACAGAAGAATTAGTTGATTAGTTTACATATTGAGACCCCAAACCATCCTATTTAATTTATAACGTATGTTCTTTTTTTTGTCATATAATGGGTTTTGATGACTAAAAAAAATTATCAGAGGAATGCTACCACTTAAGATAAAATTTCACCTGAGAAAAATTAGCAAAATTTGATAAGCGGTTGGATTGGAATAAGAGAGGGGTGTTGGAAAATATCTGAAAAATTAATAAGCATGAGGGCTGGTACGATTATTTGAGACCGAAGAGTGATCACTGTATCTCAGCTGTAATTCGCAGAAAAAACATGGCAAAGGCATTGCTCCAGAAAACAACCAGCAACACAGGCTACACCATTCACTCTATCTCACCGGGCTTTCATTCTCCTGCATTTTATGGAGAAAAACGACAGTCCAGGATAACCGAGAATACTAGCGGTCTCGGAAGTGACCGGTTCGGTAAGGAAACGGTCAGGGAAGTCCTGGTAATTCACTGTATTTCTAGTTATAGGTGACACTACTCAGGTTTTCTGGATTTCTGGCTCAGTATTCCGTGTTGCACCTCTTGAGTGTAAATTAAAATAGAAATCAAAATGTTGCTTTGCTTATCAAACAATTTGATCACCTCCTAAAATACTTTATCGAACATTTTTCAAAATCGAAACACTATCTTATGAGACATAAACGCACACACAGGTGCTACCCAACGTATATATATGCATCTATATATATATATACCAAGTATGGGCAACCTTTTTCGAGAAGCGGGCCGCTTGAGATTGTAATGAGAAAACTACTGCACTTACCGCAATTCTGCAATTCTGCTCACTCAGCGAGCTAGGCTCATCCACGTGGGTGTAATCCGTTCGCCAAGTTGCAGCTCGCAATTCGCACGTCCGTCCATCGCGGGTCACACCCGAAAGAGGGCTCACGGATGCTCCTGGGTACGCATCTTACGTCACTTCCTCTTCCGCCTCCGGTCGATCGTCCCCAGCTTCCGGTCACCCCCAAACCACCACACCATCCCACATGTCCCCTTGATCTCAAGGATCAATCTCCCCCTCACACTGCTGCATGTGATAATCTGCCGTCCATCCAGGCGGTCAGCGATCTCATTGCGATCCCCGTAACATCGGGGCGGCGCTTTGGATTTCCTCTTCCCTGGAGTCCGTTAACACAACGACTCTACGGACATCCAGGATATGACTTGGCATTCCGTCCACGGACACGTTATTCTGGGAATTTACAGCCGTCACCGTTCCCTTTCCCCATTGAGATGTGCAACGTGCGTCTGGGGGCTTAACCCAGACTTTCTCGCCCACCTGTACGAATGCGTTCTCTCTCTCCACTGGCCGTTGTGGTACAGTGCACGGATGCCGCCACTCGTATCTGTATATTGCTCTGTGTGGTACCGATTCCTCAGCCTGTCCCACCCGAGCGGTCATGTTGTACCAAAACACTGCCTCCATTGGTGAGATGTGCCCCCGCTCCGCCATCTCCACCTCGCTGCGACCTCGACATTCAATCTTCCTACCGTCGACTGCCTTTACGCTACTCTTCCCTCTCCACTTCTGCACCACCCCCAAGGTCAGTAGTGTCGTCGTACAGCCGGTGTCCACGAGAGCTCGTAATGGCTTTCCCCTCCACATCTACATTTCCTTGAAGCCAGGTATTTTCTGCAGTTTCACCGTGATACCATCCGGAAGTCTGTTTATGAACGCCAACCGCACCGCATGTTCGCATTCCACCTGAAACCCAGCCAGCATGGCCAATCGCCTTATCTCCGCTGCAAAAATATCCACACGCTCACCGTTCCACCTAATCCTTACCAGTTTAGCAAACGCGGTAAGCGGTCCTTCCGCGAACGCTTCCATCATACGCCGCTCAATTTTTTGCGCATCTCTCTGGCTGAGGTCATCCATCTCGAGGTACAATGCTAGCACGTCGCCTTCGAGATGGAGTGCGATGAGGCCCGCTACATCGTCTATCTTTTGCAGCTCAGCGACCAGCCGAACCTTTTGTATCCAGGCGACAACGTCACCTTCACCGGTAAAAGCTCTAATTACTTCTCCGCTCATCCATAATCTCGTCGCCATCTCCTTAGTCCTGCGGTAAGTAACAAACAACAGAATTCTCTCTGTTTTCCGGCAGCTTTGTCTTAAAAAAAAAATTCTTCCTTTTTTGTTTTTTTCAATTGTAAGTCGAAATAGCTTGTAATGAGAAAGCTACTGCACTTACCGCAATTCTGGAACCTCACTCAGCGAGCAAGGCTCATCCACGTGGGTATAATCCGTTCGCCAAGTTGCAGCTTGCAATTCGCACGTCCGTCCGTCGCGGGTCACAGCCGAAACAGGGCCTATGAATGCTCCTGGGTACGCATCTCACGTCACTCCCTCTTCCGCCTCCGGTCGATCGTCCCCAGCTTCCGATGACCTCTTCCACACCCCCACACCATCGCCACAGGGATATGGCTCATTATCAGGCGTGTAACAAGCGCTAATTTACATCGTGCCCACATTAAAAAAACAGGGGCGGTAACTCAAGTTGTTTTGATTTGTTCATTCAGGATTCTTACGCATTGTTTTCCTCGATCGTAAAAATGATAGAAAGATAAATTACGGCTGAAAAGTTTGGGTTAAAAAATCTGAAAGAATTCACTTAGGTGACTTAGGCGAGCCACTCAGAAAGCTTCGCGGGCCGCAGCTTGCCCATACGTGTGTATATGTAAATAAATGTCTGTGTATGTATGTGATAGTTAGGTGTGAAACTACAGTTACGCGCCGTTCGAAGGACTCAATGCTGTTACGGAGTTCGTCTCGATTAGGATGTATTCCAGGGTTACGGCTGTAATTTACAGAGTATAGATTGAAAATAATCGAAGACGGTGTTGCAGTATAAGTACAAACTTTATTGGCATATTACAATTGTTTCGATATCAGGTTAGGGTATATAACAGAATACTGGGTTGTATAAGTATAACAAGAGACGTGGTTTGTGTGTATAATATTTAATCAACAATTTGTGGATATATAGAACAGTATAGTTGACATGTCAATGAATAGATGAGAGAATGAAGCAAAGTTATTAGTCACCGTTTTGGTTGCCAGGCGAACGCTCCTGGCCGAAGACGGCTGGCCGAAAAGGCAAATGAGAGGTAGGGAGCTTAAAGTTATTCCCTTTATAGGGTTCTGCCGGAAGTTACAGAAAGGGTTCTACTTCCTATCTAGAGAGCGTTAATCTATTGGTGATGTGAGTGTCACAAAAAGGGAGGCAACCTCCTGCTACATAACCTCCCGCCAGAATTTTAGAATATAAAAATCGAATGAAATATGTATGTAGTAAGTTGGCGAGAATGTTGTAACAGGCATGAAAATTACGAAAAAACTAATGTTTGCAATAATAAATTATAGATATCAAGGTAGCCAACCGCTCTTGGCCAGAGAACGACTGGACATCTATCCATCCATCACCCAAAGATACAATGTAATCAAAGTAAGAGAAAAGCTCAAAGTTCAAATGTTCAAAATACAGTTCACAGGTGTGCAATCACATGACAGCAGGAAAGAAAGTGTGTTCCAGAGAATGAATGCAGGTGGTTTCTGTTCTGTGGTATAACGTGAAATTTCCAACCTCCGAATGGATTTTCTCGCAGGAAGAGTGCTGCAAAAATTAATTCTCTGGCTTGTTCTGCTGGTTTTGGTTGGTGATGAAGCTGTGTTGCTGTTGATGTTGTTGTCTCGCGGGGTGAGCGTATTCAATGTTTAAATTCACAGTAAACAAAATTTTCAGAAAAAATGAGTTCTGCCAAGTGCTAGAAATAACAGCCGAAGTTGATGGTCGATGTTGAGAATGCATTGACCTGGAAGGGTCCAGAGGCCAGCGACCAAAGAAATAAGCATTCTGAATAAATGCGCAGTTTTCAACGGCAAATTTACGTGGTAAATTTTTAAACCGGCAAATAGGAGAATATAGCTTAAGGCTGGAGAATCCTTGGCGAGAAACGTTATCTCATGGCGTGTGGTTATCTCCGTGAGTCGAGAATTCTGCCGCCTACACGTGCCAAAACAAGGTTATGTTGACAAAAAAAGATTTCTATTGCACGAGAAAATGGCGCGAAAAGGATAGTGCAACAGGTCGTTGGCAGCCTTTTTCAAAAAAATGTGTGTGTGAAAGTGACAATGATGAAAAAGAAAGAAAGGCTTCACTTAGTATAACAAAATAAGTATAACAAGAGACGTGGTTTGTGTGTATAATATTTAATCAACAATTTGTGGATATATAGAACAGTATAGTTGACATGTCAATGAATAGATGAGAGAATGAAGCAAAGTTATTAGTTACCGTTTTGGTTGCCAGGCGAACGCGCCTGGCCGAAGACGGCTGGGCGAAAAGGCAAATGAGAGGTAGGGAGCTTAAAGTTATTCCCTTTATAGGGTTCTGCCGGAAGTTACAGAAAGGGTTCTACTTCCTATCTAGAGAGCGTTAATCTATTGGTGATGTGAGTGTCACAAAAAGGGAGGCAACCTCCTGCTACATAACCTCCCGCCAGAATTTTAGAATATAAAAATCGAATGAAATATGTATGTAGTAAGTTGGCGAGAATGTTGTAACAGGCATGAAAATTACGAAAAAACTAATGTTTGCAATAATAAATTATAGATATCAAGGTAGCCAACCGCTCTTGGCCAGAGAACGACTGGACATCTATCCATCCATCACCCAAAGATACAATGTAATCAAAGTAAGAGAAAAGCTCAAAGTTCAAATGTTCAAAATACAGTTCACAGGTGTGCAATCACATGACAGCAGGAAAGAAAGTGTGTTCCAGAGAATGAATGCAGGTGGTTTCTGTTCTGTGGTATAACGTGAAATTTCCAACCTCCGAATGGATTTTCTCGCAGGAAGAGTGCTGCAAAAATTAATTCTCTGGCTTGTTCTGCTGGTTTTGGTTGGTGATGAAGCTGTGTTGCTGTTGATGTTGTTGTCTCGCGGGGTGAGCGTATTCAATGTTTAAATTCACAGTAAACAAAATTTTCAGAAAAAATGAGTTCTGCCAAGTGCTAGAAATAACAGCCGAAGTTGATGGTCGATGTTGAGAATGCATTGACCTGGAAGGGTCCAGAGGCCAGCGACCAAAGAAATAAGCATTCTGAATAAATGCGCAGTTTTCAACGGCAAATTTACGTGGTAAATTTTTAAACCGGCAAATAGGAGAATATAGCTTAAGGCTGGAGAATCCTTGGCGAGAAACGTTATCTCATGGCGTGTGGTTATCTCCGTGAGTCGAGAATTCTGCCGCCTACACGTGCCAAAACAAGGTTATGTTGACAAAAAAAGATTTCTATTGCACGAGAAAATGGCGCGAAAAGGATAGTGCAACAGGTCGTTGGCAGCCTTTTTCAAAAAAATGTGTGTGTGAAAGTGACAATGATGAAAAAGAAAGAAAGGCTTCACTTAGTATAACAAAATAAGTATAACAAGAGACGTGGTTTGTGTGTATAATATTTAATCAACAATTTGTGGATATATAGAACAGTATAGTTGACATGTCAATGAATAGATGAGAGAATGAAGCAAAGTTATTAGTTACCGTTTTGGTTGCCAGGCGAACGCGCCTGGCCGAAGACGGCTGGGCGAAAAGGCAAATGAGAGGTAGGGAGCTTAAAGTTATTCCCTTTATAGGGTTCTGCCGGAAGTTACAGAAAGGGTTCTACTTCCTATCTAGAGAGCATTAATCTATTGGTGATGTGAGTGTCACAACAAGGGAGGCAACTCCTGCTACAGGTACAATCAAGATGACTGGACCCGACGCTTTATTTGACATCTCATCAGATATGTGAATATAAAGGTTCAAAGGCAGATTTAAACTGTTAATAGAGGTCTCGATATCTATTTACACTTATTAATGGGTCTTTAGTGGGCCGAGGGACTAACGGTATGTTTACATTTAAAGGTTGAAGAATAAACAATAATAATTATTATATATATATACCTTCTACGGAGGTATATAAATCTTATTTAATTCCTTCCATCAGAAAACGAATGTTACCCTTTCAGATGAAATATGGTGTAAAGAATAAAATTTAAGAGCTTTGTTTTCTCAATCATATATTTCTGCTAATATATATATCATTTTCAGCTGAACTGATTGGAGACGCGTGAAATGATTTATATATATATATATATATATATATATATATATATATATATGCTTCATTTCACGTGTCTCCAATCAGTACAGCTCAAGAAGCCGAGTAGCAGCATCAGATGGAGTTTAACGAAAATTGGATTGAAGGTGTGAATTAATATAACTGAAGTTGTTTCTGAATGTATTAAATTATGTAGGGGAGTTTTAAGTCATGTCAGCGGTGTCAACTAGACAGTGAAATATTACCATTTATATTACCTCCATTGTTACAATTTAAACCTCATCTAATTTTATCTTTTATGGTGATTATTTCATATTACGTTGAAATGAACCAGCAACAAATGAACCAACACTATAACACGATCAACTACCAACACAACCCTCAAATTATTGCTATATATGTACACAGGCACATATGATGGCTGCCACCTCGTTATCGAGTATGGCCATTGCAAGAAAAAAAAAAATATATATATATATATTTATACTCACACATACACATACACACACAACAATTAACAGTGTTGCGATCGAATATGGCCAATGATCTAAAATGTCTTGCACAGAGCTGGCAACCAAAATGTTAACTGGCAATAGTTGGCTGTGCTTGAATTTCATGTACTTTTGCATGTCGTTTGAGCCCTCTTGTTTGACAGGCATGATGAGTAGCATCTCCAACAGCAGCCTGGTAGTCAACAACTGGTTTTACTTTATAACTGCGTAGATGACTTTCGAGTCCAGCTTTGCTGAGGCAAAGTCTCGCACAGACACTGCATGTCAGCACCATAGGAGGACCTTTGCTGTCAGGAAATGCAACAGCAATACCCTTCCTCTCATCCCTTTTTACTTTCTCGTATGCGATTCGAGATGCTTCAAAAGCAACTTTCACCTCATGTACAGTCTTTCTCCATTTATTACAATCAGCAGCTAGGCTTTTCCATGCATTAGCAGAGATGTTAGCGTCTTTCAAAGAGGCTTTTAACGAATCCTTATACCTCTTTTTTGGTTTATGTGGAGGTCGTTTTCCTTTAACTAACTCTCCATAAAAGAGTTGTTTCGGTATTCTAGAATCCTTGCTGTATCGATTGACAGTGCTTCCCAGGTAGACAAACTGATCAACTACTCCAAGTCGTTTACCGTACTTATTTGGTTCACTGTACTGCTTACCAGGGGCAGGTTAGCTAACCTTGTCTCGGATAAAGCCACTGTAGCAGGAGGTTGCCTCCCTTGTTGTGACACTCACAACCCCAATAGATTAACACCATCTAGACAGGAAGTAGAACCCTTTCTGTAACTTCCGATTAGAACCCTATAAAACTAACAACTTTAAGTTCTCACTCTCTCATTCGCCTTTTCGGTCAGGCGCCGCCTGGCTTTCGCCAGGAGTCCTACCCCAGGCGTCTTCTGCCAGCCACGTTCATTTGGCAATCAAACGGTAACTAATAACTTTGCTTCATTCTTTCATTTATTTCTTTGACATGACAACTATACTGTTCTATATATATCCATGATTGTTAATTAAATATTATACACACAAACCATGTCTCCTTGTTACATTCATACACGCTATATTGGTAACCCTGACGTGATACGAACACGCAGCCGTTCATTGTTATAAGTGGTCAACCCGAAAAAAGAAAAAAATAGCAGAATCTGGTGTTGTGTGAGTAACATTACGAATATACAGCAAATTTATTGACAAACTATGAAAATACTCAGTCAAAGAAACGCACACACGCACATGTGAAACTTTCGTGCAGACACTCTTTTTCCCTCACGCATCCACTAACTGTCGCAGTTTGCTGTATATATATATATGTTTCTCCAAGAAACGAACACACCACGCACATGTGAAATTCGCGTTCAGACAGACGTTTTCTCTCACGCATCAACTAACTGTCGCATTTCACGATATATATATATGTTTCTCGTTTCTTACAACGAATACTTTCAAAACAAAAAAAAAAAGAAATTTGCTATTTTTTTTTAAAAAACATTTCAACAGGAACATTTATTTTCGATGAACCATTGCCTTTTTTTTCATCGTTTTCTTCATCGTTCAAGTTTTTTTTTTTTTTTTTCAAAAGTTCACACCAATAATTATGCTAAGTGAAGCCTTTCTTTTTCATTATTGTCACTTTCACACACACATTTTTTTTCAAAATGGCTGCCAACGACCCGTTGCACTATCATTTTCTCGCGCATTAGAAATATTATTTTTTCAACCTAACTTAACCTTGTATTGGCACGTGTAGGCAGCACAAATTCTCGACTCACAGAGATAGCCAGAGATAACGTTTCTCGCCAAGGATTCTTCAGTCTTAAGCTATATTCTCCTATTTGCCGGTTTAAAAATTTACCACGTAAATGTGCCGTTGAAAACTGCGCATTTATTCAGAATGCTTATTTCTTTGGTCGCTGGCCTCTTGACTCTTCCAGGTCAACGCATTCTCAACATCGACCATCAACTTCGGCTGTTATTTCTAGCACTTTGCGCAACTCATTTTTTCTGAAAAAAAATTATTTTTTTTACTGTGAATTTAAACACCGAATACGATCACTCCGCGAGACAACAACATCAACAGCAACACAGCTTCACCAACAACCAAAACCAGCAGAACAAGCCAGAGAATTTATTTTTGCAGCACTCTTCCTGTGAGAAAATCCATTCGGAGGTTGGAAATTTCACGATATACCACAGAACAGAAACCACCTGGATTCATTCTCTGGAACACACTTTCTTTCCTGCTGTCATGTGATTGCCCACCTGTGAACTATATTTTGTACATTTGAACTTTGAGCTCTTCTCTTACTTTATTACATTGTATCTTTGGGTGATGGATAGATAGATGTCCAGTCGTTCTCTGGCCAAGAGCGGTTCGCTACCTTGATATCTATCATTGATTTTTGCAAACATTCTTTTGTCGTAATTTTCATGCCTGTTACAACATTCTCGCCAACTTGCTACATATTTCATTCGATTTTTATATTTTAAAATTCTGGCGGGAGGTTATGTAGCAGGAGGTTGCCTCCCTTGTTGTGACACTCACAACCCCAATAGATTAACACCATCTAGACAGGAAGTAGAACCCTTTCTGTAACTTCCGGTCAGAACCCTATAAAACTAACAACTTTTCGGTCAGGCGAGGGAGGGGTTGAGTCACAGCTCAGACAGGAGTATAGTGTCTGTCCGTCTCCCATTAGGTGGATTACCAGTATGAGTAGAGGGTCGGACGCCATGTTTTGAACCACGGAGTCACGCCCCTTTACGGTCTGAGTTCAAATCCTGCCCAGGTTAACTTTGCTTTTCATCTTTATGGGGTCGATAAAATAAAGGGGCTCACGAAGGCTTTTTTTTGGTTGGTTATAAATGAAATTATGGCTGTCACGTGAACAAGTTTCCATTCAATTTTCGTACCCTTATTTGGAAATCCATTCTGTAGCCTTTTTAGAGAATTTTATGATAAGTGAAAGATAATTGTTTCTGCTTTAGGCACATGGCCAGCAATTACCCAGTGCATTACTGGTACTTTATTTTATCGACCCCGTAAGGATGAAAGGCAAAGTCAACCTCGGCGGGATTTGAACTCAGATCGTAAAGGGACGTAACTATGCTGGAAAGCATGGCGTCCGACCCTCTACCGATACTGCCAATCCACCGCCCTGATGATAAGTGAAAGATAATGGTCAAGAGAAAGGGATGGGAGAATTGTTCTGGTTCAGTGAAGGCTTTTTTTTAATAAACGTGATTTGATTGGTTATAAATGAAATTTGGCTGTCACGTGAACAAGTTTTCATTACATTTCTGTAGCCTTTATAGAGAATGTTATGACAAGGGAAAGATAGTGATCAAGAGAAATGGGATTGGGAGAATTGTTCTGGTTCAGTGAATATGGTTAGTTCGCTGGGGTGTCAGAGTTCAGATTTTCTATTGAAGTAAAGATATGTATGTTTATTTGTGTGCTTGTGTGTGTGTATTGGAAGATGATTCTATTAGTAGAAATGGGGGAGGGAGTTGTGTGTGTGTGTATATGGGTGTTATGTGTGTGTATGCGTGTTATGTGTGTGGGAGTATGGTTAACATGTTAAGATGAAGAGAATACATATATATATATATTGTGTGTGTGTGTGTGTGTGTGTAGGAAAATGATTCCTTTAGTAGGAATATTTTTGAATGAACATATTTTCCTTACTTATTCGTATTTGTTCTGTTGTATTGTCAGTGCAAACGTATGTTAAGGTTTATTTAGTTCGGGTTTTTATTTTCTAAAGTAGGTGTTATGTGTGTGTATGTATGTCATATTATGGTGTTGACATAATGTATATTAAACCATATTTAATGCTGGTCTATATTTTTGAATAAACGTATTTTCCTTATTTATTCGTATTTGTTCTGTTGTATTGTTAGCGCAAAGGTAAAATGGGAAGACTTGGAATTTGGGTGTCTTATTACTTGCGCAAATGTCTAGATGTGCACTTAGTGGTATCTGTCTCGTGGTTGGATCTCGTAATTGTTGGCGATGAACTGTCATTCTGTTTCTGAGTGTGAGTTTAGTTTGTCCTATATAATCTTCATTGCATCCTTTACATTTAATGGCATAAATTAGATTTTTTGATGAGCAAGTGAAGTGATTTTTTACAGTAAAATTTTGTCCTGATTTAAATGTATACGTGTTGCCTTCAATGAGGTGAGTGCAGGTTCCACAATTAGAGCGACCACATTTTTTGATACTTGGTTGTGGGTTTGTGGTAGGTAATTTGGCATTGGTGAGTAATGTTTTCAGTGATTTTGGTTGTCTTTTGCTTTTGATTATTTTGTGTGTTTCTAGGGCTTTTTTCATTCTTGGGTTTTGTTTTAGTAGTGGGATGTTGTTGTGAATAGTGTTGTAAGCTTCCGCATTTCTTGGGTTGTGTGTTGAGATATATGATAGAATATTGGACGTACCTTGAATTTGTTTCTGTTTCCGTAATTCATCAATACCTATTGCTTTAGTCCTTTCTATTCCATTATTTATTAGTAATAGTGGGTACTCTCTCTCGAGTAGAATTTCCTTTAATTCTTGAAGTCTTTTATTTCGCGTTTCATAATTGGAGACAATTGTGCAAATTCATCTTGCTAGGTTAAAAGGAATGTTCGTCTTCGTGTGCTTTGGATGGTTAGAGGTGAATAGCAGATATTGTTTGGAATCTGTTGGTTTGTAGTGTATGTCAGTTTCGATATTTGTGTCTTTTTTTAAGATTAAGATGTCCAGAAATGGGAGTTGATCTTGGCTGTATTCCATTGTGAATTGGATGTGGTTATTGATGCCGTTTATTAAGTTTTTGAAATCCTTCAGTTGGTCGAGTGTGTGGGACCAAAGAATGAGGCAATCATCCAAGTAGCGTTTCCAATTCTCTGATAAATATTTGTGGAAGTTCAATCCGTATTTTGATTTGGACTGTTCATATATCTGTTCATATAAGTATGCCATGACTAAGTTGGAGCGGCTTTTGTACCCATCGCAGTCCCCGATATTTGCTTGTAAGTATTGCCATCGAAATCAAAAAAGTTGTTCTGTAAGATGAATTTTAATCCCTCGGTGATGAAGCTTTTTTCTATTCTGTCAGGTATCTCATTGGGATATTTCTCTAGCCAGAATCCTATTGCTTCTAGTCCGTATTGGTGTGGGATCGTTGTGTAGAGATTCACTACATCGACAGACACAATAATAGTGTCGTTGTTGACATGTTTGGGGAGGTGGTTTAAGAGGTCCAGATCGTCTCTTACAAGGCTAGGTATGTGTTTCAGTATTGGTTTCAGTAGTATGTCTATAAAGTTGCTCAGTCTGTGTGTTTCACATTGTGGGCCCGCTACAATTGGTCTTAATTTAAGGTCTGTGGGGTATTGTGTCTTCACGCAGGCTGAGGTGGATTGTTTACAGGCATCGTTGATTATTTTACACTTGTGGATCTTCGGAAGTCCGTAAAGGTTGCTGGTTTTGTATTCAACATTTGTTAAATAATCGCGTTCCTTTTTCGTTAGGTCTTCCTGGTATCGATAAATCAGTGTGTTTAATTTGGTCATTATTTTTGATTGCTGGTAGTTTTTTACTCTTTCATAGTAATTAGTATTTTGTAAGAGAGAGAACATAGAATTTTTATATTTTTCAGCCTCCATAATGACAACAGTACTTCCCTTGTCCGCTTCCTTAATTATAATGTCCGTATTGTTTTTTAGTTCATGGATAATCTCCCATTCGACTCGTGTTGGGTTTGGGTTTAGGTTGCGGTAGTTCATGGTATGGGAAGGTAGCTATGTGGTCACAAAATTTGTCCAGAACTCTGTTTCTACCTTTTGTTGGGTTGTAGCTGCTTTTATTCCGTACAATTGATTCGTCGTTATTCTCCTTGTCGAAGAATTCCTCTGTGAGACGTAATTTTCTACAGAAGTGTGAGATATCGTCATTTATCTCATTGGGGTTAGAGTATTGTGGTGTTGGTGTGAATTTCAGTCCTTTGGAGAGAATTTTTACTTGTTGGGCTGAGAGGTTTGTATTTGAAAGGTTAATTATTTTCGGTTTTTCAAAATCGGTTTGTGCCACCGGGTGTCGTGAGTCCTGTAGCCTTGGTCTAAAAAATGATTTTTCTGGAATGTTTTTTCAATGGTATTATTATATCTAATGGTATTTCCCCTGTTGTTGTGTGGTCTTGTATAGAAGTTTCGGACGTATTGAGGTTCGGTTTGTTGATAGTCCGGGTTGTAGATTTTGTTCCTTTGTGTGGGTTGGGATCTACGGTTTTGGAACAGGCTCTGTGTGGGCAGGGGTCACCGGTTTTGGAATAGGTTTTGTGTGGGTTGTGATCTGCGGATCAGGTCCTGCCTTGTGTTCGGGGATCTTTGGTTTTTGTTAGTAGGGTTATAGTTTTGTCTATGGTTTCTGGGATTATCGTTATAGTTTTGCTGGGGGTATGTTGGACGTTTTGTTACTTTTTTTGTTATTTTTGTGCATGTGGTGTGTGAGTTTTAGTTTGTTTTAAAAATGGATTACCTGTATGTTGTTCATTTTTGAAGTCCATTTCGTAGTTGTTGAACCAGGTGGCGTTTTTTTCACATCGCTGGAGGGATGTTAGTTCTTCATCCTCACAGTTTTCTTTCCAAAGTTTTAGGGTTTTTTGTAGAGTAGGCCTTCAGAGTGCTTTGAGATTTCTGTGTCCATCTGTTGGTCGAGTGACTTGAATTTTTCTTCGTTGGAGTTGGCTCTTAATCGCAACAGTTCTATTTCTGTTTTAAATTTTTCCAATGCCATCTTTTCCCTAAGTCTTTGTTGGTTTTCTGGTTCATTCGGGATGGGTTTTATTTGGAGTTTTTTGGGGAGGATGATTGGGGTAGAGTTTAGCCACTTTTCATATATGTCTGCCTTGCCAATAATTTTTAGGAGATTCCAAAGGGCGAATTTGTGGGCTGTGAGCTTTTGAGTCCATATGTTGATTAGGGGGTTTTTCACTGATTGGACATCTCGTAGATTGGGTTCTAACGGTTGTTCCAGCTTTGGGAGCATTGCTGTTTCAATGGTTTCGATTAGCTTAGTTAATACTGGAGTAATATTCGTCTCTTGGGTATTTTCTGTTTCTTCGTGGGCTCCTTTTTTATAGATGTGTATTTGGTCCACTTTGTTGGTCAAAATTGAGAGTTTAGAGGAAATCTCTTTGAGTTCATTTAAGATGTCCTGGTTCAGTGAGTTGTTGTTTTGTTGAGACTTTGGTGGCATTTTCGGTCTTCGTGTGGTGGGTATATATTAGAAAGTGAGGTTTTTTTTTACAAAATGAAAAATAACCGAGGTGTCCTACACGAGTGAAAGTATAAAGAAAAAGAGATGAAATCGAAAATGCAACTGGAGTCTTATTTTTTTTTTAAATATATATATTTATTTGCTTCCTTTACCGGTTTCGCAGTTCTTCTGCTTTTCAAAAGGTGAGTTGAGATGGAGGGTCTGTGGTTTTTCTCACATCTGGTTGGTCTCTGAATGTTACTTGTTTTATATGGAAAAAGTGGCTCGAAATGCCAGGTTTTTCGAGAAGTAATTTGATTGGTTTGTCAATAATTATAATAAATTTCGCGCCAGTTCGCGTTACAATAGTTCTTCAAATAAGAGGGGGGGGGGTTGTCACAGGTTGTTTTTTCATATATGAGTGTTTGAATTTCTTTTTACTTGAAAAGAGGGGCTCACGAAGGCTTTTTTGGGGTTGGTTATAAATGAAATTATGGCTGTCACGTGAACAAGTTTTCATTAAATTTTCGTGCCCTTATTTGGAAATCCATTCTGGAGCCTTTTTAGAGAATTTTATGATAAGTGAAAGATAATGGATGGGAGAATTGTTCTGGTTCAGTGAATATGGTTAGTTCGCTGGGGTGTCAGAATTCAGATTTTCTATTGAATAAAGAAAGTAAAGATATGTATGTTTACTTGTGTGCTTGTGTGTGTTGTGTGTGTGTGTGTTTGAATTTCTTTACTTAAAAAAAAGGTGGATCACGAAGGCTTTTTTTTAATAAACGTGATTTGATTGGTTATAGATGAAATTTGGCTGTCACGTGAACAAGTTTTCATTACATTTTTACGCCCTTATTTGGAAATCTATTCTGTAGCCTTTATAGAGAATGTTATGACAAGGGAAAGATAGTGGTCAAGAGAAATGGGATTGGGAGAATTGTTCTGGTTCTGTGAATATGGTTAGTTCGCTGGGGAGATTTTCTATTGAAGTAAAGATATGTATGTTTATTTGTGTGCTTGTGTGAATAAATAATTGTTTCTACTTTAGGCACAAGGCCAGCAAATACCCAGTGCATTACTGGTACTTTATTTTATCGATCCCGTAAGGATGAAAGGCAAAGTCAACCTCGGCAGGATTTGAACTCAGATCGTAAAGGGACGTAACTATGCTGGAAAGCATGGCGTCCGACCCTCTACCGATTACTTTGAATAAATAATGAATGAATATTACATAATTTATCTACTAAATTTCGTGACTGTTGATTAAATATATTTTGTTTATTTAAAGATTCACTTCTTAAATAAACATTCATATATTTCCGTCACTAATTTTCTCCTAATGCAGTTTATATATAATATCGTCTTTTTTAATGTATCATGGATTACATTACTGATTAAATAAGAGAGTGTAACACAGTCTTCGTTCAATTTCTATGTATTATATATTGTCAATTATGATTTTATTTGATGTATCATATACCTGCGTATAATATCAATATGCACACTACACATGCTAGCAGAAAATAATAATAATATTAATAATAATGTTATATATTGATGAACATTTATTATGATGAAATATGTTGGAAATCATTCTCAGAGGTTTTGAATTGTAATTAACAAATACACCCTGTAGAAAGTACCCCTTCATAATATTTGTCATTAAGGGCTCTTAGAGTGTCATACGATATGCTTTGTGTCATAAAGTTACAGTCCTTTATGTTCTGGGTTTAAATCATGCCATGGTCAACTTTGACTTTCATCCATTCAAGGTAAAAAACAGTAACAGTAATGCACTGGCCTGATTCAAAAGTAGAAACATTTATTTAAAGTCTATAAAACAATAGATAGAATGCTTTCTGCCATATTTATCCTGGTTCTCTGAGTTTAAATCCTGCTGAGGTCAACTTTCATTCGTCCATTCAAGATTGATAAAAATCAATACCAGTCTATCACTGGGGTCTGTTCTTCCTCTCTATATTTCTATCTCACTTCCTCCCTCTTATTCTCTCTCCTTCTCTGTTCCAACTGTTCAAACCTGGTGAGTGAACAGCTCCACCAAGCTTCGAATGTCCACAGTGACACCCTTATGACTACATTTAAAAACAAAAAAAGCATTGTGTGTTTGTATTTGTTTATTTTGTAAACCTTAACTGGTTTATATGTATGACAAAATATCCACATGTGTAAATAAAAACAATTGCATAACTTTAATATGTGTTGGATGGTACTTTCATGACAGTTGTTTTTGACTTTTTAAAAAAATAATTCACATTTGAAAATACTTTCTTCTCTTTTTCTTCATCCATTTATTTCTGAGAGGGTTGTAGGGGGTAGAGTCCTCACACACCCCTTCTAGGTCCTATGTGTGTAAAATTTCCTCTTTACACTACACACACACAACAACACATCACCCTGCACACGCACCACATCAAAACACCACAACACACCACATACCACACTACAACAGACACATACAAACCAGTTAGTTATACCAACCCAGGATCTTGATTTTAGTGATTTTTTTTTGTAATAAATTTCAACATCTCAGTTCTTACCAAGTGGAGTGGAATTCATCAGATTGGACGAATGAAACAATGTTTCCATTGGTCTTTCCAATTGATAATATTGAATCAGATTAGAAATAAATAAAAAAAAATATAGAGAATATATTTATTTGCTGTTGTATTGCCAAACGATGCCAAAAGCCATTGACCTGCATCTTTGGTCAAGAAGGCCATTGGAGCATCAATCACAGAAGCTGATACAGCAGCCAGCTTGATAGCTGATATAGGTAGCACCAACAATTATCACTACCATCAACAAGAGGAAGGCAGTGATAGCAGTGGTGACATTAACAACAACAACATATGTGTATACACCAACAACTTACCAGCAAACACTACCACTACCATTAACTAATTGTCTCCAATGATTTCAGTTGGTGACAGCTTGTTGACATTCATGCCAGCTGATGTTGACAGTTTGTGGGTCATTTTGGAATGTGATCCACCAGGTCATCTTCGGACGGCTTCTTTTCCACTTGCCTTCAAGGGGAATCCATGTCATCGCCGTTTTGGACAGGTGATCTTGGAGGTGCAGAATGTGACCTGCAAAATAGAACCTACGTTCCATAATGACCTGCTGTGTATGTGACCCTGCACTCCACAGGATCTCACCAGCTGACCTTTAGAATCTTATGCAGGCTCCTTTAATGGAAAGTTTTTAGACACCTATCCATCTTCACATTGTGTTTCCATTTTTTGGAGTCAGAGATGGGCTTTGGAAGTACCATGCTAGTGTACAAGCGCAGCTTGAAATACAAGCTGATGGCTCTGTTTGACCAAATTGAGTGCATCCATTGGAACACCGTAGTCACCTTTACAACCCTGCATTTGGTGTCCATCTCAAAGTTGCCGCTGTTGCTCAGGGTACTCCCAAGTATGTATAGAAGATATATATATTGTATATATTAGTGTATCAATAGTTGATCGACTTTAGTGAAATCGGACTGAGAAAACAATGTTTCCATTGGTCTTTCCAATTGCTAATACTATCTATCGGTCGCAACTCCAGGTAGAAGGAGCAATATGAAATAAAGTGTCTTGCTCAAGGACATAACGCATCGCCCGGTCGGAGAATCAATCTCACAACCTCACGATTGCGAATCCAATTCTCTAACCACTCAGCCACACGTCTGTATATAGGGTATATATTAGTTGTGATGACACTGGCACCAAGTTATATCAGCTATTGACCTCACTTTGGATAACATCATATATTGTATGTAGAATATATATATAGGTAGAAATTCCAGAAAACAGAAGCGAGATCCTCTCATTATATATAGTGTATATGTGGTGTATATAGTAATTGTGACAATATTCTATATACATATGTACACACTCACTGAGAAAGATGTGTATACATATAGAAGGGTCGGATGAGGATATAGCGGGGTACTGGGTTGTATGATTTGTAACAAGGAGACATGGTTTGTGTGTATATTTAATTAACAATCATGGATATATATAGAACAGTATAGTTGACATGTCAAAGAAATAGATGATAGAATGAAGCAAAGTTAGTAGTTACCGTTTTGATTGCCAGGCAAACGCGGCTGGCAGAAGACGCCTGGCTAAGGCCAGGCGCCGGAAGGGCAAATGAGAGAGTGAGAACTTAAAGTTGTTAGTTTTATAGGGTTATGACCGGAAGTTACAGAAAGGGTTCTACTTCCTTTCTAGATGGTGTTGTGAGTGTCACAACAAGGGAGGCAACTGCTACAAGGAGTTCATAGACTAACCAAGTTACTTTCATGGAATGAGGCAATGTATACACACAAATATATACTATATATATGTATACAAACACAATTATATTTTATAGTGAAGTCATACAGCATATTGTAATATAATGTTTTCAAAGGGAGGTACATTCTGTCCTTAAGCAAGACACATCATTCCACATGTCTCTCATGTTTTTGTTTTTCATCTTTTCATTTCCATTTTTTAAATGTTTTATTATCTTTAATATTGTGTTTCGTTTTAATAAAAACAGTTATGTAAACTTAATAATGTTATTTATACAAATCTGAATAAATTACTAACATATCGATTGAAGGTGTGAATTAACATAACGGAAGTTGTTTTTAATGTATTAAATTATGTAGGGGATTTTTAAGTCATGACACCGGTGTCAACTAGACAGTGAAATATTACGATTTATATCAGCTCCATTGTTACAAATTAAACCTCATTTAATTTTATCTTTTATGGTGATTATTTTATATTAAGGTGGACGTTAAAGGTGACTTATTTAGCTTATAGTTGTTGTTTTATCACCTGTATTATTAAATATTGAAGTGGTTGTTAAACATTTTACAGGACAGGAAAATATTATTTTAATCAGAAATCAGTGAACATTTAGTTTTTACTAACTTTTCTTGATTTTATATTTGGTCTTGAAAACTAAAGTACGTATTATTTCGTTTCCCATCACAACACAAAAAAAGTGAACTTTTCTATCTGAAGTGAAATATCTTGGCTTATTACAACACCAACACATATTACTACACACACACACACACACGTCTATTTCTCTCTTTCATACGTACACACTGTATGTCTATATATATATGTATATATATTAACATTCGTCTTTTGAAATTATTGATATTCTCTTGTCACCTGAACCTTAAATTACGAAGTCCTATTCGTCTGTTTTATGAGCTGAGGATGTTATTGTGAATAGAGCTTCTCTCACCTTAACAAAAATAAAAAATATATATTCACACACATACACATATATATATATTAGCACTTGCTTTTTCTTCTTCCAAGATCAGTCTTACGCTTTCATACATCTTATTACTTTACCAACTGAATGCTACATTTCTTAATATATGAGTGGAAGTGGTGAGATTCCTTTATGAAATATGTCTGAATATAGCTGTGGGATTTGCAGGAAAACCTTCTTTTCAAAACTGAAACTAACCTCACACGAGAAAATACACAGTAGAGAAAAACCCTTCCACTGTGATATATGTGGGAAATTTTTCATAAATAATTCTGCTCTTGTCGTCCACATACGGAGTCACACTGGAGAAAAACCCTTCCATTGTGAAATATGTGGGAAATCATTTGCTCAGAGTTCTCAACTTGAACCTCACAAAAGAACACACACTGGTGAAAATCCCTTCCATTGTGAAATATGTGGGAAATCTTTCACCCAGAAGTACAATCTTGTAAATCACAAAAGAAAGCACACAGGGGAAAAACCTTATTCATGTGAAATATGTGGGAAATCTTTCACTCGGAGTTCTCATCTTGTGAATCACAAAAGAATTCACACTGGTGAAAAACCCTTCCATTGTGAAATATGTGAGAAATCTTTTTCTCAGAATTCTCATCTTGTATGTCACAAAAGAAAGCACACTGGTGAAAAACCTTATTCATGTGAAATATGTGAGAAATCTTTCATAAATAATTCTGCTCTTGTCGTCCACATACGGAGTCACACTGGAGAAAAACCCTTCCATTGTGAAATATGTGGGAAATCATTTTCTCAGAGTTCTCAACTTGAACCTCACAAAAGAACACACACTGGTGAAAATCCCTTCCATTGTGAAATATGTGGGAAATCATTTTCTCGGAGTTCTCAACTTGAACCTCACAAAAGAATACACACTGATGAAAAACCCTTCCACTGTGAAATATGTGGGAAATCTTTCACCCAGAAGTACAATCTTGTAAAGCACACAGGAGAAAAACCTTATTCATGTGAAATATGTGGAAAACCTTTCACTAATAATTCTACTCTTGTCACCCACATACGGAGTCACACTGGAAAAAAACCCTTCCACTGTGAAATATGTGAGAAATCTTTCATAAATAATTCTGCACTTGTCATCCACATAGGGAGCCACACTGGAGAAAAACCCTTCCATTGTGAAATATGTGGGAAATCATTTTCTCTTAGTTCTCATCTTGTATGTCACAAAAGAATACATACTGGTGAAAAACCTTATTCATGTGAAATATGTGGGAAATCTTTTTCTCATAATTTTATTCTTGTACATCACAAAAGAACACACACAGGTGAAAAACCCTTCCATTGTGAAATATGTGGGAAATCCTTTTCTCAGAGTTCTCATCTTGAACTTCACAAAAGAATACACACAGGTGAAAAACCCTTCCATTGTGAAAAATGTGGGAAATCTTTTTCTCAGAGTTCTCATCTTGAACTTCACAAAAGAATACACACTGGTGAAAAACCCTTCCAATGTGAAATATGTGGGAAATCTTTCACCCAGAAGTACAATCTTGTAAATCACAAAAGAAAGCACACAAGGGAAAAACCTTATTCATGTGAAATATGTGGGAAATCTTTCACTCGGAGTTCTCATCTTGTGAATCACAAAAGAATTCACACTGGTGAAAAACCCTTCCATTGTGAAATATGTGAGAAATCTTTTTCTCAGAATTCTCATCTTGTATGTCACAAAAGAAAGCACACTGGTGAAAAACCTTATTCATGTGAAATATGTGGGAAATCTTTCATAAATAATTCTGCTCTTGTCGTCCACATACGGAGTCACACTGGAGAAAAACCCTTCCATTGTGAAATATGTGGGAAATCATTTTCTCAGAGTTCTCAACTTGAACCTCACAAAAGAACACACACTGGTGAAAATCCCTTCCATTGTGAAATATGTGGGAAATCATTTTCTCAGAGTTCTCAACTTGAACCTCACAAAAGAACACACACTGGTGAAAAACTCTTCTATTGTGAAATATGTGGTAAATCTTTTTCTAATAGTTCAAATCTTGTAAAACACAAAAGAACACACACTGGTGAAAAACTCTTCTATTGTGAAATATGTGGTAAATCTTTTTCTAATAGTTCAAATCTTGTAAAACACAAAAGAATACACACTGGTGAAAAACCCTTCCACTGTGAAATATGTGAGAAATCTTTCACCCAGAAGTACAATCTTGTAAAGCACAAAAGAAAGCACACAGGAGAAAAACCTTATTCATGTGAAATATGTGGAAAATCTTTCACTAATAATTCTACTCTTGTCACCCACATACGGAGTCACACTGGAGAAAAACCCTTCCACTGTGAAATATGTGAGAAATCTTTCATAAATAATTCTGCACTTGTCATCCACATAGGGAGCCACACTGGAGAAAAACCCTTCCACTGTGAAATATGTGGGAAATCATTTTCTCGTAGTTCTCATCTTGTATGTCACAAAAGAATACATACTGGTGAAAAACCTTATTCATGTGAAATGTGTGGGAAATCTTTTTCTCATAATTTTATTCTTGTACATCACAAAAGAACACACACAGGTGAAAAACCCTTCCATCGTGAAATATGTAGGAAATCATTTTCTCAGAGTTCTCAACATGAAACTCACAAAAGAATACACACTGGAGAAAAACCCTTCCATTGTGAAATATGTGGGAAATCTTTTTCTCAGAGTTCTCATCGTGAACTTCACAAAAGAATACACACTGGTGAAAAACCCTTCCACTGTGAAATATGTGGGAAATCTTTCACCCAGAAGAACAATCTTGTAAATCACAAAAGAAAGCACACAAGGGAAAAACCTTATTCATGTGAAATATGTGGGAAATCTTTCACTCAGAGTTCTCATCTTGTGAATCACAAAAGAATTCACACTGGTGAAAAACCCTTCCATTGTGAAATATGTGAGAAATCTTTTTCTCAGAATTCTCATCTTGTATGTCACAAAAGAAAGCACACTGGTGAAAAACCTTATTCATGTGAAATATGTGGGAAATCTTTCACTCGGAGTTCTCATCTTGTGAATCACAAAAGAATTCACACTGGTGAAAAACCCTTCCATTGTGAAATATGTGAGAAATCTTTTTCTCAGAATTCTCATCTTGCATGTCACAAAAGAAAGCACACTGGTGAAAAACCTTATTCATGTGAAATATGTGGGAAATCTTTCACTGTGAATTCGTCAATGGTTGTTCACCTACGTAGTCAACACTTGCGGTAAACCCCATCACTGTGAAATATGAAAAACACAAATATATAGACGCACTTTGGAAGGGAGAATATAAAATGTGAAGCTTGAGAAATCTTATACATCCCGACATATATGTTGTGTGTGTGTGTGTATATATATATTATTATTTTTGTTTTTGGAAGAAATATACTGACATATATCAAAGATTACCATAATAACTAGGGAGCGGAGGACAAAATAAGCTGGACATTGCTACTGAGGGTAGGATGAGCTGGCTATTGTGGTGGATACCTAAACATTGTAAGACACTAGAGCGATATCTGAGATTGACCTACATAGATCAGATGTTTCAGGATGTCCAGCTGGAGATTAATGATCTCAGGAATGCCATGGAAGATCGTGAAAAAAAAGAGTAGAATTGTTCTGACCAACGCACATGACCTAATAATTCTAAACTATAATAAAGAATGGAGCGCAGTATTGCGTACTGTTTATAATTTTCTATCCTATTAGTAAAATAAGTTGCATCACTTTGAATAAATAATGAATAAATATTACATAATTCATCTACTACATTCTGTGGCTGTTGATTAAATATATTTTGTTTATTTAAAGATTCACTTCTTTAAAATTTCTGAAATGTCAATACTTCCGGTTAGCCATCGCTTAAATAAACATTCATATATTTCCGTCACTAATTCTCTCCTAATGCAGTTTATATATAATATCGTCCTTTTTTAATCTATCATGGATTACGTTACTGATTAAATAAGACAGTGTAACACAGTCTTCGTTCAATTTATCGTATTATATATTGTCAATTACGATTTTATTTGATGTATCATATCTACATGTATATATACCTGCGTATAATATCAATATGCACATTACACTTGCTAGCAGAAAATAATAATAATATTAATATATATTGATGAACATTTATTATGGTGAAATATGTTGGAAATCATTCTCAGAGGTTTTGTATTGTAATTAACAAATACACCCTGTTAAATACCTCTTCATGTTATTTGTCATTAAGGCTCTTACAGAGACACAATCTCATTTCATTGTTGAGGGTGGTGGATTTGCAGAATCAGTAGAGTGTCATACGATATGCTTTGTGTCATAAAGTTAGTCCTTTATATTCTAGGTTTAAATCATGCCATGGTCAACTTTAACTTTCATCCATTCAAGGTTAATAAAAAAAAACAGTAACAGTAATGCACTGGGCCTTATTTAATTGGCATTCCCCTTTCTCTTCAAATTGCTGGCCTTGAGTCAAAAGTAGAAACATTTATTTAAAGTCTATAAAACAATAGATAGAATGCTTTCTGCCATATAAATCCTGCTGAGGTCAACTTTCTTTTGTCCATTCAAAGTTGATAAAAAACAATACCAGTCTATCACTGGGGTCTGTTCTTCCTCTCTATATTTCTATCTCACTTCCTCTCTCTCATTCTCTCTCCTTCTCAGGAAGAAAACTGTTCAAACCTGGAGAGTGAAGGGCTCCACCAAGCTTCAAATGCCACAGTGACATCATTAAAAAAAAAAAAATTGATGTGTTTATATATGTTTATTTTGTAATCCTTAACTGGTTTATATTTATATTTATGACAAAATATCCACATGTGTAAATAAAAACAATTACATCACATTAATATTTGTTGGATGGTACTTCCATGACAGTTGAAATTGACTTTTTAAAAAAATAATTCACGTTTGAAAATACTTTACAACTTTCTTCTCTTTTTCTTCACCCATTTATTTCTGAGAGGGTTGTCGGGGGTAGAGTCCTCACACACCCCTTCTAGGTCCTATGTGTGTAAAATTTCCTCTTTACATTACACATCACCCTGCACACACACCACAATGTACACATCATGCCACACCAGATCACCACAGTAAACCACACCACGTACCACATCACATACCATACCACAACACATACAAACCAGGTAGTTATACCAACCCAGGATCTTGATTTTAGTGATTTTTTGGTAACAAATCTCAACATCTCAGTTCTTACTTACCATGTGGAGTAGAACTCATCAGATTGGACCAAAGAAACAATGTTTCCATTAGACTTTCCAATTGAGGATGTAATCTACAATCTACCAGTTGTAATTCCTGGCAGATAGAGCAAGGTGAAATAAAGTGTCTTGCTGAAGGACTTAACACATTACCTAGTCAAGGAATTGAACTCAGAACCCCATGGTTGTCAATCCAATTCTCTTACCACTAATCTACATGTCTTCCTATGTTTTAGTGATAGTGGACAGTGAATGATGATGATGATGGTCATTTTATTTGATAGATTGACCAGTTGATCATCTCAATGGTGTATTATTGCCGTTTTTCCCACAGGGTCCCTTTAAGTCATGAGTAAAAGGTAATAGAGTATTGGTTAGGGTGTTGGACTCAATGATAAACTTGTGAGTTCAATTCCTGGGCTGGGCAGCATGTTCTGTCGTACAATAAAACATTTTATTTCATCAGCTGGAAAAAATTAAGTTGTGACAACTCTGGTTCCAAGTTATATCGGCCTTTGACTTTCCTTTGGACAACATCATATAGTCTATATATATTGTGTGTACTGAATATATATATAGTGATAACATGGTATGTATAGCTCTTTAGTTCTTAGTCCAGATTGTTCCATCAGGAATATATGTCAACAACAACAACATGTGTATACACCAGCAACTTACCAGCAAACACTACCACTACCATTAACTAATTGTTTCCAATGATTTCAGTTGGTGACAGCTTGTTGACATCCATGCCAGCTGATGTTGACAGTTTGTGGGACACTTTGGAATGTGTTCCACCAGATCATTTGCGGCTGGCCTCTTTTCCACTTGCCTTCAAGGTGAATCCATGTCATCGCTGTTTTGGGTGATCTTCTGAGAGGTGCAAAATGGAACCAACATTCAGGATTATCTCCTGCAGTGTATGTGACCTTGCTTTCCACAGGATCTTACCAGCTGACCTTTACAATCCTACGCAGGCTCCTCTGATGGAAAGCTTTTAGATACCTATCAATCTTCTCAGTGCGTTTCCATGTTTCACATTCAGAGATGGCCATGGGAAGTACCATGCTAGTGTAAAAGCGCAGCTTGAAATACATGCTGAGGGCTCTGTTTGATCGAGTGCATCCATTGGAGCAATGATCCAATCGATTGATTTTGAAGTACATGTTAAATATACTCTGGGAGTTTTTTAACATTACCTATTGAGTACACTGAGATGCAATCGTTCCTAGCAGTGATTCCCTTGCTAGTTCCGTTATATTAATATTATTATTATATATATAAGAGCGGTGGATTGGCAGTAATATTATTATTATATATATAAGGGCGGGGGATTGGCAGTATCCGTAGAGTCCAGCATAGTTACGTCCGTTTACGGTCTGAGTTCAAATCCCACCGAGGTTTACTTTGCCTTTCATCCTTACGGGGTCGATAAAATAAAGTACCAGTAATACACTGCGTAATTGCTGGCCTTGTGCCTAAAGTAGAAACAATTATTATTATATATATATATCCTCGTTTAGTTATTATGGCTCTAGATATTGTCTATTGAGCTTGCTAATTGAGAAACACAAAATCCTAAATATGTTTTAATTCATTTTTTTTTTGTATATATATATATATATATATATATATACACATCGTGCTATGTAAAGTCAGAAACAGCCTGGTACCAGTAACGTCACAGCTCATCATCATCATTTAACATCCACTTTAACAAGGATTGGTCAGGTCTTCACAAACCAGAATGGAGTGGATGGTCCACACCTCTTTACATATTGTCCCACATTCTACTGAGTGTATTGTATTGTGGCACCATTACTAAAGATAGTGTCATGTCTTCAACACAACTGAACTGTCCTCCCAACCTTTTGTTTGGCGAGTTTTGTGTGGCTGGGTACCCTCCCTACCACCAACAACTTTACATCACACACTGGGTGTATTTATGTAGACCCCAACACTACGGAGGTTGCCATGCCCTTGACACAACTAAAGGGTCCTCAAAACCCTTCTCTGGTAAGCTCTCTGTGATTAGAAACGCTTCCTATCACACCCACATTAAAGCATGTACTGGAAACCTTTATCATGTAGATCAGGCATGTCAAACTGAGGGTACCCCAAGGACCATATGGGTCACATTTGTGTTGTCTGAGGGCCGCACACGACAACCAATTGAGCATATTACAACTAATTTTTCTTTACTTTATATTACGAAGATAAAACATGCTCCTGCATGAACTCAGACCGTAAAGGGACGTAACTATGCTGGAAAGCATGGCGCCCGACTCTCTACCGATTCTGCCAATCCCCCGCCCTTATATATATATAATAATAATATTAATATGACGGAACTAGCAAGGGTATCACTGCTAGGAACGATTGCATCTCAGTGTACTCAATAGGTAATGTTAAAACATGTTCCTGCTATAAAAACATGTGCGGGCCTCAGGTGGGCTTGTAAAGGGCGGCAAGCCGCATTTCATTTTTTACATGCTTGGTGTAGATCACCAAACCTAGAGATTTTGTAATTTCTTTGATACTACATAGGGGTCATCTCAACCTATATATACTATACATATATATGTATACTGTATAGATGCTATGTATACACTATTGGAAAGACAGCAGCACACGTGAGGAAGGAGCCCCGTGAGGTGGGGTGGGTGTTGCAATGGTCACATTCCTGCTCTTCATTAAGACATCTCTCTAGAAGGTCACACTGTTATAAAGTTTGTGACTTCGTTTGCACCCAATGATGTAGACCAATTGTAAGTTTTGGTTAAATACATTCGATGTTCAGAGAGTGGGATTTAACCCCTGCTAAACCTTTCATCACTTAAAAAAGCTTCGAGCACAGGCATCGCGTGATATGTGACATTTTTGCGATGCATGGCCTTCCTGGCCATAGGCAAGTGCCTTGTAGGACTAAAACGCTACGTCCGTGGTGTTACTCGAAATCGGGTTGTAGCCATCAACATGTATGTATACAAGTATACATATATAAACACACGTAGACACACACACCCTTGGGAAACAACTCAGCGACGGATAATAGTTGTCATTCTGAGTTATCGTTCTTGATTGTCAAATAGTTTAACGTTTGACATCAGTGGAGAACATGTACAGAAGAATTCAAAGACATTTACTGAAAGGTCGAGGACTAAAATTAATTGTAATTAATGTATGGGAAATTCGCATCTCGTCAAACATGTTTATACATTACATATCAAAACAGTTGAATGCTATTCAAACATATTTTGTATTTAGTGGTAAGTTCTGTCTCTCTACACACAAACATATATGTGTATATATATTTTCGTTGAAGTGATGCACTATATATATATTTTTTCACTTCTGGTATTTTTACTATAGAAATATCTTGGTATGAGGGTCGGCTGTAAAGTTCATAGACTAAAATAAACCTACCTTAGTGCGTTACTAGTACTTTGTTTTATAGACAGCGTAAGGATGAAAGGAGAGGCTACCCTGGACGGGATTGGTTTCACAGACAATTTCTTCCAGAAAAGGATAGATAGATACGGGGAACAAGAGAGTGAGTGTGTATGTGATACAGAGATATAGAGGAAGAATCGATCCCAGTATTGAACTGCTACTTTTATTTTGTTGATCTCGATAGGATGAAAATCAAAGTTGACTTCGGTGGTATTTGAACACAGAGCGCAGATCTTGAAGGAATACCACAAGGAATTTTCTGCCAATTCACCGCCTTGGAAATAAAAGTATTCTCAACAAAATGAAAGACTTGATGAAAGACGTCGATAAGCAGTAATTCATCTATCTAATTAGGTAAGTGCAACTATATCGATCTACTAAAGGGGGGAGGGGATGAAATGAAAAGTAAAAAGAAATGGAGAGTGGGGAGGACAGATTCTAGTCTCTGGTCTGAATGGTGGCTCAGCCGTGCCCCGTGGTCAAAATGGAAAATAGATTACTGCAGAGAAGGGCCAGAGACACCTGCTACACCAGCCACACCACCTCACAGGAATCCCCCCTCAAGCAGGCCACCATCTGTTTCAATTAAAATACAGAGATATATCTGTATTCTCTTATTTTAAATTATTTTATATTTCAATTGAAACTGACGGCGGTCCGGTTAAGGAGAGAACCTCGGAGGTGTGGTGGTTGGTGCAGTGGGTGTCTCTGGTCATTCTCCGCGGTAATGTATTATCCATTTTGACCACGGGGCATGGCTAAGGCACTGCTCAGACTGGGGTCTAATGTCTGTTCTTTTCCCACTCCATTTCTTTCGCTACTCGATTCCTTTTCATTCCCCCCTTTTTTGTTTCCTCTGATAGTGTTTTGTTTTTAATTTGATACTGTTCAATAATCTTTATACAAGGTCCATGGTTTTTCATGGTATTGTGAGATTTTCTATATTGAATATGTTTGTTTTTATGTTTAATTCTTTAAATGATATACTTTGAATAAATCATAATGAAACACTTACTCTCGGCTCCCAAATAATAGGGGGGGGGGTAATTTTTCTATGTTGTCTCCCTTGATATTTTTTAGACAGAAGAATTAGTTGATTAGTTTACATATTGAGACCCCAAACCATCCTATTTAATTTATAACGTATGTTCTTTTTTTTGTCATATAATGGGTTTTGATGACTAAAAAAAATTATCAGAGGAATGCTACCACTTAAGATAAAATTTCACCTGAGAAAAATTAGCAAAATTTGATAAGCGGTTGGATTGGAATAAGAGAGGGGTGTTGGAAAATATCTGAAAAATTAATAAGCATGAGGGCTGGTACGATTATTTGAGACCGAAGAGTGATCACTGTATCTCAGCTGTAATTCGCAGAAAAAACATGGCAAAGGCATTGCTCCAGAAAACAACCAGCAACACAGGCTACACCATTCACTCTATCTCACCGGGCTTTCATTCTCCTGCATTTTATGGAGAAAAACGACAGTCCAGGATAACCGAGAATACTAGCGGTCTCGGAAGTGACCGGTTCGGTAAGGAAACGGTCAGGGAAGTCCTGGTAATTCACTGTATTTCTAGTTATAGGTGACACTACTCAGGTTTTCTGGATTTCTGGCTCAGTATTCCGTGTTGCACCTCTTGAGTGTAAATTAAAATAGAAATCAAAATGTTGCTTTGCTTATCAAACAATTTGATCACCTCCTAAAATACTTTATCGAACATTTTTCAAAATCGAAACACTATCTTATGAGACATAAACGCACACACAGGTGCTACCCAACGTATATATATGCATCTATATATATATATACCAAGTATGGGCAACCTTTTTCGAGAAGCGGGCCGCTTGAGATTGTAATGAGAAAACTACTGCACTTACCGCAATTCTGCAATTCTGCTCACTCAGCGAGCTAGGCTCATCCACGTGGGTGTAATCCGTTCGCCAAGTTGCAGCTCGCAATTCGCACGTCCGTCCATCGCGGGTCACACCCGAAAGAGGGCTCACGGATGCTCCTGGGTACGCATCTTACGTCACTTCCTCTTCCGCCTCCGGTCGATCGTCCCCAGCTTCCGGTCACCCCCAAACCACCACACCATCCCACATGTCCCCTTGATCTCAAGGATCAATCTCCCCCTCACACTGCTGCATGTGATAATCTGCCGTCAATCCAGGCGGTCATCGATCTCATTGCGATCCCCGTAACATCGGGGCGGCGCTTTGGATTTCCTCTTCCCTGGAGTCCGTTAACACAACGACTCTACGGACATCCAGGATATGACTTGGCATTCCGTCCACGGACACGTTATTCTGGGAATTTACAGCCGTCACCGTTCCCTTTCCCCATTGAGATGTGCAACGTGCGTCTGGGGGCTTAACCCAGACTTCCTCGCCCACCTGTACGAATGCGTTCTCTCTCTCCACTGGCCGTTGTGGTACAGTGCACGGATGCCGCCACTCGTATCTGTATATTGCTCTGTGTGGTACCGATTCCTCAGCCTGTCCCACCCGAGCGGTCATGTTGTACCAAAACACTGCCTCCATTGGTGAGATGTGCCCCCGCTCCGCCATCTCCACCTCGCTGCGACCTCGACATTCAATCTTCCTACCGTCGACTGCCTTTACGCTACTCTTCCCTCTCCACTTCTGCACCACCACCAAGGTCAGTAGTGTCGTCGTACAGCCGGTGTCCACGAGAGCTCGTAATGGCTTTCCCCTCACAAAGATTTTCACCACGGGCAAAGCCTCTACTCGCGAGGGGTAACTACCGGCGCAGTAGCCCCCTTTGGACCATTTCCCTGGTCGCAACTGGTAGCGATGTGGCCTGGCCGCTTACACCGGTAGCAAATTATGTCCGGCCTTGACTCTTTACAGTCTCTCGCCATATGCGCGCCCTGGCACCTAAAACAACGACCTCTAAACATTCGCGGGGGACTGCGCGCCGTGTTTGTCTCCCTTTCTCCATTTCGCTGTCGGCTGCCCCGGGTCTCCGTTGCTGCTATTGTCGCATCACTCTTCTTGGCATCCTCTGCTATAATGCGGGCTTGCTCTATCAGTGCACACATCTACATTTCCTTGAAGCCAGGTATTTTCTGCAGTTTCACCGTGATACCATCCGGAAGTCTGTTTATGAACGCCAACCGCACCGCATGTTCGCATTCCACCTGAAACCCAGCTAGCATGGCCAATTGCCTTATCGCCGCTGCAAAAATATCCACACGCTCACCGTTCCACCTAATCCTTACCAGTTTAGCAAACGCGGTAAGCGGTCCTTCCGCGAACGCTTCCATCATACGCCGCTCAATGTTTTGCGCGTCTCTCTGGCTGAGGTCATCCATCTCGAGGTACAATGCTAGCACGTCGCCTTCGAGATGGAGTGCGATGAGGCCCGCTACATCGTCTATCTTTTGCAGCTCAGCGACCAGCCGAACCTTTCGCATCCAGGCGACAACGTCACCTTCACCGGTAAAAGCTCTAATTACTTCTCCGCTCATCCATAATCTCGTCGCCATCTCCTTAGTCCTGCGGTAAGTAACAAACAACAGAATTCTCTCTGTTTTCCGGCAGCTTTGTCTTAAAAAAAAAATTCTTCCTTTTTTGTTTTTTTTCAATTGTAAGTCGAAATAGCTTGTAATGAGAAAGCTACTGCACTTACCGCAATTCTGGAAGCTCACTCAGCGAGCAAGGCTCATCCACGTGGGTATAATCCGTTCGCCAAGTTGCAGCTTGCAATTCGCACGTCCGTCCGTCGCGGGTCACAGCCGAAACAGGGCCTATGAATGCTCCTGGGTACGCATCTCACGTCACTCCCTCTTCCGCCTCCGGTCGATCGTCCCCAGCTTCCGATGACCTCCTCCACACCACCACAGGGATATGGCTCATCAGGCGTGTCACAAGCGCTAATTTACATTCGTGCCCACATTAAAAAAAACAGGGGCGGTAACTCAAGTTGTTTTGATTTGTTCATTCAGGATTCTTACGCATTATTTTCCTCGATCATAAAAATGATAGAAAAATAAATTACGGCTGAAAAGTTTGGGTTAAAAAATCTGAAATATTTCACTTAGGTGACTTAGGCGAGCCACTCAGAAAGCTTCGCGGGCCGCAGCTTGCCCATACGTGTGTATATGTAAATATAAGTCTGTGTATGTATGTGATAGTTAGGTGCGTAACTACAGTTACGCGCCGTTCGAAGGACTCAATGCTGTTACGGAGTTCGTCTCGATTAGGATGTATTCCAGGGTTACGGCTGTAATTTACAGAGTATAGATTGAAAATAATCGAAGTCAGTGTTGCAGTATAAGTACAAACTTTATTGGCATATTACAATTGTTTCGATATCAGGTTAGGGTATATAACAGAATACTGGGTTGTATAAGTATAACAAGAGACGTGGTTTGTGTGTATAATATTTAATCAACAATTTGTGGATATATAGAACAGTATAGTTGACATGTCAATGAATAGATGAGAGAATGAAGCAAAGTTATTAGTCACCGTTTTGGTTGCCAGGCGAACGCTCCTGGCTGAAGACGGCTGGCCGAAAAGGCAAATGAGAGGTAGGGAGCTTAAAGTTATTCCCTTTATAGGGTTCTGCCGGAAGTTACAGAAAGGGTTCTACTTCCTATCTAGAGAGCGTTAATCTATTGGTGATGTGAGTGTCACAAAAAGGGAGGCAACCTCCTGCTACATAACCTCCCGCCAGAATTTTAGAATATAAAAATCGAATGAAATATGTATGTAGTAAGTTGGCGAGAATGTTGTAACAGGCATGAAAATTACGAAAAAACTAATGTTTGCAATAATCAATGATAGATATCAAGGTAGCGAACCGCTCTTGGCCAGAGAACGACTGGACATCTATCCATCCATCACCCAAAGATACAATGTAATAAAGTAAGAGAAGATCTCAAAGTTCAAATGTTCAAAATACAGTTCACAGGTGTGCAATCACATGACAGCAGGAAAGAAAGTGTGTTCCAGAGAATGAATGCAGGTGGTTTCTGTTCTGTGGTATAACGTGAAATTTCCAACCTCCGAATGGATTTTCTCGCAGGAAGAGTGCTGCAAAAATAAATTCTCTGGCTTGTTCTGCTGGTTTTGGTTGTTGATGAAGCTGTGTTTCTGTTGATGTTGTTGTCTCGCGGGGTGAGCGTATTCAACGTTTAAATTCACAGTAAAAAATTTTTTCAGAAAAAATGAGTTGCGCTAAGTGCTAGAAATAACAGCCGAAGTTGATGGTCGATGTTGAGAATGCATTGACCTGGAAGGGTCAAGAGGTCAGCGACCAAAGAAATAAGCATTCTGAATAAATGCGCAGTTTTCAACGGCAAATTTACGTGGTAAATTTTTAAACCGGCAAATAGGAGAATATAGCTTAAGGCTGGAGAATCCTTGGCGAGAAACGTTATCTCATGGCGTGTGGTTATCTCCGTGAGTCTAGAATTCTGCTGCCTACACGTGCCAAAACAAGGTTAAGTTGACAAAAAAAGATTTCTATTGCGCGAGAAAATGGCGCGAAAATGATAGTGCAACAGGTCGTTGGCAGCCTTTTTGAAAAAAATGTGTGTGTGAGAGTGACCATGATGAAAAAGAAAGAAAGGCTTCACTTAGTATAACAAAACAAGTATAACAAGAGACGTGGTTTGTGTGTATAATATTTAATCAACACTTTGTGGATATATAGAACAGTATAGTTGACATGTCAATGAATAGATGAGAGAATGAAGCAAAGTTATTAGTTACCGTTTTGGTTGCCAGGCGAACGCGCCTGGCCGAAAAGGCAAATGAGAGGTAGGGAGCTTAAAGTTATTCCCTTTATAGGGTTCTGCCGGAAGTTACAGAAAGGGTTCTACTTCCTATCTAGAGAGCATTAATCTATTGGTGATGTGCGTGTCACAACAAGGGAGGCAACTCCTGCTACAGGTACAATCAAGATGACTGGACCCGACGCTTTATTTGACATCTCATCAGATATGTGAATATAAAGGTGCAAAGGCAGATTTAAACTGTTAATAGAGGTCTCGATATCTATTTACACTTATTAATGGGTCTTTAGTGGGCCGAGGGACTAACGGTATGTTTACATTTAAAGGTTGAAGAATAAACAATAATAATTATTATATATATATACCTTCTACGGAGGTATATAAATCTTATTTAATTCCTTCCATCAGAAAACGAATGTTACCCTTTCAGATGAAATATGGTGTAAAGAATAAAATTTAAGAGCTTTGTTTTCTCAATCATATATTTCTGCTAATATATATATCATTTTCAGCTGAACTGATTGGAGACGCGTGAAATGATTTTTATATATATATATATATATATATATATATATATATATATATATATATATATGCTTCATTTTACGTGTCTCCAATCAGTACAGCTCAAGAAGCCGAGTAGCAGCATCAGATGGAGTTTAACGAAAATTGGATTGAAGGTGTGAATTAATATAACTGAAGTTGTTTCTGAATGTATTAAATTATGTAGGGGAGTTTTAAGTCATGTCACCGGTGTCAACTAGACAGTGAAATATTACCATTTATATCACCTCCATTGTTACAATTTAAACCTCATCTAATTTTATCTTTTATGGTGATTATTTCATATTAAGTTGAAATGAACCAACACTATAACACGATCAACTACCAACACAACCCTCAAATTATTGCTATATATGTACACAGGCACATATGATGGCTGCCACCTCGTTATCGGGTGTGGCCATTGCACGAAAAAAAAATATATATATATATTTATACTCACACATACACACACAACAATTAACAGTGTTGCGATCGAATGTGGCCAATGATCTAAAATGTCTTGCACAGAGCTGGCAACCAAAATGTTAACTGGCAATAGTTGGCTGTGCTTGGATTTCATGTACTTTTGCATGTCGTTTGAGCCCTCTTGTTTGACTGGCATGATGAGTAGCATCTCCAACAGCAGCCTGGTAGTCAACAACTGGTTTTACTTTATGACTGCGAAGATGACTTTCGAGTCCAGCTTTGCTGAGGCAAAGTCTCGCACAGACACTGCATGTCAGCACCATAGGAGGACCCTTCCTCTGATCCCTTTTTACTTTCTCGTATGCGATTCGAGATGCTTCAAAAGCAACTTTCACCTCATGTACAGTCTTTCTCCATTTATTACAATCAGCAGCTAGGCTTTTCCATGTATTAGCAGAGATGTTAGCGTCTTTCAAAGAGGCTTTTAACGAATCCTTATACCTCTTTTTTGGTTTATGTGGAGGTCGTTTTCCTTTAACTAACTCTCCATAAAAGAGTTGTTTCGGTATTCTAGAATCCTTCATCCTTGCTGTATCGATTGACAGTGCTTCCCAGATAGACAAACTGATCAACTACCCCAAGTCGTTTACCGTACTTATTTGGTTCACTGTACTGCTTACCAGGGGCAGGTTAGCTAACCTTGTCTCGGATAAAGCCACTGTAGCAGGAGGTTGCCTCCCTTGTTGTGACACTCACAACCCCAATAGATTAACACCATCTAGACAGGAAGTAGAACCCTTTCTGTAACTTCCGGTCAGAACCCTATAAAACTAACAGCTTTAAGTTCTCACTCTCTCATTCGCCTTTTATGTCAGGCGCCTCCTGGCTTTCGCCAGGAGTCCTACCCCAGGCGTCTTCTGCCAGCCACGTTCGTTTGGCAATCAAACGGTAACTAATAACTATGCTTCATTCTTTCATCTATTTCTTTGACATGACAACTATACTGTTCTATATATATCCATGATTGTCAATTAAATATTATACACACAAACCATGTCTCCTTGTTACATTCATAACCCTGACGTGATACGAACACGCAGCCGTTCATTGTTATAAGTGGTCACCCCGAAAAAAGAAAAAAAATAGCAGAATCTGGTGTTGTGTGAGTAACATTACGAATATACAGCAAATTTATTGACAAACTATGAAAATACTCAGTCAAAGAAACGCACACACGCACATGTGAAACTTTCGTGCAGACACTCTTTTTCCCTCACGCATCCACTAACTGTCGCAGTTTGCTGTATATATATATATGTTTCTCCAAGAAACGAACACACCACGCACATGTGAAATTCGCGTTCAGACAGACTTTTTCTCTCACGCATCAACTAACTGTCGCATTTCACGATATATATATATGTTTCTCGTTTCTTACAACGAACACTTTCAAAACAAAAAAAAAAAAAGAAATTTGATATTTTTTTTAAAAAAACATTTCAACAGGAACATTTATTTTCGATGAACCATTGCCTTTTTTTTCATCGTTCAAGTTTTTTTTTTCGTTTTTTTTTCAAACTTCACACCAATAATTATGCTAAGTGAAGCCTTTCTTTTTCATCATTGTCACTTTCACACACACATTTTTTTCAAAATGGCTGCCAACGACCCGTTGCACTATCATTTTCTCGCGCATTAGAAATATTATTTTTTCAACCTAACTTAATCTTGTATTGGCACGTGTAGGCAGCACAAATTCTCGACTCACAGAGATAGCCGCACGCCAGAGATAACGTTTCTCGCCAAGGATTCTTCAGCCTTAAGCTATATTCTCCTATTTGCCGTTGAAAACTGCGCATTTATTCAGAATGCTTATTTCTTTGGTCGCTGGCCTCTTGACCCTTCCAGGTCAACGCATTCTCAACATCGACCATCAACTTCGGCTGTTATTTCTAGCACTTTGCGCAACTCATTTTTTCTGAAAAAAAAATATTTTTTTTTACTGTGAATTTAAACACCGAATACGCTCACTCCGCGAGACAACAACATCAACAGCAACACAGCTTCACCAACAACCAAAACCAGCAGAACAAGCCAGAGAATTTATTTTTGCAGCACTCTTCCTGTGAGAAAATCCATTCGGAGGTTGGAAATTTCACGATATACCACAGAACAGAAACCACCTGCATTCATTCTCTGGAACACACTTTCTTTCCTGCTGTCATGTGATTGCACACCTGTGAACTATATTTTGTACATTTGAACTTTGAGCTCTTCTCTTACTTTATTACATTGTATCTTTGGGTGATGGATAGATAGATGTCCAGTCGTTCTCTGGCCAAGAGCGGTTCGCTACCTTGATATCTATCATTGATTTTTGCAAACATTCTTTTGTCGTAATTTTCATGCCTGTTACAACATTCTCGCCAACTTGCTACATATTTCATTCGATTTTTATATTCTAAAATTCTGGCGGGAGGTTATGTAGCAGGAGGTTGCCTCCCTTGTTGTGACACTCACAACCCCAATAGATTAACACCATCTAGACAGGAAGTAGAACCCTTTCTGTAACTTCCGGTCAGAACCCTATAAAACTAACAACTTAAAGTTCTCACTCTCTCATTCGCCTTTTCGGTCAGGCTCCTCCTGGCTTTCGCCAGGAGTCTTGATCCCAGGCGTCTTCTGCCAGCCACGTTCGTTTGGCAATCAAATAACTTTGCTTCATTCTTTCATCTATTTCTTTGACATGACAACTATACTGTTCTATATACATCCATGATTGTTAATTAAATATTATACACACAAACCATGTCTCCTTGTTACATTCATACAACCCAGTATCTCGTTATACCACGATGTGAAGATCGTAACGACGAAGCTCCTTTGCAACGTTCAGGACGTTCGGAGGAATCCCTGTCAAGCCTTGTCTGTATGTTCCAACAGCCAATATTAAATGCTTTGTTTGTTTCATATATATAGCACATATGTATGCATATGTACATACGCACTCACATATATATAAATGTCTATACACACACACATATATGTGTATATATATATATATATAGTGAAGTTATACATCCTATTATGTGTTCAATTCTCAGCTAGGGAGGTACATTGTGTCCTTAAGCAAGACACATCATTCTACATGTCTCTAATCTCCACAGCTGAAAAAGACAAGTAGCAGAATTAGTTGGATGTTTAGCATGGGTTGGATCTCTGCCTCCAACCTTTTGATAGCGACCACAAACCCAGACTTCACTGCCTGTATAAAGAGAGAAGAGGAAGATAGGGAGGGGTTAAGTCACAGCTCAGACAGGAGTATAGTGTCTGTCCCTCTCCCATTAGGTGGATTACCAGTATGAGTAGAGGGTCGGACGCCATATTTTGAACCACGGAGTCACGCCCCTTTACGGTCTGAGGTCAAATCCTGCCCAGGTTAACCTTGCTTTTCATCCTGATGGGCTCGATAAAATAAAGTACCAGTAATGCAATGGGATATTTGCCGGCCTTGTGCCAAAAATAGAAACAATTATTTTAGTAGCGTCATTCATTTTCATTTTTCGTTATTTACATTTCTAGTTTATGACCTTTAATAATGTGTTTTGCTTCAATATAAACAGTTATGTGAAATTAATAATGTTATTTATACAAATCTGAATAAATTACTAACATATCGATTGAAGGTGTGAATTAACATAACGGAAGTTGTTTCTGAATGTATTAAATTATGTAGGGGACCTTTTAGTCATTACACCGGCGTCAACTAGACAGTGCAATATTACGATTTATATCAGCTCCATTGTTACAACTTCAACCTCATCTAATTTTATCTTTTATGGTGATTATTTCATATTGAGGTGTAAATAACATAAGGTGACTTATTTACCTTATAGTTGTTGTTTTATCACCTGTATTATTAAATATTGAAGTGGTTGTTCAACATTTTACAGGACAGGAAAATATTATTTTAATCAGAAATCAGTGAACATTTAGTTTTTACTAACTTTTCTTGACTTTATATTTGGTCTTGAAAACTAAAGTACGTATTGTTTCGTTTTCCACCACAACACAAACATTGTGAACTTTTCTATCTGAAGTGAAATATCTTGGCTTATTACAACATCTACACACACGTCTATTTCTCTCTCTCTCATATTTACACACTGTATGTCTGTATATATATTAACCTTCATCTTTTGTAATTATGGATATTAATTCTCTTGTCAACTGAACTGTCCTCAATAACAGGAACCTTAAATTACGAAGCCTTAACAAAAATAAAAAAATATACACACACGCGCGCACATATATATATATTTCTTCTTCCAAGATCAGTCTTACGCTTTCATACATCTTATTACTTTACCAAACTTTACCAACTGAATGCTACATTTCTTATTATATGAGTGGAAGTGGTGACATTCCTTTATGAAATATGTCTGAATATAGCTGTGGGATTTGCAGGAAAACTTTCTCTTCAAAACTGAAACTATCCTCACACGAGAAAATACTCAGTAGAGAAAAACCCTTCCACTGTGAAATATGTGGTAAATCTTTCATAAATAATTCTAATCTTGTCATCCACATACGGAGTCACACGGGAGAAAAACCCTTCCACTGTGAAATATGTGGGAAATGCTTTTCTCATAGTTCTCTTCTTGTATGTCACAAAAGAATACATACTGGTGAAAAACCTTATTCATGTGAAATATGTGGTAAATCTTTCATTGAGAATTCGTCACTGGTTGTTCACCTACGTAGTCAACACTTGCGGTAAACCCCATCACTGTGAAATATGAAAAACATATATATATAGACACACTTTGGAAGGCAGAATATAAAATGTGAAGCTTGAGAAATCTTATACATCACAACATATATGTTGTGTGTGTTATCATCGTTTAACGTCCACCTTCCACGCTAGCATGGGTTTGGACGGGAATTTTCCCACTTGAGGCAAGAGTGGTTGTCTTGCTCGTATAGGACTGTCTGGCGGGTTTTTCTACGGCTGGATCCCCTTCCTAACACCAACCACGTTTACAGTGTGGACTGGGAGTGTTTTACCGTGTTACTTACACGACCACATTACAGCGTGGACTGTGTATATTTTTGTCGTGACACCTACACGACCATTTATTTAGGACTGGATGTTGTGGTACCAACATATCTTTACATCGAAAGTGGATGGGGTGGGGGTAGTGGGACGGGGGTGTATTTTGGTAAGAGGTGCATACTGACTGTAGGTTTCGCTTTGCACTTAGGTAAGGCGGGTCCTCTGTATTACTGCGTAGTGCCAAAGATCTCGGTCCAGTGACATTGTCTTGGAGAGGTGTAAGTGTGTGAGGTCGGAATTTATCAAGTCATCCCATGCTTTTCTGGGTTTGCCTACTCCGTGTGTGTATACATATATATGTTATTATTTTTATTTTTCAATACATTACTCAAAGGGAAGAAATATACTGACATATATCAAAGATTACCATAATAACTAGGGAGCGGAGGACAAGCTATGCTGGACATTGTTACTGAGGGTAGGATGAGCTGGCTATTGTGGTGGATACCTAAACATTGTAATACCCTAGAGTGATGACTGAGATTGACCTACATAGATCAGATGTCTCGGGATGTCCGGCTGGAGATTAATGATCTCAGCAATGCCATGGAAGATTGTGACATCTTAATTGGCATTCCTCTTTCTCTTCAAATTGCTGGCTTTGAGTCAAAAGTAAAAACATTTATTTAAAGTCTTTAAAACAGTAGATGGAATGCTTTCTGCCATATTTGCTCTCTGAGTTTAAATCCTGCTGAGGTCAACTCTCTTTCGTCTATTCAAGGTTGATAAAAAACAATACCAATCTATCACTGGGGTCAGTTCTTCCTCTCTATATTTCTTTCTCACTTCTTCCCTCTTTTTCTCTCTCCTTCTCTGTTCCAACTGTTCAAACTTGGCTCCACCAAGCTTCAAATGTTCACTAACGACTACATCATTTAAAAACAAAAAAACATTGATGTGTTTATATGTTTATTATGTAAACCTTAACTGGTTTATATTTATGGCAAATTATCCACATGTGTAAATAAAAACAATTGCATAACTTTAATATTTGTTGGATGATACTTTCATGACAGTTGAAATTTTGACTTTTTAAAAAAATAATTCACATTTGAAAATACTTTACAACTTTCTTCACTTTTTCTTCAGCTATTTCACACACCACATCAAAACACCACAACACACCACAACAGACATATACATACCAGGCAGTTATACCAACCCAGTATCTTGATTTTAGTGGGGTTTTTTGTAATAAATCTCATCTCAGTTCTTACTTACCAAGTGGAGTGGAACTCATCAGATTGGACCAAGGAAACAATGTTTCCATTGGTCTTTCCAATTGATGATATTGAATTGGATCAGAAAGAAAGAAAATAATATAGAGAATATATTTATTTGCTGTTGTGTTACCAAACGATGCCAAAAGCCATTGACCTGCATCTTTGGTCAAGAAGGCCATTGGAGCATCACTCGCAGAAGCTGATATAGCAGCCAGCTTGACAGCCGATATAGGTAGCACTAACAATTATCACTACCATTAACAAGAGGAAGGCAACGACAGAAACAGTGACAATAACAACCCCGCATCTTCGGTTAAAGAAGGCGTTCGAGCCCCAGCAGCCAGCCTGGCAGCCCGAATAGGTAGCAGTTTCAACTACCACCACCATCAACAAGAGGAAGGCAGCGATAGCAGCGGTGTCATTAACAAACGTGTATACACCAACATCTTACCAGCAAACACTACTACTACTATTAACAAGAGGAAGGCAGCGACAGCAGCAACAACAACATATATGTGTATACACCAACAACTTACCAACAAACACTACCACTACTATTAACAAGAAGAAGCCAACTCCATCATCAGTGACAATAACAACAACACATATGTTTTCAGGATTGAAAGACTCACATTTATGAGAAACTGCTAACATGCTCGCATGTGTGCGTGCTGAACTCTGGGTCTTTCCGCTGGGAACAACCCCCTGTTTTCTTTTTTGTATATTCATCCATTCATTCATTTATTTATTTGCTAACATTCTACCTTCTTGTGTGTCCCCCTTCTTTTCTCTCTTGTCTTCTGATGTAGGTGAGTTATGAGGCTCTCTTAGCACTTTTCCTTCCACCCACACATTTGTGCCTAGCACCTAGGCTGGTGGTAACCAGCCACTCACCTCTGATGCCACTTCGTGCTCCATGCTCCATCCTCCCTCCCCACCAGTCGACACCTCAGCACTTCGCATATTGGAGATGCAGAAACTGTCTCTCCACCTCTTCTGCCCAGCCACGGCCATCTAGCACATCAGATGAAACAGCAAACTTGCCTGAAGCCCAAGCGTCGCTGGTCATCATCGCTCGGCTCAGGCGGTGCCGGTAGTTCCCTCTCAGGAGCTCGAGTGCCGGTAGCCGATGCCCTTGGTTCCTCTATTGGGAGTGCCCTGGAATCCAATCAAACCAGTGACTGGGTGCGACTCTTCTAATTCGCCCTGCTTGCCCTAAGGCCTCCCAATCTCTGGCACTGTCCGAGGCGGCCGATCGACAGCAGCCTTTGTCAAAGCCAATGTTTTGTCCATTGGGCAAGTGCCCATTCCAAGCATGCCTAAGGACACGAGACACCCCGCTCTCGGGTGCCCCCAATCCTCCAGCACCAAGCGTTTGCGTGACCGTGTAAATGCCAAAATAATCATGGGTGATGCCTCAGAGGACACTGTTCTCCAATCCACCGAGGAGGTCCTGGCTGCCCTGCGACTCAAGCAACCTAAACCACTCGCTGATCTCAGACCCAATCTCTGTGGGCAATGTCTTCCAGGGGCTGGCTGCCAAGCTGGTCCGCAGGTCCATAACACCTGAAGTGGGCGAGGAGTTCAGTCCGGTGCAACTGGGTGTCTGCGTATGAGGGCATCCAGGGACTCCAGGCACCACATTGTCAATGTGGTTGGCATTAGGAAGGGCATCCAGCCAGAAACACCCCTATATGAGCTGTCATGGTCACCCTACACAACTTGCCTCAAAATACGACTTGTGTAACCCATGGAAGATAGATGTTAATCGATAATGGTGATGATGATGATATATATGTAGTGTATATATAGTATGTATAGTGCATATATATATATATGATAAATGGTGGTGTCAAGCTGTTTCAGCCGTTCCTCTGGACATTATATATAGTGTATGTAGTATATATATATATATATAGATATAGTGTATATAATAGTTGTAATGTCACTGGTGCCGATCTATATCAGCCTTTCCCTTGGACAACATGACATATAGTCTATATATATTGGACAATATTATATATAGTGTATATGTGGTGTATATAGTAGTTGTGACAATATTCTATATACATATGTACACACACACTGACAAATATGTATATAGAAGGGTCAGATGAGGAGTTCATAGACTGACCAAGTTACTCTCATGGAATGAGACAATGTATACACACAAATATATACTATATATATGTATACAAACATATATATATTTTATAGTGAAGTCATACAGCCTATTTTAATATAATGTTTTCAAAAGCAGGTACATTGTGTCCTTAAGCAAGACACATCATTCCACATCTCTCTCATGTTTTTGTTTTTCATTTTTTCATTTCCATTTTTTAAATGGAAATACCTTTAATAATGTGTTTTGTTTTAATATGAAATTATGGATATTAATTCTCTTGTCACCTGAATAACAAGAACCTTAAATTATGAAGACTTATTCGTCTGTTTTATGAGCTGAGGATGTTATTGTGAATAGAACTTGTCTCACCTTAACAAAATTAAATATATATATATATATAGACACACACACACACACATCTGCACACATATATATATATTAGCACTTGCTTTTTCTTCTTCGAAGATCAGTCTTGCGCTTTCATACACATCTTATTACTTTACCAACTGAATGCTACATTTCTTAATATATGAGTGGAAGTGGTGAGATTCCTTTATGAAATATGTCTGAATATAGCTGTGGGATTTGCAGGAAAACTTTCTCTTCAAAACTGAAACTATCCTCACATGAGAAAATACACAGTAGAGAAAAACCGTTCCACTGTGAAATATGTGGTAAATCTTTCATAAATAATTCTAATCTTGTCGTTCACATACGGAGTCACACTGGAAAAAAACCCTTCCATTGTGAAATATGTGGTAAATCATTTTCTCAGAGTTCTCAACTTGAACATCACAAAAGAACACACACTGGTGAAAATCCCTTCCATTGTGAAATATGTGGGAAATCATTTTCTCAGAGTTCTCAACTTGAACATCTCAAAAGAACACACACTGGGGAAAATCCCTTCCATTGTGAAATATGTGGTAAATCTTTTTCTAATAGTTCAAATCTTGTAAAACACAAAAGAACACACACAGGTGAAAAACCCTTCCACTTTGATATATGTCGTAAATCTTTTTCTCATAGTTCTCATCTTGTATGTAACAAAAGAGCACATACTGGTACAAAACCTTATTCATGTGAAATATGTGATAAATCTTTCAATCAGAATTCGTCAAAGTTTGTTCACCTACGTAGTCAACACTTGCGGTAAACCCTATCCCTGTCAAATATGAAAAACACAAATATATAGACACACTTTGGAAGTCAGAATATAAAATGTGAAGCTTGAGAAATCTTATACATCTCAACATATATGTTGTGTGTGTGTATATATATATATTTTATTATTTTTATTTTTTAATACATTAATCAAAGGCAAGAAATATACTGACATATATCAAAGATTACCACAATAACTAGGGAGCAGAGGATAAGATATGCTTGACATTGCTACTGAGGGTAGGATGAGCTGGCTATTGTTGTAGATATCTACACATTGTAAGACCCTAGTGGGTTGACTGAGATTGACCTACATAGATCAGATGTCTCAGGATGTCCAGCTGGCGATTAATGATCTCAGGAATGCCACGGAAGATTGTGACATCTAAAAAAGAAGAGTAGAATTGTTCTGGCCAATCCACCTGACCTAATATAATTTTTTATCCCATTAGTAAAATAAGTTGCATTACTTTGAATAAATAATTGTTTCTACTTTAGGCACAAGGGTGGCAATAACCCAGTGTATTACTTGTACTTTATTTTATCGACCCCCGTTAGGATGAAAGGCAGAGTCAACCTCGGCAGGATTTGAACTCAGAATGGCAAGGGCCGTAACTCTATGCGTCAAAGCATGGTGTACAACCCTCTACCGATACTGCCAACTCACCAATAAATAATGAATGAATATTACATAATTTATCTACTAAATTTCGTGGCTCTTGATATTTTGTTTATTTAAAGATTCACTTCTTTAAAATTTCTGAAATGTCAACACTTCCGTCGCTTAAATAAACATTCATATATTTCCGTCTCTAATTTTCTCCTAATGCAGTTTATATATAATACCGTCTTTTTTAATGTACCATGGATTACGTTACTGGTTAAATAAGAGAGTGTAACACAGTCTTCGTTCAATTTCTATGTATTATATATTGCCAATTACGATTTTATTTGATGTATCATATCTATATACACACTATAATATCAACACTACACATGCTAGCAGAAAATAATAATAATATTAATATATATTGATGAACATTTATTATGGTGAAATATGTTGGAAATCATTCTCAGAGGTTTTGTATTGTAATTAACAAATACACCCTGTAGAAAGTACCTCTTCATATTATTTGTCATTAAGGGCTCTTACAGCAACACAATCTCATTTCATTGTTGAGGGTGGTGGATTTGCAGAATCAGTAGAGTGTCATACGATATGCTTTGTGTCATAAAGTTTGTCCTTTATGTTCTGTTGTTTAAATCATGCCATGATCAACTTTGACTTTCATCCATTCAAGGTTGATAAAAAGCAATACTAGTAATGCACTGGGCCTGGTTTAATTGGCATTCCCCTTTCTCTTCAAATTGCTGGCCTTGAATCAAAAGTAGAAACATTTATTTAAAGTCTATAAAACAATAGATAGAATGCTTTCTGCCATATTTATCCTGGTTCTCTGAGTTTAAATCCTGCTGAGGTCAACTTTCTTTCGCCCATTCAAGGTTGATAAAAACAATACCAGTCTATCACTGGGGTTTGTTCTTCCTCTCTATATTTCAAAATCTCACTTCCTGCCTCTTATTCTCACTTCTCTGGAAGAAATCAACTGTTCAAACCTGGAGAGTGAAGGGCTCCACCAAGCTTCAAATGTCCACATCATTTAAAAAAAACAAAAAACATTGATGTGTTTATATATGTTTATTTTGTAAACTTTAACTGGTTTATAGTTATATTTATGACAAAATATCCACATGTGTAAATAAAAACAGTTGGATGGTACTTTCATGACAGTTGAAATTTTGACTTTTTAAAAAAATAATTCACATTTGAAAATACTTCTCTTTTTCTTCAGCCATTTATTTCTGAGAGGGTTATAGGGGGTAGAGTCCTCACACACCCCTTCTAGGTCCTATGTGTGTAAAATTTCCTCTTTACACTACACATCACCCTGCACACACCACATCAAAATATACACATCATGCCACACCACATACCACACCACAACAGACATATACAAACCAGGTAGTTATACCAACCCAGTATCTTGATTTTAGTGATTTTTTTTTGTAACAAATCTCAACATCTCAGTTCTTACCAGTTCTTACTCATCAGATTGGACCAAGGAAACAATGTTTCCATTGGTCTTTCTAATTGACGATATTGAATCGGATTAGAAAGAGAGAAAAAAAATAGAGAATATATTTATTTAAAAGCCATTGACCTGCATCTTCAGTCAAGAAGGCCATTGGATCATCACTCACAGAAGCTGATAGAGCAGCCGATATAGGTAGCACCAACAATTATCACTACTATTAACAAGAGAATAATAACAACACATATGTTTTCAAGATTGAAAGACTCACCTTTAGCCACAAGGTTCTATGAGAAAATGCTCACATGAACTCTGGGTCTTTCTGCTGGGAACAACCCCCTGTTTTCTTTTTTGTACATTCATTCATTTATTTATTTGCTAACATTCTACCTTCTTGTGTGTCCCCCTTCTTTTCTCTCTTGTCTTCTGACGCCTCCATATCTGATGTAGGTGAGCTATGAGGCCCTCTTATCAGCATTTTCCCTTCCACCCACACAGTTGAGCCTAGCACCTAGGCTGGTGACAACCAGCCACTCACCCCTGATGCCGCTTGGTGCCCCCCCCCCCCAATCCTCCATCCCCTGCAGCACCACGAAGAGACGGGAGAGGGGCCGGAACTGATGGGGTGCAGCTGCTTCCACCACCTCATATGTGTTGGCTTGACGCGTCAAACCTCCAGTGGCCCTCGCAGCGTGGAGAAGCTGAAACTGTCTCTTTGCCTCATCTGCCCAGCCACGGCCGTCTAACCCACCACCAGATGAGACAACGAGCTTGCCTGACACCCAAGCCTCGCTGGTCAACATCACTTGCCTCAGGTGGCGCCGAAAGATCCCACTCATGATCCCGAGAGCAACCCGGGTGCCGGTAGCCGATGCATCCGCTTCCTCTTTTATGGTGATTATTTCATATTAAGGTGGACGGTAATGTTTGTAAATAACGTTATTTACCTTATAGTTGTTGTTTTATCACCTGTATTATTAAATATTGAGGTGGTTGTTCAACATTTTACGGGACAGGAAAATGTCTTTTTAATCAGAAATCAGTGAACATTTAGTATTTACTAACTTTTCTTGACTTTATATCTGGTCTTGAAAACTAAAGTACGTATTATTTTGTTTTCTATCACAACACACATATTGTGAACTTTCCTATCTGAAGTGAAATATCTTGATTTATTACAACATGTACACACATATTTCTACACACACACATCTCTCTATCTCCCCCCCCCCCTCTCCCACTCTCTGATTGAATTATATAATATAAGCTTGAATTTTCTTCGGCGAAAATCAGTCTTGGGCTGTCATATATCTTATTACTTGTACCAACTAAATGCTACATTACAACTTTGTGACAGAAGAAAGCGGAGTTCTGCAGTCTTTTATGGACCCTTTGTATATTAGACAACATAACATATATTAACGATATCTACATTTCTTAATATATAAGTAAAAGTGGTGAGAATCCTTTATGTAAAGATCACTAGCTAGAAATATGTCTGAATATAACTGAGATTTGCAGGAAAACTTTCCCTTCAAAACTGAATCTAACCTCACACGAGAAAATACACACTGGAGAAAAACCCTTCCAGTGGGAAATATGTGGGAAATCTTTCACTGATAATTCTAAACTTGTCATCCACATGGGAAGTTATACTGGTGAAAAACCGTACCATTGTGAAATATGTGGGAAATGTTTTTCTCAGAAGACCTATCTTGGAGTTAACAAAACAACACACACTGGTGAAAAACCCTTCCAATGTGAAATATGTGGAAAATCTTTTTCACATGGTGCTAATTTTGTAAAACACAAAGGAATACATGCAGGGGAAAAAAATTTTTCAAGTGAAATATGTGGGAAATCTTTCTCTCAGAAGGTCCATCTTGGAGATCACAAAAGAATACACACAGGAGATAAACCTTATTCATGTGAAATATGTGGTAAATCTTTTTCTCGTAGTTCTAACCTTGTAGAACACAAAAGAATACACACTGGAGAAAAATCTTTCCACTGTAAAATATGTGGGGAATATTTTACTTATAATTCTAATCTTGTCATCCACATGTGGAGTCATACTGGAGAAAAACCCTACCATTGTGAAATATGTGGGAAATCTTTTGTGTTGAGTGGTGACTTGAAAAGACATATGACAATACACACTGGAGAGAAACCCTTCCACATGATGTCCAGCTGGAGATTAATGATCTCAGGAATGCCATAGAAGATCGTGACATCTAAAAAAGGAGAGTAGAATTGTTCTGGCTAATCCACCTGACCTAATAAATGATAATGATATATATTAATGAACAGAGGTTTTGTATTGTAATCCACAAATACACTCTGAAGGAAGTTCCACTTCATTTTATTTGTCATTAAGCTTTCTTATAGAGACACAATCTCATTTCATTGTTGAGGCTGGTGGATTTTCAGAATCAGTAGAGTCTCAGATGATATGCTTTGTGTCATATAGTTACATCCCTTTACATTCTGTATTAAAATCTTGCTGAGGTTAGCTTTACTTTTCTTCCTCAGAGGTTCAGTAAAATAAAGTACCAGTAAAACCACTGGGATTGAATTAATAAACTTTCTCCTTCCATTCCAATTTCTGTTAAAAGTAGAAATATTTATTTAAAGTCTATAAAACAATAGATAGAATGCTTTCTGCCATATTTTTTCTAGCTCTCTGCTCTGGGTTTAAATCCTGTTGAGGTCAACTTTGCCTTTCGTCCATTCAAGGTTGATAACAAAAAAGTACCAGTCTACCACAGGGTCTGTTCTTCCTCTCTATATTTCTTTCTCACTTTTTCTCTCTCTCTCATTCTCTCTCCTTCTCTGGAAGTAATCAACTGTTCCAACCTGGTGAGTGAAGGGCTCCACCAAGCTTTAAATGTCCACAGTGACACCCCTATGACTCCATCATTTGAACAAAAAACAAAACAAAAGATTAATGTGTTTATTTTATAAACCTTAACTGGTTTATATTCATATTTGTGACAAAATATCTACATTTATGTTTAAATAAAATCAATTTTATAACTTCAGTATTTGTTGGATGGTACGGTCATGACAGTTCAAATTAGGACTTTAAAATAAATTAACATTTGAAAATACTTTACAACTTCCTTCTCTTTATCTTTACCCATTCCTGAGAGGGTTGTAGGGGGTAGAGTCCTCACACACCTCTTCTATGTCCTATGTGTGTAAAATTTCCTCTATACACTACACACTACATCACTCTACACACACCCCATCCCACACAACAGACACACATCATACCACAACACAACACATCCAAACCAGGTAGCTATATCAACCCAGTATCTTGATTATAGTAATTTTTTTTTTTGTAACAAATCTCAACATCTCAGACCTTACTTACCAAGTGGAGTGGAACTCATCAGATTGGACCAAGGAAACAATGTTTCCATTGGACTTTCCAATTGAGGATGTAATCTACAATCTACCAGTTGTAACTCCTGGCAGATAGAGCAAGGTGAAATAAAGTGTCTTGCTGAAGGACTTAACACATTACGTAGTCTAGGAATTGAACTCAGAACCTCATGGCTGTCAATCCAACTCTCTTACCACTAAGCTACATGTCTTCCTATGTTTTAGTGATAGTAGACAATGAATGATGATGGTCATCTTATTTGATAGATTCACCAGTTGATCATCTCAATGGTGTATTATTGCCTTTGTTTTCACAGGATCCCTTGAAGTCATGAGTAAAAGGTAATAGAGTATTGGTTAGAGTGTTGGACTCAATGATAAACTTGTGAGTTCAATTCCTGGGCTTGGCAGCATGTTCTGTTGTACAATAAAACATTTTATTTCATGTTGCTTCAGTTCAATCAGCTGGAAAAAAATAAGTTGTGACAACTCTAGTTCCAAGTTATATCGGCCTTTCACTTTCCTTTGGACAACATCATATAGTCTATATATATTGTGTGTACTGAATATATATATAGCGATAACATGGTATGTATAGCTCTTTAGTTCTTAGTCCAGATTGTTCCATCAGGTCAACTAATTGTCTCCAATGATTTCAGTTGGTGACAGCTTATTGACATCCATGCCAGCTGATGTTGACAGTTTGTGGGTCATTTTGGAACGTGTTCCACCAGGTCATCTGCAGCTGGCCTCTTTTCCACTTGCCTTCAAGGGGAATCCATGTCATTGCTGTTTTGGATGGGTGATCTTCTGGGAGGTGCAGAATGTGACCCGCAAAATGGAACCAACATTCCATGATGATCTCCTGCAGTGGATGTGACCCTGCACTCCACAGCATCTCTCCAGCTGACCTTTAGAATCTTATGTAGGCTCCTTTGATGGAAAGTTTTTAGAGACCAATCCATCTTCACAGTGCGTTTCCATGTTTCACAATCAGAGATGGCCACGGGCAGTACAATGCTAGTGTACAAGCAGAGTTTAAAATAGATGCTGATGGCTCTGTTTGACCAGATGGAGTGCATCCATTGGAACACCGCAATCACCTTTACAACCCTGCAGTTGATGTTCGGCTCAATGTTGACACTGTTGCTCAGAATACTGGCCAGTATATATAGAGGATATATATATAGTGTATATATTAGTTGTGAAGACATTGGCACCATTGACCTCCCTTTGGATAACATAATACATTTTATGTATAGAATATATACTACTGTACTTACCGGCGTCAAATACGCTACTTTTTCTTAAAATAAGTTGTAAAAATCTACCATACGTCCGAAGGTTTATTTTTTATTTTCAAATTTTAGGTTGTCAAAATTAGGGTGCGTCTTCGAGAATGGGAAATACGGTATATATATATGTAGTGTATATATATAGACTGTATAGTGCATATATATATATATATCCAAAATTAACATAAATCAAAATGAATTTAATCTAAATCAAAATTATGGGTGTCATGCCAGAAAGGCATGCACCATATCACCCGCAAAATAAGCTCTAAGATTCTAATGAATAGGTCCAAGCATTTTATAACAACTAGAAATTGATTAACATATAAATAAACATGAATAATCACAGGGGATAATTTACAAGTGTGTAAGCACACATAGCTAGGTAGGAAACTAAATAAAGTTAACTAGAACTTCAAAAATAGTACCGGCATCCGCCGTTTACCATTCAATTAATTGGTGAAATATATTTCTTTAATGGAATATATACAGGGAAGATTAATCATATTATAAGGTATCTATTTTTGAAGTTCTAGTTAACTTTATTTAGTTACCTACCTAGCTATGTGTGCTTACACACTTGTAAAAATTATCTCCTGTGATTATTCATGTTTATTTATATGTTAATCAATTTCTAGTTGTTATAAAATACTCGGACCTATTCATTAGAATATTAGAGCTTATTTTGCGGGTGATATGGCGCATGCCTTTCTGGCATGACACACATAATTTGATTTAGATTAAATTCATTTTGATTTATCTTAATTTTGGATATAGATATATAAATACGGCTCCTTAATTTTAGAGCTAACTCTGTTGAAAGGACTTGACTGCTGTTTCTAGTTGTTGATAACCCTATTCACGCCACTGGGACGAGCTGGTATGATGTGTGTATTTCTAGTAGATACAGCACATGTTACTGGCCAGTCGCTGATTTGAACTTAATGCGTAAACATAGATCGCTGGACTTCTTTGTTGAAAATCCAAGTACCGGATTGTATATATATAGACTGTATAGTGCATATATACATACATATATATACATATATGTAGTGTATATATATTGACTGTATAGTGCATATATACATACGTATATATATACATATATATATATATGATGAATACTGGTGATAGGAAGGGCATCCAGCTATCGATAATTTGCTAAAAAAAAGGGTTGAGCGGACCCTTCTGCTGTGTAAAAGACATGACAATCACTTTAGTATTGGTGCAACAACAAAATACACCCAGTAGGTGTGACCATATGTAACTGAATGGAGGACCCCAACCCCACCTTGGTCTTTGAAGACAACCTGTCTAACCCTTGCTAGCAGGGAAACTGAACATTAAATGATGATGAGCTGTGACATCACTGAGGTCAAGCTGTTTCAGCCATTCCTTCGGACAGCATTATATATGGTCTATATATATTGGACAATATTAAATATCGTGTATATAGAAGTTTTGACAACATTATATATACATATGTACACACACACTGACAAACATGTATATTTATATACAATGTTCGGCTGAAGAGTTCATAGGCTGACCAAGTTACTCTCATTGAATATGACAATGTATACACACAAATATATACTTATATATATGTATACAAACATATATTTTATAGTGAAGTCATACAGCATATTGCAATATCATGTTTTCAATTCTCAGTCAGGGAGATACATTGTGTCCTTAAGCAAGACACAACATTCCACATGTCTCTAATCACCACAGCTGAAAAAGACAAGTAGCAGCTTTAGTTGGAGGTTTAGCATGGGTTGGATCATTCCCTGCCTCCAACCTTTTCACTTCAGTCACAAACCCAAGCTTTACTACCTGTAATAGAGAGAAGAGGAAGATAGTTAAATACCAGGGCCTGACTAACCATGTCATCTTTGTCCCCACACTGCTGATTTTCTCCTCAAAATTAGAAAGACAGCAGCCCCCTTGAGGAAGGAGTCCCGTGAGATGGGGTGTATGCTGCAGTGTCTTTGACTATTCTCTATGGTAACACCTTTGCCATTTTGTCTGTAGGGTGGCGCTGAATCACAGTTCAGACTGCAATATAGTGTCTGTCCCTCTCCCTCTCTCCCATTATTTTCGTTGCTAGATACGTTTTCGTTTTTCTTCTTTACATTTCCATGGATTGGCAGTATTGGTAGAGGGTCGGACGCCATGCTTTGCAGCAAAGAGTTACGACCCTTTATGGTCTGAGTTCAAATCCCGCCGAGGTTAACTTTGCCTTTCATCCTTACAGGGTGGATAAAATCAGTAATACACTGGGATAATTGCTGGCCCGCTGCCAAAAGTAGAAAAAATTATTTTCGTTGCTTGATTCGTTTTCGTTTTTCTGCTTTACATTTCCATTTCTTAAATATTTTTTTACTTTTAAAAATGTGTTTTGTTTTAATATGAACAGTCATGCAAAATTCATAATGTTATTTATACAAATCTGAATAAATTACTAGCATATTGATTAAACGTGTGAATTAACATAATGGAAGTTATTCTAATTCTCCCTTGATAATAGGTTTTTAAACTTGAAAATATTTGGGATTATTTAATTTGCTAAGGTAATGATTCTATTGTTATCTTGGAAATTTTAATTTTCTAGTACTTTGTATGGTTTTCAAAATTATTTAAATTTGTGTTTCATATATATATATATATATATATATATATATATATATATATATATACTCCTCTATCAATTGGAAGAAATAAACTGCCATATATCAAAGATTACCACAATAACTAGGGAGCCGAGGACAAGATATCCTGGACATTCCTACCGATGAATGGATGACCCAACGAGCTGGCTCCTGTGGTAGATACCAAAACATAGCAAGACCCTAATGGGATGACTGAAAATGACCTACATAGATCAGATGTCTAGGGATGTTCAGGTAGGGATTAATGATCTCAAGAATGCCACGAAATAATAATATATATTAATGAACATTTATTATGGTGAAATATGTTAGAAATTATTCTCAGGTTTTGTATCGTAATCCACAAATACACCCTGTAGAAAGTTCTACTTCATGTTATTTGTCATTAAGGTTTCTTATAGAGACGCAATCTTATTTTATTGCTGTGGGTGGTGGTTTGGTAGAATTAGTAGAGCATCAAACAACATGCTTTGTGACATATAGTTACAACCCTTTATGTTCTTTGTTTAAATCCTGCCAAGGTCAACTTTGCCTTTCATCCTTACAGGGTGGATGAAATAAAGTACCAGTAATGCGTTGGGGTTCCATTCCTCTTTCCTTCAAATAGCCAGCCTTGTGTCAAAAGTAGAAACAATTATCTAATGTCTATGTATGTAACAATGTATATAATGCTTTCTGCCATATGTGTTCTCGTTCTCTGCTCTCTGAGTTTAAATCCTGCTGAAGTCAACTTTGTCTTTTGTCCATTCAAGGTTGACAAAAAACAATACCAGTCTATCACAAAAAACAATACCAGTCTTCCTCTCTATATTTCTTTCTCCTTCTCTGGAAGAAATCAACTATTCTAACCTGGAGAGTGAAGGGCTCCACCAAACTTCAAATGGCCACAGTGACACCCCTATGACTACATCAGTTCAACAGACAAAATAAAAGAATTATGTGTTTATTTTATAATACCTAACTGGTTTATGTTTATATTTGTGACAAAATATCCACATTTATGAGAAAATAAAAACAATTTTATAACTTTAACCCTTTAGTACCCACAGTATTCTATATATACTATTATATTTTAATGGTAAATGCTTTATCTCACATAATTATCTCACATAATATCGAATCTATGAGATTTTGAAAGTATTTATTTTGAGAAAAATACCATAACATCAGTTTGAGTGACCAGTTTCAACAGAAAAAGGTAGAGAATTCGGGCCGGTTTAAACATTAAAGGGTTATTATTTATTGGATGGTACTTTCATCACAGTTAATATTATGACTTTGTTTAGAAATAATTCATATTTAAAAATGCTTTAAATATGTGGAGTGGATGTTGCAGTGGGTGTCTCTAGTTATTCTCTGTGGTAACACCTTTGCCATTTTGTCTGTAGGGTGGGGCTGAGTTACAGCTCACACAGGAGTATAGAGTCTGTCCTTCTCCCATTAGGTGGATTGGCAGTATGAGTAGAGGGTCGGACGCCATGCTTTGCAGCATAGAGTCACGTCCCTTTACGGTCAGAATTCAAATCCTGCCGAGATTAACTTTGCCTTTCATCCTTAATGGGTCTAACTTGGATGAAACTGCCTTTCATTCAATTGCTGGCCTTGTGCCAAAAATAGAAACAATTATTTTAGTTGCTTCATTCGTTTTCCTTTTTCGTTCTTTACATTTCTAGTTTATTACCTTTAATATTGTGTTTTGTTTTAATATGAACAGTTATGTAACATTAATAATGTTATTTATACAAATCTGAATAAATTACTAACATATCGATTGAAGGTGTGAATTAACATAACGGGAGTTGTTTCTGAATGTATTAAATTATGTAGGGGACTTTTAAGACATGACACCGGTGTCAACTAGACAGTGAAATATTACCATTTATATCAGCTCCATTGTTACAAATTAAACCTCATCTAATTTTATCTTTTACTAGCAGTAAAGCCCGGCGTTGCTCGGGGTCGCTCAGTAGCTGTGTTAAAGTTACAATGTTAAGTTTCTTTCTTGGCTTAAAAACTGTAGTGTCTACTGTGCAGACTTGCATGTGGTGTTTTTGATTAATATTCCCTCAACCAACAATATGCCTTATGAAGTTAAGAAAACATAACGATAACCCGAATGTTATAACAAAAGAGGATGCTGGGGATAGAAACTGCACTGGTTATTTATTAACAAAGATCGAAAATGTAAACACTGCAACGCAGAGAAAAACATTAGCGTAACCAAATTATCAGTTATGTCTGTCTGCACGCCTATATCACCTCTCTGCACGACTGTCTGTCTGCACGCCTATATCACCTCTCTGCACGACTGTCTGTCTGCACGCCTATATCACCTCTCTGCACGACTGTCTGTCTGCACGCCTATATCACCTCTCTGCACGACTATCTGTCTGCACGCGTATATCACCTCTCTGCACGACTGTCTGTCTGCACGCCTAAGGACGAAATATTTGCTTGTTTTACGTAGTCTTTAAATAGACTTGTTTTCAAGTAAAAATATTGTTTTAAAATGCTTTTAAATGGAAATGAAGCAAAACGGAAGGTTAGTGTTCGAACTGATGAATTTTGCAGGTCAATATTTTGCTGGCTCGACAACTGTTAAAGCCAGCGTAATTTTTTACGTAAGACGCTCAATGTAAACAGAACAAAGGGAAATAACTGATAACTTACGCTCAAAAATCGATATATTATATTCGATTTCGTCACATAGGGTGGGTCAATTTGAAATTTTTTTTTCCGATGTCTTCGCTAGGGCTCAATGTACAAGTATAGCAATTTCGGTGCAATTCCGTGAGAGATTCTAAGAGGAGATGTGTGCCAAAAATCGATAGACAGACAGACAACCACAGTTTTATATATATAGATGGTGATTATTTCATATTAAGGTGAACGTTAATGTTTGTAAATAACATAAGGTGACTTATTTACCTTATAATTGTTGTTTTATCACCTGCATTATTAAATATTGAAGTGGTTGTTCAACATTTTACAGGACAGGAAAATATTATTTTAATCAGAAATCAGGGAACATTTAGTTTTTACTAACTTTTCTTGACTTTATATTTGGTCTTGAAAACTAAAGTACGTATTATTTCGTTTTCCACCACAACACAAACACTGTGAACTTTTCTATCTGAAGTGAAATATCTTGATTTATTACAACACATAATTTATTACACACATAATTCTACACACACACACACACACGTCTATTTCTCTCTCTCATACGTACACACTGTATCTCTCTCTCTCTCTCTCTCTCTATATATATATATATATATATATATATATATATATATATATATATATATATATATATATATATATATATATAATATATAAGATCAAAAGATGGTTAAATGAGTTCCATGTATTTTATTATGCGCATTTCAAAAACAAATATCATCATGCAATAACATTTGTGTTTTCATTAGATAAAATAGGAAGACATGATATGAAGGTTAAAAACACTTGTGGATAGTGCAGTTTTAAATCAACATATCATGTTTTCCTATTTTATCTGATGAAAACACAAATGTTATTGCATGATGATATTTGTTTTTGAAATGCGCATAATAAAATACATGGAACTCATTTAACCATCTTTTGATCTTATATATTATGTATACTCCAGTCCTACAAACTGTAGAGTGCTTCTTATCCGATATCTGCATTGCTTTATTGTACTACAATAAAACTCACCTACATATATATATATATATTTATTAAAATAACAGATTAAAGTTTAAGCAAAGAATCGCTGCTATTCATCCTCATCGAGCCCTCTTTGGATTTTAGTCTTCAAATTTATTATTATTACTATATATATATATATATATATATATATATATATACAATATATTAACAAATGGAAACTATATTTATAAAACCATATTTATTTCATTATACATATTTCAAGGGCCACCAACGCAGATTATGGTGCGCTTTCATCAGATAAAATATATAGATTAGTTTTATAAATAAATATTGACATACCCTGAATAATAGCCGGATTAATTTTAATGATAGGTTGAATTTTAAACTAATGATTGAATTAATAAATTATTAATTAAACATTTAATCAAATTTATTAATTAAACCTTAGATAAAATTGTTCAACCTATCATTATAATGAATCCGGCTATTATTCATCCATGCTATATTCATTTCTTCACTTCTTTTCTCATAGCGTAAACAAAATTACGCTATTGCTGTCCTTATAACTAATATTCTCTCTCACTTAAATATACTCACGTTTACTCTATCCCACTGGCAAAAAGTGGATATAAACAACTTCTTTTCCTCTTTCTCCTCTTCCAACGGCTTAATTTAAATATACTGTTATTTAAACCTTTCCGACACTAATTTGCATAATAAACCAACGATAAATCTATTTTTTCCACTATCCAGGAGACACCAACCGTGAAGGTTGCATTTTTCAGGGTATGTCAATATTTATTTATAAAACTAATCTATATTATATTTTATCTGATGAAAGCGCACCATAATCTGCCTTGGTGGCCCTTGAAATATGTATAATGAAATAAATATGGTTTTATAAATATAGTTTACATTTGTTAATATTTACTCCAATAATTTGTTGGGTGCTTTATATCAGTTATAAAAAATATTTTGCTTGTTGTATCCCAACAAATTAAATATAACCTCTACATATATGTTGCTCCTTTACTGTTGAGCGCTTTAAATTATAACTGAATAATAATGGAATTCTTTAAGATCTCTTCTTCTCTAAAGGACATACCTTTACCTAGGAATAAATCTTTATAAAACAACTAATAGAAAAATCAGACTCATTTATAAGAAGACTCAGGTGGCGAGCTTTCCACTTCGATAAATCTGATGCGCAATAGAATCTTCAAATCTAAAAAGAATCCACCTTCTAACAAACTACTAATGGATTTTGAAAATGAGATCATCTCTATCATTCAAAGCATTAAATTTAAAAAAAAACAACTTCGAAATCCAGGATTACCTAAGAAATCTCAAAACTAATATAGAAAGCTTTGAAAAAACGGAAAAAAATTCTAGTCATGTCAGATAAAACGAACAATCTCTATGGAATGCAAAAGGATATTTATAACGATCTTATATTGAAGGAATTAAGGAAGAAATACAAAAAAACAACCAACGATGACCTTGAAAAACTGAATACGGAAGCTACTTACATAATGCAGGAATTAGGCATCGAAAATAGGACACAACCCTTCATGCCTAGGAAACCAAAAATTAATATGAAGGACCATAAAAGGAATTTTGAAATTGAATTACCAGTTAGATTGATTGCACCATCTAAATCGGACCTTGGCATACTTAGCAAGAATATTTAAGACAGAATCATACCACAAATTAAGGAATTATCTTATTTAAAATTATGGAAAGGAACTAATGAAGTTATCGACTGGTTTAAATACATTAAATATAGCTATAATAATAAGTTTATTCAATTGGATATTGCTAATTATTACTCATCCATCACTCCTAATTTACTTAATAAAGCCCTAACATATGCATTTAAACATACAGACTTAACTAGTAATGAAATGCACATTATCTTAACTGCACGGAAAACATTAATTAAATTTAACAACCACCTCTGGACTAGAGCAGACAGAGATAGTAATTTTGATATCAATATGGGGTCATCCGATTCCGCACAAATAACGGATCTTGTGGGGCTTTTTATTAATAATACTCTACATAGGAAAATACCGGAGGTTTATATCGCGACGACATGCTTTTACTTATAGAAAATAATAACTGTGAAATAAATAGGAAAAGAAAAGAAATTATACAATTTTTTAATTACCTTAATCTTAAAGTAGAAATAGAGAATAATTATAAAATAGTTAACTTTCTAGATGTAACTTTAAACCTTAACACAGGTCTTTATTATCCATTTCACAAACTAAACGAGAACTTAAACTACGTTAATTTTAACTCCAATCACCCCAGATCCGTTAAAAACACTATAGTAAACTCTGTGCAGCAACGTATTTCTAGAATTTCAGCTAATAAGAATATTTTTGAAGATAAAGCGCAATATTATAACGAAGCGTTAGATAGAGCTGGATATAGTAATAACATTAAATATATTGATAATAATGATATGCCAACTAACCATAATTTTAACAACTACAATAATTCGAAAAACAAAAAAAGAAATAGAACTAGGAATATATTAAGTATTAAAACTCCTATTGCTAAATTATTCTTTAAAGCTCTAGATAAATGCTTTCCTATAACACATAGGTATTACTCAATATTTAATAGACATACTATAAAATTATCATATTCCACCACCAGTAATTTAGCACAGAATATTAATAGAATTAATAATAGAAACTTAAAACCTAACCAGAATACCATTAATAACCCCAGCAATATCCAATTTAATAATACGGCTCCTAGGAACTTAAATTTAGATAAATGTAACTGTAGAAATAAATCTAACTGTCCGCTAAATAGCAATTGTTTAGTTAAAAATAGTATATAATTGTGATGTAAAAACTAATTTAAATTAATTTAATTATATAGGCTCTACCCCCACAGATTTTAAGTCCCGTTTTAATAACAATAAATGCTCTTTTACGAATATAAATAAAAAATCTTCAACTTCTCTATCTAATTTACTATGGGACCTAAAATCAAAGAACACCAACTATTCTTTACTTTGGAATATTAACTCCAAAGCACCTTCATTCAATGCTTCATATGAAAATTGTGCTCTTTGTATAGAGGAAATATTTTTTATATTAAAAAGTAAAAATTCTGTCAATTTAAGAAATAACCTTTTCAGTTCTTGTAAACATCGGTTGAATTCAACGTTTAAATATTTATATAAAATGTAATACATATCGATACAGGTATCGATAAATCATTAGATTCCTTTATAAGACTGCTTATAACTCTCTTAAGGAAAAACTTTTTTCTTGAAAAATGTTTCTTGATAAACGTACTGAAAGATTTAAAGAAAATTTTTTGAAAATTCCTCTGATGGGTATAAGAAAATTATAATTCATATTTTATATTGTGTATTTTATATTTCTATATTCTTATCATCATCATCATCATCATTTTACGTCCGCTTTTCCTTGCTTGCAAGGGTGGGACGGGTCTTATTCAGCACAGCATCTCTCCACTCATCACGGTCCCTCGTCATCTCCACCATGAGCTTCAATGATCTGAGGTCTGTTCTCACCACCTCCGCCCATGTTTTTCGTGGTCTACCTCTACCACGTCTTCCTTCAACTGGCATTTCCTGGCACTTCTTCACCCATCGGTCATCCTCCATGCGCATCACATGTCCATACCACCTCAGTCTCCTCTCCCGTACACTACATTCTATCCCTCTCAGACACAGTTTCTCTCTCAACACATTTATGCCGGGTCGTTCACGCACATTTACACTGCACACCCAACGGAGCATGCTTGCCTCATTTCTCTCCAGACGTCGCATATCCTCTGCGGTTGCTGCCCATGTCTCACTACCATGCAGCATCGCACTCCTCACACAGGCATCATACAACCGGCCTTTCGTACGCAGGGAGAAACCCTTCTTCGTCAACAGAGGAAGCAGCTCCCTAAACTTCTTCCAACCCGTCCTTATTCTAGATACTATGGCCTCGGAACACTCTCCTCCCATGCTAATCTTATCTCCTAGGTACCGGAAGCTATCCATCACTTCTATAGCGCCCTCTCGCATTTGAAAAATGTGTCTATCAGTGCGACTTCTACTGTCTAATTTCTCTGTACATCTACTGCATACATATTTCTCCCTACCTGTTAGTTTGCCTGCTATCCTGCTACATCTCTTGTGTACCCAGGACCTGCATTGTGTGCATTTTATAGAATTTATGCCAGTTCCTTTTCTGCATATCGAACATGGCCATTTCCCTGACGGAATCAGGGTTTTGTCCTCTTTTCTACTCATCAACACTTTTGTCTTAGCTAGATTTACTCTCAGTCCTCTTGCTTCCAACTGCTGTTTCCATAGCCGGAATTTATTCTCTAGCTCCTCTACTGATTCTGCTATAAGAGCCAGATCGTCAGCATAGAGAAGTTCCCATGGACAGCCAGTCTTAAACTCCTCTGTTATGGCTTGGAGGACTATAATGAACAAGAGCGGGCTGAGGACCGAACCCTGATGTACTCCTACTTGTATCTGGAATTCCTCACTAAACTCCATTCCTACCCTGACTTTACTGAGAGTACCTCTGTACAAAGTTTGCACTGTCCTCACAAGCCATTCCTCAACACCTAGCTTCCTTAGGGACCACCAGATGACAGATCGGGGTACCCTATCAAAGGCCTTCTCTAGGTCAACAAAGGCTAAGTATAGTGGCTTATTCTTCTCTAAGAACCTCTCTTGCATTTGTCTCACCAAGAAGAGGGCATCTGTTGTACTCTTCCCAGGCACAACACCAAACTGCATCTCATCTAGTTTGACCCTTTCTCTAATTAGTTGTGCTAAAACCCTTTCTGCCACTTTCATAACCTGATCTATCAGTTTTATACCCCTATAATTGCTCCTCTCCAAAGCATCCCCTTTACCTTTGTAGCAATTTATGAGAATACTGCTGCACCAGTCTTTGGGTATGACACCACCATATATAGCCTGATTGATGATGCGTGCAACCAGTTTAGTGCCTACGTCCCCTGATGCCTTCAGAATCTCAGCAACTATTCCCGATGGTCCGGCCGCCTTACCATTTTTCATTTCCCTAATCGCCTCTTGGTCAATCTCAATAGCTGGTCCCTCTGTCGGATCTACCAAGGGTAATTTCTCTCTCTCCCATTCGTTCTCCACATTCATCAGTCTCTCTCTCTCTTATATTTTTAAAAATTATTATTCATATTTTATATTGTGTATTTTATATTTCTATATTCTTATATTTTTCAAATGCTTAATATATATATATATATCAAAATGTTTTTATATATATATAAACATAGTGATTTTTTATGTATATATGGTATAACCTAAAATTTGTACTTTAAATATATTCTATAAATATACTCTTATGAAAGAGTTTTTTTATGGTTTATGCTTTAGATATATTCCTATGAAAATTTTAAATATTATAATTTCTATATGTTATGACGTTATAGCAAGTAAATTTATGTTTTAACAGTTATAACAGGTAGATTTATGAATTTATAAATTTATGACTTACTATAAAATAACATAAGATTCATATTCTAATTACATTATTAAGATAGAAAATTTAACTTTTTAACTTCTTAACCTTATAGCATTTAATCCTTAGAGTTATCTGAATTATTAATAAATCACTAACAATTTCCTTTACGTTGTACTGCAAATAATACAAATAAGGGATTATTCTTCTGTAAACTCTCGGAATTTTAAAATAATTAATGATAATATATATCTTATTATAATAATAATATATATGGTTTTGTAATTATAATATATTTTTTAATAATATATATAAAAGTTTTCAATTTTTTAATAATCTAACATACACATTTAAACTACTGATTGAATTAATAAATTATTAATTAAACATTTATAACGGCGGCGAAGATTCGAAACCTAATCTGAGCTTTCCCGCCTCTGGGACAAGCCGTGGTAACTTGTTTACGCTCAAGAGACTAACCCCTTGGGGGAGGCTAAACACAGGTCAGAGGTGTTTACGCCTGACAGAAAATAGGTCAGAGGATATATCCATCTTTCTGACTTGTTTACGCTTGGCAAACTAATCCCTTGGGAGACTAACCAAAGTTCAGAGGATATATCTATCCTTCTAACTTCAACTCTTATAAATACAGGGATTGTTTACGCCTAAAACAGAAAAGAAGTGGATACAGACAAGACGAGACGTTTTTACAGGCTCTCGTCACGAAAAGCCAGTCTGCCATTTATTCTCACCTTCCTGGCTGATCGCTGACTCCTGCAATACAAATAAGTAAATATACTGATACGCCGCACACACGCATTCATAGTGAGGCCAGCATTTGTACACGCACAATTCATTTCTGTTTACACATATTATAATCGTATTCTGTGATATTTGAATTTACGTGGCTCGAAGAGCCACCAAATTATTGTATGAATATTTTGTGTCAATTATTTTATCATTCAATATTCAAATTGAATATTGTTGTAATAAAATAAACTTTGTAACAACACTCCTGGTATTTTTCTTTACACCGAAACCACCATACCAACAGTTACATCCATCCACTTGTCGTTACAACCACACATAATATTTCGTTACACATTTAATCAAATTTATTAATTAAACCTTAGATAAAATTCTTCAACCTATCATTATAATGAATCTGGCTATTATTCATCCACGCTATATTCATTTCTTCACTTCTTTTCTCATAACGCAAACAAAATTACGCTATTGCTGTCTTTATAACTAATATTCTCTCTCACTTAAATATACTCACGTTTACTCTATCCCACTGGCAAAAAGTGGATATAAACAACTTTTTTTTCTCTTTCTCTTTTCCCTCTTCCAACGGCTTAATTTAAATATACTGTTATTTAAACCTTTCCGACACTAATTTGCATAATAAACCAACGATAAATCTAATATCTCCACTATCCAGGAGACACCAACCGTGAAGGTTGCATTTTTCAGGGTATGTCAATATTTATTTATAAAACTAATCTATATTATATTTTATCTGATGAAAGTGCACCATAATCTGCCTTGGTGGCCCTTGAAATATGTATAATGAAATAAATATGGTTTTATAAATATAGTTTCCATTTGTATATTTACTCCAATAATTTGTTGAGTGCTTTATATCAGTTATAAAAAATATTTTGCTTGTTGTCCCAACAAATTAAATATAACCTCTACATATATATATATATGGTCCCTGGTGGAGCCTATCTCTCTCCAGTCCTGATTTCACCCGATTTCTTCCAGAGAAAGTTAGAAAGTGAGAGAGAGGAAATGAGAAAGAGATATAGAGTAAGAATCCACCCTAGTACTAGATTGGTACTTATGGACCTTGAAAGGTTGAAAGGCAAACGTGACCTTGGTGGGATTTGAACTCAGAGAGTCGGAACAATTATATAAGTATATATATGTATGTATATATATATACAGTATATATGTATGCACGTATACACACACATATATATATGTATGTATATATATATATATACAGTATATATGTATGCACGTATACACACACACATATATATATATATATATATATATATATATATATATAAAACTTAACTTTGATAAGTTTCGGCCTGTATTGTACATATATATATTTGAAATTATATTAGAGACTTTTAACGTATGACACGGGTTACAACCCGGAAAAGTAAGCATTGTCAACGACACCACGTACCTGCTATCTTAATTATAACTTTAATTAATCTAATTATATTTTATGTAGCAATTATCTTATGTTAGAGTGAAAGTTAATATTTTGTAGATAACATAGAGTGAGCTATATGTTCCAGCGTAGGTGTTCCATCACCTACATGATTAAATATTTCATTTCATGAGAAACTACGCTACATCATGAATTGGTTGTCCACATTTTACAGGATAGTGAGAAATAGGTTTAAATCACCAACATCCAAACAATTAACTTTCCTGGTCTTTCTTGACTTTACATTTGGACTTGAAATATAAAGTACGTATTATTTGTATTGTTAACACAGAAGATATTGTGTACTTTTCTACACTCCGTGATAAACAATTCAGGTTTGTTAAGACTGCTCGCATATACATCAATACACACCTGATCATATATATAAGTACATAGAGGACCATTTCTTACCCCAAATCACTCGTACATTGTCATATCTCTTCTCGAGTTTTGAGAATTCTTCAAGAATTACAATGGAAGACGTTAAACCCTTGGACATTTCTAACACACCTGTTTGTACCAATATAGATACAGTTACACAGACATACAGTGATGAGAAACCTTTACCTAGTGAAACATGTACTGAACAAGGATCATTATACAGAAATATAGCTGTGAGATTTGTAGGAAGACTTTCTCATCAGAATATGATTTATTTACACACAAACACTGTGAGATATGTGGGAAATCTTTTGTCTGTAACCGTGATTTATGTAGACACAAAAGAACACACACTAGGGAAAAACCTTTCCACTGTGAAATATGTGGTAAATGTTTCACTCAGAAATTCCATCTTGTTAGCCACATACGTAGCCACACTGGGGAAAAATCCTATCACTGTGAAATATGTGGGAAATCTTTCACTAAGAAATCCAATCTTGTTAGCCACATTCGTAGTCACACTGGGGAAAAAGCATGTGGGAAATATTTTGGTGTAGCTCTACTCTGTCACTACACAAAAGAACACACACTGGAGAGAAACCCTATTCCTGTGATGTATATGGGAAAATATTTGTCTACAGCAGAGACTTAACTACACACAAATACAAACACACTGGAGAGAAACCCTTCCATTGTGAAATATGTGGGAACATTTTTGTTCGAGGAGTGATTTAACTATACACATAAGAACACACACTGGAGAGAAACCCTGGCATTGTGAAATATGTGAGAAAACATTTCTCCAAAGCTCTCATTTGCCTGCACACAAAAGAATACACACAGGAGAAAAACCCTTTCATTGTGAAATATGTGGGAAATCTTTCACTCAGAAATCGAATCTTGTTACCCACATATGTATTCACACTGGGGAATAACCCTTCTGCAATGAAATGTACTGAACAAGAATTATTAGATAGAAATATTCCTGAATATAGCTGTAAGATTTGTAGTAAAACATTCTCATCAGACAAACCCTATCACTGCAAAATATGTGGGCAATCTTTCACTCAGAATTACAACCATATATGTTGTCACACTGGGGATAAAGCTCTATCATTGTGAAATATGTGATAAATCTTTTATTAAAAGCAGTGATTTAAAAGTACACAAAAGAACACTGGAGAGAAACCTTTCCATTGTAAAATATGTAGGAAATGTTTTAGCTGTAGCTCTCATTTAATTGTTCACAAAAGTACACTCATTGGAGAGAATCAATGTCACTATATAGTAAGTCTTTCATTAGTAAATCTAATCTTCTTGACAATGGAGAAAAACACTTCTGTTGTGAAATGTGTGGGTTGCAGGGATTTAAATAAACATAAATAAACAGACTGGGAGCAAACAACATCACTGAAATAAGTGGTATGTTGATCACTTGAAATTCTCATCTTGTTGGAGACATAAGTAGTAACACGGGAGAAAAACCTTGCCACTGTGAAATGTGTGGGTAATGTTTTCTTGAAAACAGTAGTTTAACTGTTCACAAAAGAAGAAACACTTCCATTGTGAAATATGTGAGAAATATTTTGTCAGGTGCAGTGATTTAAATAAGCACAAACAGACACACTGGAGACAAACATCATCACTGAAATATGTGGTAATGTGTTCACTTGAAATTCTCATTTTATTCAACACTGGAGGAAAAAACTTTGGCACTATGAAATGTGCCAATCTTTCATGAAAAACAATCATTTGAAGACAAAAAAAAAACATACACACTGCAGAAAAATCATATCACTGTTAAAAATGTGAGAAATGTTATGTCAAAATCAGTGTTTTTGAAAGAACACATTGGAGAAAAACAATATCATTTAGAAATATGGGGTTTACGTTTTGTTACAAATGGTCATTTACACAAAAGAACACAAACTGGAGTAAAATCATATTATTTTAAAATATATTGGAAAGGTTTTGTTACAAATGGTTACAAAGACACAAAAGAACACTTTGGAGAAAAACCTTTCATTGTGAAAAATGTGAGAAATCTTTTACAGATAGTTTCGTACTTAATAAACATATATGTCTTCAGACTGGAGGAAAGAAACTTCTAGTGTGAAACATGTTGGAAATCTTTTATTCAGTATTCTACTCATGTTGGCCACATAGTCAGACTGCAGAAAAAAGACCTTCCCCAGTGAAACATGTGGGAAATACTTTGTGACTAACAGTAACTTAGACAGAAACACTGGTGATAAAACTATTTAACTGTGAACCCTGAGATACCCTTCCTTTTACCAGTCTAAACTTATTGTCCACCAACATCAAAAATGTAACCATATCAGTTCTACAGACTCCATTTCTTAAATATGTTTTAAACTGGAATCAAAATCCTTTGCATGTCTAACTTTTGTCTTCCTAAATTTATTTTTAATGATATAATTGCAAAATTCTTTTTCTTTTTTTCTTTGTTTGCAATAGCTAAAATTTCCTGTTGTAATGTATAATTGAGGGACCCTCTATCATCTGAGGTAATGATGTGTCTTGTCTCAGGTATGTTAGAGGTCAACACCAACATTCCCTGTTGTGGTGTGTAAATAAGGGACCCTCTATCACATGAACTAATGCTGTGTCTTGTCTCAGATATGTTAGAAGTCAACACCAACATTCCCTGTTGTAATGTGTAATTGAGAGACTCTATCATCTGAGGTAATGCTGTGAGTGTCTTGTCAAAGAAATATTAGAAAGCAGCACCAACATTGTCACATATTGAACTCATATTGTATGTCATTTAACAAGTGCTGTCTTATTTTTTTTTTTATTTAATGACAGCCAATCATATCACAATTATGTGTTTCAAGTGTGCTCATATTTTTGCCTATTATACTTCAGTTAAACTGGGGTACTCAATTTTATCCAACAGGTTTGACATACAGTCTTACAGATCCAGAAGTACACAATTATTTCTGTTGTCATGGAATTACATTCAGTGTTGTTGTTGTTACATCCTCACTTTAGTTCTACAGTTCATTATTTCTTCAGAGGGTCGGACACCATGCTTTGCAGCAAAGAGTTACGGCCCTTTATGGTCTGAGTTCAAATCCCGCCAAGGTTAACTTTGCCTTTCATCCTTACGGGGTCGATAAAATAAAGTACCAGTAATACACTGGAATAATTGCTGGCCTTGTGCCAAAAATAGAAACAATTATTTCTTCAGTTCAACAGTTCTCCAGCTCAACAGTTCAACATTTCTATATTTTATTGTGTTGAAATAGAAATTTACAAATTACTGTTCCTAGTTCAATTCCTTACACATTTAATTGAAGGAGTGTATATGTCTTTTCCTGGTTTTTATATACTTCTTTTTAGTGTAAATCATTTATCAGTTTTTCATAATATATTAAATAAATTATATTTATCTCCTGAAATTCAATCTATTTTTGTTAATTAAAGAGTTACATTTGAGGAATTTGTCCAGTCTGTGATTCCATACTTTTGTTATTTTCCCATTTAAATATCTGTTTTGAACACCATATGTAATGATAACTTGAAAGTTGTTAGAATAGATCAAACACAAACACTTCATTGGTATTTTATATGTTTAAAATTCTATTGGACTTTGTTGTTTTTAAAACTTGTGAGGCCCCCAGAGGTTTCAATGGCTACTTCAACACATCTCCCTCACTAGCCTCCAGGTTAACCCTTTCTCCATTCTGTCCTTAGCTAGAAGCATGAGGCAACTGGTACCTGGGTTTCTGCTGGCCAGAGAGAATTTTGAGACACTGTCTTGGCTGGTATCATTGGGGTTGTGATAGTATAGGTTACTGAATGTTCTTAGACACAGTAAATAATGGTATTTGATGTAGGCACAGGCCCAATAATATTGAGGGTCTGGAAAAGTGCATTACTGGTACTTTATTTTATCAACCCCGTATGGATGAAAGGGAAAGCTACCCTCAGCATGAACTCAGAACATAAGAGGGCATAACTATATAATGCAAAGCTTGTTGTCTGACTCTCTACCGATTACTGCCAATTTACTGCACTAGTCACACTAAATAAAAGTATTTTGAGAAATATGAAGCAACAAACTTGTTAAATCTCTATTGATTTGTAAATTAGGCTCAAGACCAGCAATTTTGGGGAAGGGCAAAGTTTATTAAATCAACCATAGTACATATAATATATTTTATCTAGCCTAGAAGAATAAAATATAAAATTTACCTCAGTGGGATTTGAACTCAGAATATTAAAAGCCAGGAGAAATACTGCAATGGTAGGTTTTCTGACACTCTACCAATTCTCTCATTCTACCATCTTTGTTTAAATCTATATTAAAGTAAATGTAGAATATATTTGTCCTTCTACTGTTTGAAATTCTACTGAAATCATCTCAGAACAACACAGTAGTGTTTCAATAGAGCTGTTATTTATTAAATCATTCATTTAACCCTTTAGCATTTAAACCATCTGTATCCAGCCAGAGTTCTCTTACCTTTTCTGTTCAAACTGGCCGTAACCGGCCGTTCATACTGATGTTCAGGTATTGTTCCCAAAATAAATAATATCAAAATCTCATGGATTCAATATTTTGTGAGATAATTACGTTTACTGCGAAAATATAATAGTAAATATAGAGTAATGTAAATGATAGAAGAAGAAAACCAGACATTACTGGATATTAATTCAGTGATTAATGCTAAGGGACACTACCAATTCTGTCATTCTACCATCTCTGTTTAAATCTATATTTAAGTAAATGTAGAATATATTTGTCCTTCTAACATTTGAGGGATCTGCTTCCTCTGCTGACGAAGAAGGGTTTTCTCCCTACGTTTGAAAGGCCGTTTATATGATGCCTGTGTGAGGTGCGCGATGCTGCATGGTAGTGAGACATGGGCAGCAACTGCAGAGGATATGCGACATCTGGAGAGAAATGAGGCAAGCATGCTTCATTGGATGTGCAATGTCAATGTGCGTGAACGACCAAGCATAAATGTATTGAGAGAGAAACTGTGTTTAAGAGGGATAAGTTGTAGTGTGTAGGAGAGGAGACTGATGTGGTATGGACATGTGATGCGCATGGAGGATGACCGCTGGGTAAAGAAATGCCAGTTGAAGGAAGACCAAGAAAAACATGGGTGGAGGTAGAGAGAGCAGACCTCAGATCGCTGAAGCTCACGGTGGAGATGACGAAGGACCGTGACAAGTGGAGAGATGCTGTGCTGAATAGGACCTATCCCACCCTTGCAAGCAGGGAAAAGCAGACGTAAAATGATGACGATGATATATATATAATAATAATAATAATATTAGTAATAATATTTATTTCATTATATATGTTTCGAAGATGCAAAGTTTTATCATCAACATCATCATTTTACGTCCGCTTTTCCCTGCTTGCAAGGGTATAACATAAACAAAACATGTTCTCCTTAGACAAAATACAGAGAAAATGTATAATTTTTTCCTGATATGCTGGTAGATAAACAAACTGGAGGGATCGATGACAACCAGGCACACACACACACATATATATATATATATACACATACACACACACACACACAAATAAATTAAAACATATCAAATATGTTTAGAATTTTGTTTCTCAAGAAGCAAACTCAATAGATTTTATCTAGAGCCATAACAACCAAATACAAAGATATATATATATATAGAGAGAGAGTGACCCATATATCATATATTTTCTTCAATATATGGCTCTTTCTCTCTCTGTACATAGATATATCTTTTCACTTGGTTATATACATATTATAAGAACAGATTAAAGTATAAGCAAAGAATCGTTGCTTTCACCTCTGGAGAGTGTGTGTGTGTGTTTTTGTAGGATGTTAGTCATGGTAAGTTTTAACCGTAAGAGTTTATTGTCGAGATCCTACAAAAACACACACATACTCACCACAACCTCTCCAGACCACATTTGAAAATACTTTACAACTTTCTTCACCCATTCCTGAGAGGGTTGTAAGGGGTAGAGTCCTCACACACCTCTTCTAGGTCCTATGTTTGTAAAATTTCCTCTATACACTACACACACACAACAACATATCATTCTGCACACACACACATCCAAACACCACAATACATACCCCCATCCCACACAACAGACACATCATGTCACACCACATCCAATACATACCATACCACACCACAACACTTTCAAACCAGGTAGTTATACCAACCCAGTATCTTGGTTTTAGTGATATTTTTGTAACAAAACTCAACATCCCAGACCTTAGCAAGTGGAGTGGAACTCATCAGATTGGACATTAAATGATGAGCTGTGACATCATTGGTGTCAATCTGTTTCAGCCATTCCTTTGAACAACAATGTATAGATATATAGAAATCATATATATATATGTGTGTGTGTGTGTGTGTTCAAGAGACTAGGTGCAGGGGTGGGTCTGCTAGATTCATTGTGGGTAAAAAACGATGCTATAAACTTTTCTGGATGGGAAATGACAATGGGCTGAGTGGAGTAGGAATTATGTTAGCAGAGAAATGGGTAGCTATAAATAGAGCGAACGATAGAATATTTAAAATAAGACTAGTTCTAAATATAACAACTATGACAATAATATCCGCTTTTGCACCTCGATCTGGCCTACTTGACGTTGTAAAAGATAGGTTCTATGATTCGCTAATGCTCACTTCCTCCCAAATAACTGACAGTGACTACATAATTATTGCTGGTGACCTAAATGGTCACGTTGAACTACATAGTGATGGCTATGAGGGAATCCATGGAGGCTATGGGTTTGGTACTAGAAATGAAGAAGGCTTCAGGATCCTGGAATTTTGTGATGCTAATAACCTAACTATCTGTAACACAAACTTCAAATAATGAGACAATCACTTGATCACTTATAGATCAGGTGAACACGCCAGCCAGATATATTATATCCTTACTAGAAGATGTGACAGAGTGTCTGTTGTAAACACTAAATCCCTCCCCTGTGAAGAATCCACCTCCTAACATAGCCTAATAGTTAGTGACCTCATAGTGAGGACTAGACGTACTCAATGACAGATGAGGACTACTTTGAGGAGAAGAATATGGAAGTTGAAGGACCCCACAGCCAGTAACAAATTTAAAAGCATATTTGTTAATGCTTTTCACAGTAACGAAAAGCAATTAGAGACATACAATATAGAGAAACAGTGGGAATTCTTGAAAGTTAACCTGCTGAAGGCGACAGATGAAATCTGTTGCTGGAGCAGACCTATAGGCAGGAGGAGAGTAACTTGGAGGTGGAACAGTAAGCTGGAGGAGACAATCAGGGCCAAAAAGCAGGCTTGGAAAGTATTGTGGGATGGGGAAAGTAGAGAACACTATTAGGTTACTAGGAGACAATTGTACTTTGCAAGAAGGGAAGCAGAGGATAAAAAGTTCAAGCATATTCTACAACATGAGGACCAAAAGCGTGAGGTGTTCAGGATCACAAAACAAAGTGTCAAGGAAAACCATGATATTGTCGGGGAGAAGTGTGTCCGTAATGATGATGGTGTACTTGCCCTCACTGATGCTGATAAGAAGGTAGCTTGGAAGTGTCACTATGAGAGACTATTAAATGAGGAGAATAAATGGGAAAAAGTTAGTCTGCCCCAAATCGATCCAATAGAAGGACCAGCAGTGCAAGTTAATGGTAGTATAATAAGTAAGGCAATTAAAGATATGAAGACAGGCTAGGCCTTCGGAGATAGTTGTTGAGATGTTGAAAGCATCTGGAATGGTGGGACATACTATGGTCACCCAGATAGTGAACCAAGTAATACAGAATGGGGTCATACCATCATTAACTGCTACAAGGGCAAAGGAGATGCTCTAGATAGAGGAAACTATTAAGTTAGTTGACCAGATCATGAAGGTCATAGAAAGAGTTATAGTGCAACGAATCAGAGACCGAATTGATGTAAATGAATTGCAGTTTGTGTTTGTGCCAGGTAAAAGTACCACAGATGCTCTTTTCCTTGTACAGCAACTACAGGAGAAGTACCTAGCTAAAAGTAAAACCCCTCTACTTAGCTTTTATAGACTTGGAGAAAGCCTTTGACAGAGTCCCCCGCTCCATTATGTGGTGGGCTCTTAGAAAACTAGGAGTAGCTGAATGGCTTGTTAGAGCTATACAAGGCATGTATAGAAAAACAGTCAGCAAGGTTAGAATTAACAATGAATATAGTGAAGATTTTATCGTAAAAGTAGGTGTTCATCAAGGCTCCGTCCTTAGTCCCCTCCTGTTTATTATTACCCTTCAGGCTATAACAGAGGAGTTTAAGACTGGCTGCCCATGGGAACTTCTATATGCAGATGATCTAATGCTCATACCTGAATCAATGGCTGAACTAGAGAAGAAATTCCAAACATGGAATCATGGCCTAGAATCAAAAGGCCTTATAGTTAACTTGTCTAAGACTAAATTTCTAGTATGTAGAAAGAAAAATAGGGCACTGGTACCCTCTGGGAAATGGCCATGCTCAGTGCGTAGGAAAGGAGTAGGTAGAAATTCCATTTTATGTCCCAAATACAAACTATGGGTACATAAAAGATGTAGTGGGATCACAGGCAAGCTATCTAAGAACGTAGACTTTATATGTGGCCAATGCTCATCTGCAATAAGTAGCAAGTGTCCACAGGATATTAGCTCCTTCTATTGCCCAGATGGTTCTATAGAAATAGGGGGCACTTTCTGTGGCCTGGGTGATGAAATCAGCAGTGATGGATAGTGTTCTGAAACTACAGTAACCAGAGTCAGAATGGTATGGAAAAAGGCCAGAGAGCTAATACTGCTGCTGGACACAAAAGGTTTCTCCATAAAAATGAAAGACAGATTGTATTATGCCTGTATACGAACAACAATGTTACATGGCAGTGAGACATGGGCATTCTGTGCAGAGGACCTGCACAGATTGGAAAGGAACGAAGCATGCATGCTCCGTTGGATGTGTAATTGTAATATACATGAACGGCAAAACATAAACGAACTAAGTGAGAATTAGGAATAAGAGGGATCAGATGCTGTTTACTTGAGCAAAGATTACATTGATATGGTCACGTGATGCGCATGAAAGATGACAGCTTTATAAAAAAGTGCAGGGTGATCAAAATTGATGGAAGTTACGGAGTAGGTAGACCCAGAAAAACATGGGACGACATAAAATCCAACCTTCCACACTTACACCTCTCTGAGACAATGTCACTGGATTGAGATATATGGTGCCATGCAGTAACAGAGAAGACTGCCTTCCCTACATGCAAAGTTAACCTACAGTCAGTAGGCCCCTCCTAACCAAATATACACCCAACCCACACATCCTATTCCATCCTCCCACTCCCACCAACACCACCCTGTCTCTCTAAAGTTACGTTGGTACCACAACATCCAGTCCAAACTAAAGAGGTTGTGTAGGTGTCATGACGAAAAACCTCACAGGAAATGTAGTTGGTGTTAGGAAGAGCATCCAGCCATAGAAAACATGTCCTACATGGGCGAGACACGGTCACCCGATCAATCTTGCCTCAAGTGGGACAATTCCCGTCTAACCCATGCTAGCGTGGAAGACAGATGTTAAACAATAATGATGATGATGATATATAGTGTATATAATAGTTATAATGTCACTGGTACCGATCTGTATCAGCCTTTCCCTTGTACAACATGACATATAGTCTATATATATTGGACAATATTATATATAGTGTATATGTGGTGTATATAGTAGTTGTGGCAATTATATACATATGTACACACACACACTGACAAACATGTATATACATATAGAAGGGTCGGATGAGGAGTTCATAGGTTGACCAAGTTACTCACATGGAATGAGACAATGTATACTCACATATATACTATATATATACAAACACATATATTTTATAGTAAAGTGATACAGCATATTGTAATATAATTGTTTCTACTTTTGGCCCAAAGCCAGCAATTAACCCAGTGTATTACTTAATTTATCGACCCCGTAAGGATTAAAGGCAAAGTTAACCTCGGCGGGATTTGAACTCAGTCCGTAAAGGGACGTAACTGTTCTGCAAAGCATGGCGTCCGACCCTCTACCGATACTGCCAATCCACCGCCCCAACAGCATATTGTAATATAATGTTTTCAAGGGGAGGTACATTGTGTCCTTAAGCAAGGCACATCATTCCACATGTCTCTAATGTTTTTGTTTTTCATCTTTTCATTTCCATTTTTTAAATGTTTTATTACCTTTAATATTGTGTTTTGTTTTAATATAAACAGTTATGTAAAATTAATAATGTTATTTATACAAATCTGAATAAATTACCAACATATCGACTGAACGGGTGAATTAAGATAACGGAAGTTGTTTCTGAATGTATTAAATTATGTAGGGGACTTTTAAGACATGAGACCGGTGTCAACTAGACAGTGAAATATTACCATTTATATCAGCTCCATTGTTACAACTTAAACCTCTTCTAATTTCATCTTTTATGGTGATTATTTCATATTAAGGTGGACGTTAATGTTTGTAAATAACATATGGTGACTTATCTACGTTATAGTTTTATAAGCTGAATTATTAAATATTGAAGTGGTTGTTCAACATTTTACAGGACAGGAAAATATTATTTTAATCAGAAATCAGTGCACATTTAGTTTTTACTAAATATTCTTGACTTTATATTTGGTCTTGAAAACTAAAGTACGTATTATTTCGTTTTCCACCACAACACAAACATTGTGAACTTGTCTACCATCTTGATTTATTACAACACTTGCACACATATTTCTACATACAGACACACGTTTATTTCTCTCTCTCATACGTACACACTGTATGTCTGTATATATATTAACATTCGTCTTTTAAAATTATGGATATTAATTCTCTTGTCACTTGAATTGTCCTCAATAACAAGAACCTTAAATTACGAAGTCTTATTCGTCTGTTTTATGAGCTGAGAATGTTATTGTGAATAGAGCTTCTCTCACCTTAACAAAAATAAAAAACACACACACACTTGCTTTTTCTTCTTCCAATAACAGTCTTACGCTTTCATGTATTTACCAACTGAATGCTACATTTCTTATTATATGAGTGGAAGTGGTGAGATTCCTTCATGAAATATGTCTAAATATAGCTGTGAGATTTGCAGGAAAACTTTCTCTTCAAAACTGAAACTATCCTCACACGAGAAAATACATAGTAGAGAAAAAGCCTTCCACTGTGAAATATGTGGTAAATCTTTCATAAATAATTCTGCTCTTGTCATCCACATACGGAGTCACACGGGAGAAAAACCCTTCCACTGTGAAATATGTGATAAAACTTTTTCATGTAGTTCTCATCTTGTACGTCACAAAAGAACACACACTGATGAAAAACCCTTCCATTGTGAAATATGTGGGAAATCTTTTCCTCAGAGATCTCATCTTGAACATCACAAAAGAATACACACAGGTGAAAAACCCTTCCATTGTGAAATATGTGGGAAATCTTTTTCTCAGAGTTCTCATTTTGAACATCACAAAAGAATACACACAGGTGAAAAACCCTTCCATTGTGAAATATGTGGGAAATCTTTTTCTCGTAGTTCTTATCTTGAACATCACAAAAGAATACACACAGGTGAAAAACCCTTCCATTGTAAAATATGCGGGAAATCTTTTTCTCAGAGAACTCATCTTGAACTTCACAAAAGAATACATACTGGTGAAAAACCCTTCCATTGTGAAATATGTGGGAAATCTTTTTCTCAGAGATCTCATCTTGAACATCACAAAAGAGTACACACAGGTGAAAAACCCTTCCATTGTGAAATATGCAGTAAATCTTTTTCTCAGAGATCTAATCTTGAACTTCACAAAAGAATACATACTGGTGAAAAACCCTTCTATTGTGAAATATGTGGGAAATCTTTTTCTCGTAATTTTACTCTTGTAAAACACAAAAGAATACATACTAGTGAAAAACCTTATTCATGTGAAATATGAGGTAAATCTTTCACTCAGAACTCGTCAATGTTTGTTCACCTACGTAGTCATCACTTGCGGTAAACCCCATCACTGTGAAATATGAAAAACACCAATATGCAGACACACTTTCGAATGCAGAATATAAAATGTGAGAAATTTTATACACCTCAACACATGTTTTGTGTGTGTGAATATATATCTATATATTTTTTATTATTTTTATTTTTTAATACATTAATCAAAAGGAAGAAATATACTGACATATATCAAAAATTACCACAATAACTAGGGAGCGGAGGACAAGATATGCTGGACATTACTACTAAGGGTAGGATGAGCTGGCTATTGTGGTGGATACCTAAACATTGTAAGACCATAGTGGGATGACTGAGATTGACCTACATAGATCAGATGTCTCAGGATGTCCAGCTGGAGTTTAATGATCTCAGGAATGCCATGGACGATCGTGACATCTAAAAAAGAAGTGTAGAATTGTTCTGGCCAATCCACCTCACCTAATAAATCTAAACTATAATAAAGTAAGGAGTGCGGGACTGCGTACGGTTTATAATTTTTTTTATCCCATTAGTAAAATAAGTTGCATTACTTTGAATAAATAATTGTTTCTACTTTAGGCACAAGGCCAGCAATTACCCAGTACATTACTGGTACTTTATTTTATCGACCTCATAAGGATGAAAGGCAAAGTTAACCTCGGCGGGATTTGAACTCAGACTGTAAAGGGACGTAACTATGCTAGAAAGCATGGCGTCCATCCCTTACTTTGAATAAATAATTGTTTCTACTTTAGGCACAAGGCCAGCAATTACCCAGTGCATTACTGGTACTTTATTTTAACGACCCCGTAAGGATGAAAGGCAAAGTCAACCTCGGCGGGATTTGAACTCAGATCATAAAGGGAAAGCATGGTGTCCGACCCTCTACCAATACTGCCAATCCACATAAATAATGAATGAATATTACATAATTTAACTACTAAATTTCATGGCTGTTGATTAAATATATTTTGTTTATTTAAAGATTCACTTTAAAATTTCTGAAATGTCCACTACTGGTTGGCCATTGCTTAAATAAACATTCATATATTTCTGTCACTAATTTTCTCCTAATGCAGTTTATATATAATATCGTCTTTTTTAATGTACCATGGATTACGTTACTGATTAAATAAGACAGTGTAACACAGTCTTCGTTCAATTTCTATGTATTATATATTGTCAATTACGATTTTATTTGATGTATCATATCTACATGTATATATACCTGCGTATAATATCAATATGCACACTACACATGCTAGCAGAAAATAATAATAATATTAATATATATTGATGAACATTTATTATGGTGAAATATGTTGGAAATCATTCTCAGAGGTTTTGTATTGTAATTAACAAATACACCCTGTAGAAAGTACCTCTTCATATTATTTGTCATTAAGGGCTCTTACAGAGACACAATCTCATTTTATTGTTGAGGGTGGTGGATTTGCAGAATCAGTAGAGTGTCATATGATATGCTTTGTGTCATAAAGTTACAGTCCTTTATGTTCTGGGTTTAAATCATGTTTAAATCCATTCAAGGTTGATAAAAAACAATACCATTAATGCACTGGGCCTGATTTAATTGGCATTCCCTTTTCTCTTCAAATTGCTGGCCTTGAGTCAAAAGTAGAAACATTTATTTAAAGTCTATAAAACAATAGATGGAATGCTTTCTGCTCTCTGAGTTTAAATCCTGCTGAGGTCAACATTCTTTCGTCCATTCAAGGTTGATAAAATACAATACCAGACTATCACTGGGGTCTGTTATTCCTCTCTATATTTCTATCTCACTTCCTCCCTCTTATTCTCTCTCCTTCTCTGGAAGAGATCACCTGTTCAAACCTGGAGAGTGAAGGGCTCCACGAAGCTTCAGTTTGTTCAGTGACACCCTTATGACTACATCATTTTAAAAAAACAAAAAACATTGATGTGTTTATATATATTTATTTTGTAAACCTTAACTGGTTTATATTTATGACGAAATATCCACATGTGTAAATAAAAACAATTGCATAACTTTAATATTTGTTGGATGGTACTTTCATGACAGTTGAAATGACTTTTTAAAAAAATAATTCACATTTGAAAATACTTTACAACTTTCTTCTCTTTTTCTTCAGCCATTTATTTCTGAGAGGATTGTAGGGGGTAGAGTCCTCACACACCCCTTCTAGGTGATATGTGTGTAAAATTTCCTCTTTACACTACACACACACAACAACACATCACCCTGCACACACACACCACATACCACACCACAACACATACAAACCAGTTAGTTATACCAACCCAGTATCTTGATTTTAGTGATTTTTTTTGTAATAAATCTCAACATCTCAGTTCTTACCAAGTGGAGTGGAACTCATCAGATTGGACCAAGGAAACAATGTTCCAATTGATGATATTGAATCGGATCAGAAAGAAAGAAAAAAATAGAGAATATATTTATCTGCCGTTGTGTTGCTAAACGATACCAAAAGCTATTGACCTGCATCTTTGGTCAAGAAGGCCATTGGAGCGTCACTCACAGAAGCTGATACAGCAGCCAGCTTGACAGCCGATATAGGTAGCACCAACAATTATCACTACCATTAACAAGAGGAAGGCAGCGACAGAAACAGTGACAATAACGACCCCGTATCTTCGGTTAAAGAAGGCGTTCCAGCCCCAGCAACCAGCCTGGCAGCCCGAATAGCTAGCAGTTTCAACTACCACCACCATCAACAAGAGGAAGGTAGTGATAGCAGTGGTGACATTAACAACAACATTAAACGAAGATGATGTGATGAACATGTGTTTACACCAACAACTTACCAGCAAACACTACCACTACCATTAACTAATTGTCTCCAATGATTTCAGTTGGTGACAGCTTGTTGACATCCATGCCAGCTGATGTTGACAGTTTGTGGGTCATTTTGGAATGTGATCCACCAGGTCATCTTCGGACGGCTTCTTTTCCACTTGCCTTCAAGGGGAACCCATGTCATCGCTGTTTTGGACAGGTGATCTGGGAGATGCAGAATGTGACCTGCAAAATGGAACCAACGTTCCATGATGATCTCCTGCAGTGGATCTGACCCTGCTCTCACCAGCTGACCTTTAGAATCTTATGCAGGCTCCTTTAATGGAAAGTTTTTAGACACCTATCCATCTTCACAGTGTGTTTCCATTTTTTGCAGTCAGCGATGGGCATTGGAAGTATAATGCTAGTGTACAAGCGCAGCTTGAAATACAAGCTGATGGCTCTGTTTGACCAAATTGAGTGCATCCATTGGAACACCGTAGTCACCTTTACAACCCTGCAGTTGATGTCCAGCTCAAAGTTGCCGCTGTGGCTCAGGATACTGCCAAGTATGTGTAGAAGATATATATATATTGTATATTAGTGTATTGATAGTTGATCAACTTTCATCAAATCGGACCGAGAAAACGTTTCCATTGGTCTTTCCAATTGCCAATACTATCTATCGGTCGCAACTCCAGGTAGAAGGAGCAACGTGAAATAAAGTGTCTTGTCCAAGGACATAACGCATCGCCCGGTCCGAGAATCAATCTCACAACCTCACGATTATGAATACAATTCTCTAACAACTCAGCCACGTGTCTGTATATAGGGTATATATTAGTTGTGATGACACTGGCATCAAGTTATATCAGCTATTGACCTCACTTTGGATAACATCATATATTGTATGTAGAGAATATATATATATTGGTAGAATTTCCAGAAAACATAACCGAGATCCTCTCAGGGAAATGGCCTTGTCCAGTATGTAGGAAAGGCATTGGAAAACATTCCATCCTCTGCCCCATATGAAGACTCAGTTGTTGGAAGACCTGAGGTGAGGTGATACAAGGTGACCTTGCCCAATTGTACCTCTCAGAGGAGATGTCATGTGGCCGGGATCTCTGGCGATATGCAGTTATACAGGACTCCCGACTTGCCAGGAACACAAGTTGAAGCATATGTACAGCATGCCCCAGCCCACTCTATAAAGTGGACATGTGAAAGACAGCAAAAAGCACCCAGCCCATGCTGTAAAGTGGACATGTGAAAGAGACAGCAAAAAGCACGCAGCCCATGCTGTAAAGTGGACATGTGAAAGACACAGCAAAAAGCACCCAGCCCATACTGTAAAGTGGACATATGAAAGACACGGCAAAAGCACCCAGCCCACACTGTCAATGTGGTTGGGGTTAGGAAGGACATCTATCCACAGAAAACCAGCCAGAAACACCCCTATATGAACTGTCACGGTCACCCGACACAACTTGCCTCAAAATAGGACCTGTGTAACCCATGGGAGATGGATGTTAATCGATGAGGGTGATGATCATATATATATAGTGTATACATAGTATGTATAGTGCATATATATCATAATCTATAAAGCTCAGTATATGGTCACGTTTCTTTGTTATAGAAATCTACGATATAGAATTTCTTCAATTGAAATTTACAATTCAGTATTCGAAATAGCTTCGATTGGGTCATGGCACATATATTTTTTTCAATTTCACCCACAATTACGCAAAAAATCGATAAAACTCAATATTTTACGATTACCTCTCTCATTTCAACTGGTTAACTCTTCCTATTACCATTCAAAATCTATACAACTTCATACTTTCTGCTACTTTCTCTTTCCAAGCTGAAACAACACGTAAAATGAAACTAAATTATTCTTTTCATTTTACATTGTTCATGTTGATTGTGATACTGTCCGTTTTACTCTCTCATATCATCTGCTAACCTCTATCCACACATTTTGCTACTTTCTCTTTTATACTAAATTTGTTTTATTCACCGTTAGCAGTTACGCGCATCTTTTAAAAATGTGAGTTACAATGTTTTTCAATCGTTACTCGGTCTAACTTTTAGTTGCTTCAAACTTACTGATTTATTTCCAAACGCATACAAACACACACTCACTTCAAATGATAAAAAAACATTTAAAGCAATTAAACAACGTGCGTGATTTATAACCACACTAACTTTTAGTTGCTTCAAACTTAATGATTTATTTACACATACAAACACACACTCACATAAATTGATCAAAAAAAATTTAAAGCAATTAAACAACGTGCGGGATTTATAACTACAAATACACACTTCATTAAAAAATAAACTAATAATTTGCGACAATTCTTTTCTTTAAATCGTAAAATTAAACGACATAATTATTTTCATTTTCGGCTGTTAATTTTCATGGGGATACTAAACAACTCCTGGCCCAGATGACGTCATCAACTATCCAATAGAGGTACTCAATTCCTTTGAGCCCCCCCCCGGACTACCACCACACATTCTCAAACTTAACGTTGGTGCCCTTATAATGATCATTAGAAATTTGGTTCCCCCGAAACAATGCAATGGCACACGTTTGATCGTTAAGTCCTTAACTCCCAATCTGATTGAGGCCACGATTATCACAGGGTGCGGTCGAGGCAACGTTGTTTCAACTCATACACTTTACAGACTAAACAACAAAAACATTAGCCACATTAACGTACAATTTTGTTTATTCTAAATGTGAGTCTTCAAACTGATTTATTTATTTGCAAACACATACAAACACACACTCACATCAAATGAATAATTAAACTTTAAATCAATTTAACCACACATACACACTTCATTAACAAATAAAAATTCTAATTTGCGACAATTATTTTCTTTCAATCGTAAAATCAAACGACATAATTATTTTCATTTTCGGTTGTTAATCTTCATGGGGACTACCCTTCCATTTCACATCATGTGAGTTAACAAATAATTTTTTAAAACACTATTCGCAGACTTCCTTAAACAACAAGATCAATTGCGTAGCCGGTAAAGCTATGTAGCATGTAAAAGGTTATGTAGTCAGTACGATGTTATATAGCATGAAAAGTTTATATAACCGGTAAATGTTATGTCGCCGTTAGCATGTGTGTGTGTATTACCGTCAATACACACATGTGTGTGTGCGTGTTTCAATGTAGTTTTCGTTAACAATGACGAGAGTACAATCGCGCCAGAAATAATTCAATTTCTCACATTCTTAACTGCTAGGGACGTTCACAGGTTCATTAAGTACTTTCAGTAAGGAATAAAAAAATTAGGGATTGAACCAAAAACCACGACATAAACAGGCACCAACAAACGTTTTCTTTGTCCTGTCAAAAAGTGATTGATCCTATCCCTTTCACCTACGACCTGAGTTAGGTCAGGCGAAAGTCAAATAGACAGGGGATCACCTATGTAGGTACAAACCCTGCTGCAGTATGTCTATTTTTCTAGCTAATATATATATATATATATATATATATATATATATATATATATATATAAACCTTAATTTGATTATATATATATATATGTATAAACCGTGTATATATATAAACTGTGTATAAAAATAAACATAAATGAAACTGGATTTTAGTCTTCAAATTTATTATTATTACTATATATATATATATATATATATATATATATATATATTCGTATACAGATATGTTTGCATACACAGTAACAACATATAAACAAACGCATTTATTTGACGAGGCTCGATAAGGATAAATATATATCAAATATATAAGAACCCTAGAGCAAATCCCGAGCAACGCCGGGCCATTCTGCTAGTATATGATAAATGGTGGTGTCAAGCTGTTTCAGCCATTCCTCTGGACATTATATATAGTGTATGTATGTAGTATATATATATATATATATATATAGTGTATATAATAGTTGTAATGTCACTGGTGCCAATCTATATCAGCCTTTCCCTTGGACAACATGACATATAGTTTATATATATTGGACAATATTATATATAGTGTATATGTGGTTTATATAGTAGTTGTGACAATATTCTATATACATATGTACACACACACTGACAAACATGTATATACATATAAAAGGGTCGGATAAGGAGTTCATAGGCTGACCAAGTTACTCTCATGGAATGAGACAATGTATACACACACATATATACTATATATATGTATACAAACACATACATATTTTATAGTGAAGTCATACATCATATTGTAATATAATGTTTTCAAAGGGAGGTACATTGTGTCCTTAAGCAAGACACATCATTCCACATGTCTCTTATGTTTTTATTTTTCATCTTTTCATTTCCATTTTTTAAATGTTTTATTACCTTTAATAATTGTTTCTACTTTTGGCACAAGGCCAGCAAATACCCAGTACATTACTGGTACTTTATTTTATCGACCCCGTAAGGACGAAAGGCAAAGTTAACCTCGGCGGGATTTGAACACAGACCGTAAAGGGACGTAACTATGCTGGAAAGCATGGCGTCCGACTCTCTACTGATACTGCCAATCCACCGCCCTTTATTACCTTTAATAATGTGTTTTGTTTTAATATAAACAGTTATGTAAAATTAATAATGTTATTTATACAAATCTGAATAAATTACTAACATATCGATTGAAGGTGTGAATTAAGATAACGGAAGTTGTTTCTGAATGTATTAAATTATGTAGTATACTTTTAAGACATGACACCTGTGTCAACTAGACGGTGAAATATTACCATTTATATCAGCTCCATTGTTACAATTTTTAAACCTCACCTAATTTTTTTCTGTTATGGTGATTATTTCATATTAAGGTGGACGTTAATGTTTGTAAATAACATAAAATGACTTATTTACCTTATAGTTGTTGTTTTATCAGCTGTATTATTAAATATTGAAGTGGTTGTTCAACATTTTACAGGACAAGAAAATATTATTTTAATCGGAAATCAGTCAACATTTAGTTTTTACTAACTTTTCTTCACTTTATATTTGGTCTTGAAAACTAAAGTACGTATTATTTCGTTGTACATCACAACACAAACATTGTGAACTTTTCTATCTGAAGTGAAATATCTTGATTTATTACAACACCTACACACACGTCTATTTCTCTCTCTCATACGTACACACTGTATGTCTGAATATATATGTTTATATATTAACATTCGTCTTTTGAAATTATGGATATTAATTCTCTTGTCACCTGAACTGTCCTCAATAACAAGAACCTTAACTTTCAAAGACTTATTCGTTAGTTTTATGAACTGAGGATTTTATTGTGAATAGAGCTCTCACCTTAAACAAAAATAAAGAAAAATATACACACACACACACACATATATATATATTAAACTTTAATCTGTTATTTTAATAAATATATATATATATATATATAAATGAATATATATATTTATTAAAATAACAGATTAAAGTTTAAGTAAAGAATCGCTGCTTTCACCCTTAACGGGATCTTCTGAAACTAACAAAGTCAATCTGTAAACGCAGAACTGGATATTTCAAAAAACGTTGCAACCGGAGGAAGACAGGAAGACGATACTTTGGTTCATGGAAACGTTCGCTGGCAAAGAACGGGAAAAAACGAATATAATACGTCATTAATAGGGGCGGTGAAAAACAATTACGCGCAAAGACAGAACCACGTTTATGGTATAAAAGAGGTCGTAGACTAATGTTCTCTTAGGTGGTGCGTAGAGACGTTCTCTGGCAATGAACGAAAAAAACGAAGATAATATATTTATCCTTATCGAGCCCTCTTTGCATTTTAGTCTTCAAATTTATTATTATTACTATATTTATATATATATATGTGTGTGTAAGCACTTGCTTTTTCTTCTTCCAAGATCTGTCTTACGCTTTCATACATCTTATTACTTTACGAACTGAATGCTACATTTCTTAATATATGAGTGGAAGTGGTAAGATTCCTTTATGAAATATGTCTGAGATTTGCAGGAAAACTTCCTCTTCAAAACTGAAACTATCCTCACACGAGAAAATACACAAAACCCTTCCACTGTGAAATATGTGGGAAATCTTTTACTAATAATTCTAATCTTGTCATCCACATACGGAGTCATACTGGAGAAAATCCCTTCCATTGTGAAATATGTGGGAAATCTTTTTCTCGTAGTTCTCATCTTGAACTTCACAAAAGAACACACACTGGTGAAAAACCCTTCCATTGTGAAATATGCGGGAAATCTTTTTTGGCAAACCCTATTTTCTATAGCTAGTATTCTTTTCACCTTAGCGAATCTGGTCCCTTACGATTTGAACACATATATCTGTGTTCGATTTTCTTTTATATTCAATTATAATATACGGCTCTCAAAAAATCTTTTTCTTAGAGCTATTTTATTGTAAGAGACTATTTTGAGTTTCTAACTCAATATATACCTTTTATATATATATATATATGTAAAGTTCTATTTAAATTGTTGGGATACAACAAGCAAATATTTTTATAACTTATATAAAGCACTCAACAAATATTTGGAGTAAAAATACGATATTAATAAATGGAAACTATATTTATAAAACCATATTTATTTCATTATACATATTTCAAGGATACCAAGTTAAATTATGGTGTGCTTTCATCAGATAAAATATAATATAGAGCAGTTTTATAAATAAATATTGACATACCCTTAAAGAATGCAACCATTACTGTTGGAAGCTCCCGGATAGTAGAGTTGTAGCTTTAATTAAGTAAGTTAGTATTGGATATTTTGAATACAGATGCCTCTTATATAATGCATAAACTAGGCATTGAAAATAGGACACAACCCTTCATGCCAAGGAAACCTAAGATTAATATGAAGGATCACAAAAGGAACTTCGAAACAGATTTACCAGTCAGATTAATTGCACCATCTAAATCTGACCTTGGCAGACTTAGCACAAATATTCTAGACAGAATAATACCACAAATTAAGAATTTATCTTATTTAAAATTATGGAAAGGAACTAGTGAAGTTATTGATTGGTTTAAAGAAATTAAATATAACTATAATAATATGTTTATTCAGTTGGATATTGCTAACTATTACTCATATATCACTCCTAATCTACTGAATAAAGCACTAACTTACGCATTTAAACATACAGACCTAACTAGCAATGAAATGCACATTATATTATCGGCATGGAAAACATTAATAGAATTTAATAACCAACTCTGGACTATGGGAGATAGAGATAATAACTTCGATATAACCATGGGATTATCCGATTCCGCTCAGGTAACGGATCTTGTGGGCCTCTTTATAAATAATTCTCTACATAGGAAAATACCTGAGATAACCGGAGGTTTATATCGTGATGACATGCTTTTACTTATAGAAAATAATAACTGTGAACTAAATAGAAAAAGAAAACAAATTATACAATTTTTTAATTACCTTAATCTAAAAGTAGAAATAGAGAATAACCATAAAATAGTTAACTTTCTAGATGTAACACTAAATCTTAACACATGTCTTCATTATCCATTTCGCAAACTAAATGAGAACTTAAACTACGTCAATTTTAACTCTAATCACCCCAGATCCGTTAAAAATACTATAGTGAACTCTGTACAGGAACGAATTTCGAGAATTTCAGCTAATAAGAATATATTTGATGAAAAAGCACATTATTACAAAGAAGCGTTAGATAGAGCTGGGTATAGAAATAAAATTAAATACATTGATAATAATAATAATATAACAACTAACCATAATCGTAACAATTTTAACAACTATAATAGAAAATCTTACATTAATTCCGAAAGCGGAAAAAGGAATAGAACTAGGAACATATTATGGTTCGCTCCTTTCTCATTAAATATTAAAACCCCTATTGCTAAACTAATTTTTAAAGCTCTTGACAAATGCTTCCCTAGAACACATAGTTATTACTCAATTTTTAATAGACATACTATAAAATTAACTTATTCTTCCACCAAAAATTTAGCGCAAAATATTAATAGAATTAATAATAGAAATTTAAAACCTAACCTATATACCAATAATAACCCAAGCAATATCCAATTGGATAAATGTAACTGTAGAAATAAATCTAACTGTCTGTTAAATAACAATTGCTTAGCTAAAAATATAGTATATAATTGTAATGTAAAAACTAATTTAAATTCATTTAACTATGTAGGATCCACTTCCACAGAGTTTAAATCACGCTTCAATAATCATAAAAATTCTTTTACAGATCCAAACAAAAAAATCTTCAACTTCTCTATCTAGCCTATTATGGGACCTCAAACTAAAGAATGTTGAATATTCGTTGATTTGGAATATTATTTCAAAAGCTACTCATTTTAACTCCTCTTCAGAAAATTGTGATCTTTGTATAGAGGAAATATTCTTTATATTAAAGACCAAAAATTCCCTGAACTTATGGAATAATTTATTCAGTTGCTGTAGACATAGATTAAACTCAACGTTTAAATATAAATTTAAAATGTAATATATAAATAATTAATTAATTCTATTAACCTGTCGATAAATCATTAGATTCCTTCATCTTTTTTGACTGATTATACACTCAAGTAAAAATAACTTCTTCCTAAATATAAATAAATATAATATACTATTCTAGAGAAATATAGAGGGCTCTTGAAAGGAGAAAATATTTCTTATATTTTTTATTTTTTATTTTTTATTGTTTGATATTTTCGAAAGTTTATCCTTTCAAAGTTTCTGGTTATTTATCTTATGAATATAAAATTAAGGTAAATCATCATCATCATCATCATCATCATCATCATCATCATTTTACGTCCACTTTTCCCTGCTTGCAAGGGTGGGACGGGAACTGATTCTGGCTTGATTTCTACAGCTGGATGCCCTTCCTAACACCAACCTCATTTACAGTGAGTGCTGGGTGCTTTTTGCTGTGGCACCCCCATGACCACTTTGCAGTGGAATGATAGGGACCCCAGTCCCTATCATCTCATTTCTACAGCTGAGTAAACTGGAGCAATGTGAAATAAAGTGTCTTGCTCAAAGAAACAACAATACGTAGAAAATTTCTATACTAAATCTATTAAACATATTATTATTTTGAAATTATAACTTGAAATATTCTATAATATTTTAAAGTTATATTGTTTTTAAAGTTATATTGCTTATAATTATATTTCCAAATCGTAATATAATTCTTTTGTATTTTATGTACTTCAATTATACTTCTCTCTCTATATGTGTGTATTGACATACATGTACATATGTTTTATGTGTGTATGTCTATCTGAATGTATATATATACGTGATGCGTATCTACCTATTTGTGTGGGTACATATATATATGTATATGTGTGAATTGTGTATGTACATGTGCGTGTATATCCAGACAATTCGATTGCACTCATGTATAGTGATTATCCCAAGATTCGTGACAAATAGACATATAATAACAGCCATAAATACATAACAGGTAATCTTATAAAACTTATATAAAAAAAATTTTGTTTAATAACATAAAGTATGTATAACATAAAATTTCCTTTAATATATTAACAATTGTAACATTGATATAACTATATAACATAATTTTCCTTCTCTGATTTTATAAGATTCATATATCTTAAATATATTTTATATACATAGTTAGATATGTATATATATCTTTATAAGTGTGTATATATATTTATATGTATGTATTTTTGCGTGTGTATACGTGTTATATAATATATGGATCTTTAACAATATAATAATATATAGATTTCTTAATATTTAGATACTAATTTTTAATATATTGATCTCAATATTTAACTGATTAACTAAACATCTAATCATATTTAAACAATGGTTAAATTTCTCATATTATATATGTATATTCCATTCATGATTATTAACATTTCTAATTTTATTTATTCATTTCATCTCAATTGTTAAGATAACTCAACAAGATATGAGTTTTTCGTTCTTTCTCCTTTCTCTGTCTACTCTTTCTCTCTATCTTTCTCTCTCTGTTGTTCTGTTCTTTCTCTCTCTTTCCTTCTCTATCTTTCTTGTCTCCATAACCCAACGGCTTATTTTAAAAAATCCAATACTAACTTACTTAATTAAAGCTACAACTCCACAATCCTGGAGCTTCCGACAGTAATGGTTGCATTCTTTAATGGTATGTCAATATTTATTTATAAAACTGCTCTATATTATATTTTATCTGATGAAAGCACACCATAATTTAACTTGGTGTCCTTGAAATATGTATAATGAAATAAATATGGTTTTATAAATACAGTTTCCATTTATTAATATCATATATATATATATATATTATTATTTTTATTTTTTAAGGGAAGAAATATACTAACATATATCAAAAATTACCATAATAACTAGGGAGCGGAGGACAAAATATGCTGGACATTGCTACTGAGGGTAGCATGAGCTGGCTATTGTGGTGGATACCTAAATATTGTAAGACTCTAGTGGGATGACTGAGATTCACCTACATAGATCAGATGTCCAGCTGGAGATTAATGATCTCAGGAATGCCATGGAAGATTGTGACATCTAAAAAAGAAGAGTAGAATTGTTCTGGCCAATCCACCTGACCTAATAAATCTAAACTATAATAAAGTAAGGAGCGCAAGACTGCGTACGGTTTATAATTTTTTATCCCATTAGTAAAATAAGTTGCATTACTTTGAATAAATAATTGTTTCTACTTTTGGCACAAGGCCAGCCAATATCCAGTGCATTACTGGTACTTTATTTGAATGTTTATTTAAGCGATGGCTAACCGGAAGTGTTGACATTTCAGAAATTTTAAAGAAGCGAAACTTTAAATAAACAAAATATATTTAATCAACCGCCACAAAATTTAGTAGATAAATTATGTAATATTCATTCATTACTTTGAATAAATAATGAATGAATATTACATAATTTATCTACTACATTCCGTGGCGGTTGATTAAATATATTTTGTTTATTTAAAGTTTCGCTTCTTTAAAATTTCTGTAATGTCAACACTTCCGGTTAGCCATCGCTTAAATAAACATTCAAATATTTCCGTCACTAATTTTCTCCTAATGCAGTTTATATATAATATCTTCTTTTTTTAATGCATCATGGATTACGTTACTGATTAAATAAGACAGTGTAACGCAGTTTTCGTTCAATTTCTATGTATTATATATTGTCAATTATGATTTTATTTGATGTATCATATCTAGATGTATATATAAGTGCGTATAATATCAATATATACACTACACATGCTAGCAGAAAATAATAATAATATTAATATATATTGATGAACATTTATTATGGTGAAATATGTTGGAAATCATTCTCAGAAGTTTTGTATTGTAATTAACAAATACACCTTGTAAAGTACCTCTTCATATTATTTGACATTAAGGGCTCTTACAGAGACACAATCTCATTTCATTGTTGAGGGTGGTGGATTTGCAGAATCGGTAGAGTGTCAGACGATATGCTTTGTGTCGTATAGTTACATCCCTTTACATTCTGTATCTTGCTGAAGTTAGCTTTACTTTTCTTCCTCACAGGTTCAGTTAAATAAAGTGCCAGTAATCCACTGGGGTTGATTTAATCAACTTTCTCCTTCCGTTCCAATTGCTGGTCTTGAGTTAAAAGTAGAAACAGTTATTTAAAGTCTATAAAACAATAGATAGAATGCTTTCTGCCATATTTGTTCTGGTTCTCTGCTCTGAGTTTAAATCCTGCTGAGGTCAACTTTGCCTTTCCTCCATTCAAGGTTGATAACAAAAAAGTAGCTGTCTACTGCAGGGGTCTGTTCTTCCTCTCTATATTTCTTTCTCACTTCCTCTCTCTCATTCTCTCTCCTTCTCTGGAAGAAATCATCTGTTCCAACATGGTGAGTGAAGGGCTCCACCAAGCTTCAAATGTCCACAGTGACACCCTTATAACTACATCATAAAAAAAAAAAAATCAACGTGTTTATTTTATAAACCTTAACTATTTTATATTCATATTTGTGACAAAATATCCACATTTATGTGTAAATAAAAACAATTTTATAATTTTAATATTTGTTGGATGGTACGGTCATGAGAATTCAAATTATGACTTTTTAAAAAATAATTCACATTTGAAAATACTTTACAATTTTCTTCTCTTTTTCTTCACCCATTCCTGAGAGGGTTGTAGGAGTTAGACTCCTCACACACCCCTTCTCCGTCCCATGTTTGTAAAATTTCTCCTATACACTACACACACACACAACCACACATCACTCTGCACACACACACCACAATACACACCCCATCCCACGCAACAGACACATCATACCACACCACATCCAACACATATCATACCACACCACAACACATATAAACCAGGTAGTTATACCAACCCAGTATCTTGGTTTTAGTGATATTTTTGTAACAAATCTCAACATCCCAGACCTTAGCAAGTGGAGTGGAACTCATCAGATTGGACATTAAATAATGAGCTGTGACATCATTGGTGTCAATCTGTTTCAGCCATTCCTTTGGCCAACATTATATATAGTGTATGTATGTAGTATTTATATATATAGAAATCATATATATATACAGTATATATATGTTAAAGAGAGTAGGTGGAGGCGTGTGTGGGTATAAACGATGCTATAAACCTCTCTGGATGGGAAATGACAAAGGGCTGGGTGCAGTAGGAATTATATTAGCAGAGAAATGGGTAGATAAGGTAATTGCCATAAATAGAGTGAACGACAGAATAATTAAAATAAGACTAGTTCTAAATAGAACAAGTGTGACAATAATATCCGCTTATGCACGCCAATCTGGCCTACGTGATGTTATATAAGACAGGTTCTATGATTTGCTAATGTTCACTTCCTCCCAAATAAACCACAGTGACTATATAATTATTGCTGGCGTCCTAAATGCTCACGTTGGAAAACGTTGTGATGGCTATGATGGAATCCATGGAGGCTATGGGTTTCATGCTAGAAATGAGGAAGGCTCCAGCATCCTGGAATTTTGTGACGCTAATAACCTAACTATCTGTAACACAAACTTCAAAAACGAGAAAACCATTTGATCACTTATAGATCAGGCGAACACGCCAGCCAGATAGATTATATCCTTACTAGAAGACGTGACAGAGTGTCTGTTGTAAACACTAAATCACTCCCCCGTGAAGAATTCACCTCCCAACATAGTTAGTGACCTCACAGTCAGGAATAGAGGTACTCGACCACAGAGGAGGCCTACCTTGAGGAGAAGAATATGGAAGTTGAAGGACCCCATAGCCAGTGACAAATTTAAAAGCTTATTACTTGATGCCTTTGACAATAAGGAAGAGCAATTAGAGACGTGCAATAAAGAGGAAAAGTGGCAATTCTTGAAAGTTAACCTGCTGAAAGCAATGGATGAAATCTGTGGCTGGGGCAGACCTATAGGCAGGAGAAGTAGAACAGTAAGGAGGAAGAGACTGTAGCAGTGGCCTCCCTTGTTGTGACTCACAAGACAATCAAGGACAAAAAGCAGGCTTGGAAAGTATAGAACACTATCAAGTGGCCAGGAGAGAAGCTAGGAGACAAGTGTACTTTGCAAGAAGGGAAGCAGAGGAGAAAGTTCAAGCATGAGGACCAAAAACGTGAGGTGTTCAGGATTGCAAAATAAAGTGTCATGGAAAACCGTGATATTGTCAGGTAGAAGTGTGTCCGTAATGATGATGGTGTACTTGCCCTCACTGATACTGATAACATGGTAGCTTGGGAGTGTCACTATGAGAGACTACTAAATGAGGAGAATAAATGTGAAAAAGATAGTCTGCCCCAAATCGATCCAATAGAGGGACCAGCGGTGCAAGTTAATGGTAGTATAATAAGTAAGGCAATCAAAGATATGAAGACAGGCAAGGCAGCTGAGTCTTCGCAGATAGTTGTTGAGATGTTGAAAGCATCTGGAATGGTGGGACATACTATGAATACCCAGATAGTAAACCAAATAATACAGAATGGGGTCATACCAGATGACTGGCATAGCAGCATCATCGTTATCTGGTGGGCCCTTAGAAAAGTAGGAGTAGATGAATGGCTTGTGAGAGCTTTACAAGCCATGTATAGAGGAATAGTCAGCAAGGTTAGAATTAACAATTAAAATAGTGAAGTAAAAGTAGGTGTTCAGCAAGGCCCTATCCTTAGCTTCCTCCTGTTTATTATTGCCCTTCAGGCTATATCAGAGCCCATGGGAACTTCAATATACGGATGCTCTAACTCTCATAGCTGAATCTATGGTTGAACTAGAGAAGAAATTCCCAAAATGGAGGCATGGCCTTCAATCAAAAGTCCTTAAAGTTAACTTGTCTAAGACTAAAGGTCTAGTATGTAGAAAAGAAAATAAGGCATTGGTACCATGCTGAATATGTAGGAAAGGAGTAGGTAGAAATTCCATTCTATGTCCCAAATGCAAACAATGGGTACATAAAAAATGTAGTGAGATCACAGGTAAGCTATCTAAGAATGTAGATTGTATATGTGGCCGATGCTCATGTGAAATAAGCAGCAAGTACCCACAGGATACTAGCACCTTCTACTGCCCAGATGGTTCTATAGAAATAGTGGACACTTTCCGTTGCTTGGGTGACAAAATCAGCAGTGATGGAGGGTGCTCTGAAAGTGTAGTAGCCAGAGTTAGAACGGGATGGATAAAGCTCAGAGAGCTAATACCACTGCTAGACACAAAAAGTTTCTCACTAAAAATGAAAGGCATATTGTATGATGCATGCATACGAACAACAATGTTACATGGCAGTGAGACATGGGCATTGTGTGCAGAGGACCTGTGCAGATTGGAAAGGAACGAAGCATGCATGCTCCGTTGGATGTGTAATTGTAATATACATGAACGGCAAAACATAAACGAACTAAGTGAGAATTAGGAATAAGAGGGATCAGATGCTGTTTACTTGAGCAAAGATTACGTTGGTATGGTCACGTGATGCGCATGAAAGACGACAGCTTTATAAAAAAAGTGCAGGGTGATCAAAATTGATGGAAGTTACGGAATAGGTAGACCCAGAAAAACATGGGGTGACATAAAATCCAACCTTGCACACTTACGCCTCTCTTAGACAATGTCACTGGATTGAGATATATGGTGCCACGCAGTAACAGAGAAGACCTGCCTTCCCTACGTGCAAAGTTAACCTACAGTCAGTAGGCCCATCCTAACCAAATATACACCCAACCCACACATCCTATTCCATCCTCCCACTCCCACCAACACCACCCTGTCTCTCTAAAGTTATGTTGGTACCACAACATCCAGTCCAAACTAAAGAGGTTGTGTAGGTGTCATGACGAAAAACCAGACAGTCCACACAGGAAATGTAGTTGGTGTTAGTAAGAGCATTCAGCCATAGAAAACATGCCAGATACAGTCCTATATGGACGAGACACAGTCACCCGAACAATCTTGCCTCAAGTGGGACAATTCCCGTCTAACCCGTGCTAGCGTGGAAGATAGATGTTAAACAATAATGATGATGATGATATATAGTGTATATAATACTTGTAATGTCACTGGTGCCGATCTATATCAGCCTTTCCCTTGGACAACATGACATATAGTCAATATATATTGGACAATATTATATATAGTATATATGTGATGTATATAGTAGTTGTGACAATATTCTATATACATATTTACACACACACTGACAAACATGTATATACATATAGACACCTCTCCAAGACAATGTCACTGGACCGAGAGCTTTGGCGCTACACAGTAATAGAGAAGACCCGCCTTACCTAAGTACAAAGTGAAACCTACTACAGTCAGTAGGCACCTCTAACAAAATACACCCCCGTCCCACTACCCCCACCCCATCCACACCACCCCTTTCAATGTAAAGTTATGTTGGTACCACAACATCCAGCCCGAAACAGATGAGGTCATGTAGGTGTCACGACAAAAAAACACACAGTCCACGCTGCAATGTGGCTGTGTAGGTAACACGGTAAAAACCTCCCAGTTCCACACTGTAAATGTGGTTGGTGTTAGGAAGGGCATCCAGCTGTAGAAAACCCACCAGACAGTCCTATGCGAGCAAGACAACCACTCTTGCCTCAAGTGGGAAAACTCCCGTCCAAACCCATGCAAGCGTGGAATATGGACGTTAAACGATGATGATGATGATGAAGGGTCGGATGAGGAGTTCATAGGTTGACCAAGTTACTCTCATGGAATGAGACAATGCATACGCACATATATACTGTATATATATGTATACAAAGACAAATATATTTTATAGTGAAGTCATACAGCATATTGTAATATAATGTTTTCAAAGGGAGGTACATTGTGTCCTTAAGCAAGACACATCATTCCACATGTCTCTCATGTTTTTGTTTTTCATCTTTTCATTCCCATTTTTTAAGTGTTTTATTAGCTAAAATATCGTGTTTCGTTTTAATATAAACAGTTATGTAAAATTAATAATTGTTTCTACTTTAGGCACAAAGCCAGCAAATACACAGTACATTACTGGTACTTTATTTTATCGACCCCGTAAGGATGAAAGGCAAAGTTAACCTCGGCGGGATTTGAACTCAGACTGTAAAGGGATGTAACTATGCTAGGAAGCATGGCATCCAACCCTCTACCATTACTGCCAATTCACCATGTAAAATTAATAATGTTATTTATTCAAATCTGAATAAATTACTAACATATCCATTGAATGTATGAATTAACAGAACGGAGTTGTTTCTAAATGTATTAAATTATTTAGGGGACTTTTAAGTCATAACACCGGTGTCAACTAGACATTTATATCAGCTCCATTGTTACAACTTAAACCTAATCTAATTTTATCTTTTATGGTGATTATTCATATTAAGGTGGATGTTAATGTTTTTAAATAACATAAGGTGACTTATTTACCTTATAGTTGTTGTTTTATCACCTGTATTATTAAATATTGAAGTTTTTGTTCAACATTTTACACGACAGGAAAATATTATTTTAATCAGAAATCAGTCAACATTTAGTTTTTACTAACTTTTCTTCACTTTATATTTGGTCTTGAAAACTAAAGTACGTATTGTTTAGTTTTCCATCACAACACAAACATTGTGAACTTTTCTATCTGAAGTGAAATATCTTGATTTATTACAGCACTTACACACATATTTCTACACACACACACACACTCGTCTATTTCTCTCTCTCATACGTACACACTGTATGTCTATATATCATCATCATCATCATTTTACGTCCGCTTTTCCCTGCTTGCAAGGGTGGGACGGGTCTTATTCAGCACAGCATCTCTCCACTCGCCACGGTCCTTCGTCATCTCCACCATGAGCTTCAATGATCTGAGGTCTGTTCTCACCACCTCCACCACATTTTCATTCAACTGGCATTTCCTGGCACTTCTTCACCCATCGGTCATCCTCCATGCGCATCACATGTCCATGCTACCCCAGTCTCCTCTCCCGTACACTACATTCTATCCCTCTCAGACACAGTTTATATATTAACATTCGTCTTTTGATATTAATTCTCTTGTCACCTGAACTGTCCTCAATAACAAGAACCTTAAATTACGAAGTCTTATTCGTCTGTTTTATGAGCTGAGGATGTTATTGTGAATAAAGCTTCTCTCGCCTTAACAAAAATAAAAAATATATATTCACACACACACACATATATATATATATATATATAAATATATATATATATATACAAGTGCTAATAGATATATATATATATATATCTATTAGCACTTGCTTTTTCTTCTTCCAAGATCAGTCTTACGCTTTCATACATCTTATTACTTTACCAACTGAATGCTACATTTCTTAATATATGAGTGGAAGTAGTGAGATTCCTTTATGAAATATGTCTGAATATAGCTGTGGGATTTGCAGGAAAACCTCTTCAAAACTGAAACTATCCTCACACGAGAAAATACACTAGAGAAAAACCCTTCCATTGTGATATATGTGGTAAATCTTTCATAAATAATTCTGCACTTGTCGTCCACATACGGTGTCACACTGGAGAAAAACCCTTCCATTGTGAAATATGTGGTAAATCTTTTTCTAATAGTTCAAATCTTGTAAAAAATAAAAGAATACACACTGGTGAAAAACCCTTCCACTGTGAAATATGTGGGAAATCTTTCACCCAGAAGTACAATCTTGTAAAGCACAAAAGAAAGCACACAGGAGAAAAACCTTATTCATGTGAAATATGTGGAAAATCTTTCACTAATAATTCTACACTTGCCGTCCACATACAGAGTCACACTGAAGAAAAACCCTTCCACTGTGAAATATGTGGGAAATCTTTTACTTATAATTCTAATCTTGTCGTCCACATACGGAGTCACACTGGAGAAAAACCCTTCCCCTGTGAAATATGTGAGAAATCTTTCTTAAATAATTCTGCTCGTGTCATCCACGTAGTGAGCCACACTGGAGAAAAACCCTTCCATTCTGAAATATGTGGGAAATCATTTTCTCGTGGTTCTCATCTTGTATGTCACAAAAGAATACATACTGGTGAAAAACCTTATTCATGTGAAATATGTGGGAAATCTTATTCTCATAATTTTATTCTTGTACATCACAAAAGAACACACACAGGTGAAAAACCCTTCCATTGTGAAATATGTGGGAATTCATTTTCTCAGAGTTCTCAACATGAAACTCACAAAAGAATACACACTGGAGAAAAACCCTTCCATTGTGAAATATGTGGGAAATCTTTTTCTCAGAGTTCTCATCTTGAACTTCACAAAAGAATACACACTGGTGAAAAACCCTTCCACTGTGAAATATGTGGGAAATCTTTCACCCAGAAGTACAATCTTGTAAATCACAAAAGAATACACCCTTCCATTGTGAAATATGTGAGAAATCTTTTTCTCAGAATTCTCATCTTGTATGTCACAAAAGAAAGCACACTGGTGAAAAACCTTATTCATGTGAAATATGTGGGAAATCTTTCACTCAGAATTCGTCAATGGTTGTTCACCTACGTAGTCAACACTTGCGGTAAACCCCATCAATGTGAAATATGCAACACAAATATATAGACACACTTTGGAAGGCAGAATATAAAATGTGAAGCTTGAGAAATCTTATACATCTCAACATATATGTTGTGTGTGTGTATATATATATTATTATTTTTGTTTTTTAATACATTACTCAAATGGAAGAAGTATACTGACATATATCAAAGATTACCATAATAACTAGGTGAAGGACAAGATAAGCTGGACATTGCTACTGAGGGTAGGATGATCTGGCTATTGTGGTGGATACCTAAACATTGTAAGACACTAGAGTGATGACTGAGATTGACCTACATAGATCAGATGTTTCAGGATGTCCAGCTGGAGATTAATGATCTCAGGAATGCCATGGAAGATCGTGACATCTAAAAAAGAAGAGTAGAATTGTTCTGGCCAATCCACATGACCTAATAAATCTAAACTATAATAAAGAAAGGAGCGCAGTATTGCGTACTGTTTATAATTTTTTATCCCATTAGTAAAATAAGTTGCATTACTTTGAATAAATAATGAATGAATATTACATAATTTATCTACTAAATTCCGTGGCTGTTGATTAAATGTATTTTGTTTATTTAAAGATTCACTTCTTTAAAATTTCTGAGATGTCAATAATTCCAGTTAGCCATCGCTTAAATAAACATTCATATATTTCTGTCACTAATTCTCTCCTAATGCAGTTTATATATAATATCGTCCTTTTTTTAATCTATCATGGATTACGTTACTGATTAAATAAGACAGTGTAACACAGTCTTCGTTCAATTTCTATGTATTATATATTGTCAATTACGATTTTATTTGATGTATCATATCTACATGTATATATACCTGCGTATAATATCAATATGCACACTACACATGCTAGCAGAAAATAATATTAATATTAATATATATTGATGAACATTTATAATGTTGGAAATCATTCTCAGAGGTTTTGTATTGTAATTAACAAATACACCCTGTAAAGTACCGCTTCATGTTATATCTCATTAAGGCTCTTACAGAGACACAATCTAATTTCATTGTTGGGGGTGGTGGATTTGCAGAATCAGTAGAGTGTCATAAAGTTAGTCCTTTATGTTATGGGTTTAAATCATGCCATGGTCAATTTTAACTTTCATCCATTCAAGGTTAATAAAAAACAGTAACAGTAATGCACTAGGCCTTATTTAATTGGCATTCCCCTTTCACTTCAAATTGCTGGCCTTGAGTCAAAAGTAGAAACATTTATTTAAAGTCTATAAAACAATAGATAGAATGCTTTCTGCCATATTTGTCCTGGTTCTCTGCTCTCTGAGTTTAAATCCTGCTGAGGTCAACTTTCTTTCGTCCATTCAAGGTTGATAAAAAACAATACCAGTCTATCACTGGGGTCTGTTCTTCCTCTCTATATTTCTATCTCACTTCCTTTCTCTAAGTCTCTCTTCTTCTCTGGAAGAAAACTGTTCAAACCTGGAGAATGAAGGGCTCCACCAAGCTTCAAATGCCACAGTGACATCATTAAAAAAAAATTGATGTGTTTATATTGTAATCCTTAACTGGTTTATATTTATATTTATGACAAAATATCCACATGTGTAAATAAAAACAATTGCATAACTTTAATATTTGTTGGAATGTACTTTCATTACAGTTGAAATTTTGACTTTTTAAAAAAATAATTCAAATTTGAAAATACTTTACAACTTTCTTCTCTTTTTCTTCACCAATTTATTTCTGAGAGGGTTGTAGGGGGTAGAGTCCTCGCACACCCCTTCTAGGTCCTATGTGAGTAAAATTTCCTCTTTACATTACACATCACCCTGCACACACACACACCACATCAAAACACCTCAACACCAAACCACACCACATACCACAACACACCACATACAAACCAGGTACTTATACCAACCTAGGATCTTGATTTTAGTGATTTTTTGGTAACAAATCTCAACATCTCAGTTCTTACTTACCAAGTGGAGTGGAACTCATCAGATTGGACCAAGGAAACAATGTTTCCATTGTTTTCTTTTTTGTATATTCATCCATTTATTCATTTATTTATTTGCTAACATTCTACCTTCTTGTGTGTGTGTGTCCCCCTCCATGCATCTCTTTCTTTTCTCTCTTGTCTTCTGATGCCTCCATATCTGATGTAGGTGAGCTATGAGGCCCTCTTATCAGCATTTTCCTTTCCACCCACACAGTTGTGTTTAGCACCTAGGCTGGTGACAACCAGTCACTCACCATGATGTCGCTTCATGCCCCCCCCCCCCAATCCTCCATCCCCTGCAGCACCACGAATAGATGGGAGAGGGGCCGGAACTGATGGGGTGCAGCTGCTTCCACCACCTCACCTGTGTTTGCTTGACGCGTCAAACCTCCAGTGCCCTCGCAGCGTGGAGAAGCTGAAGCTGAAACTGTCTGCCCAGCCACGGCCATCTAGCACACCAACAGATGAGACAACGAGCTTGCCTGACGCCCAAGCCTCGCTTGGCTCAGGTGGTGCTGGAAAATCGCACTCAGGATCCCGAGAGCAACTCGGGTGCTGGTAGCCGATGCCCTCGCTTCCTCTTTTATGATGATTATTTCATATTAAGGTGAATGTTAATGTTTATAAATAACATAAGGTGACTTATTTACCTTATAGTTGTTGTTTTCTCACCTGTATTATTAAATATTGAGGTGGTTGTTCAACATTTTACGAGGCAGGAAAATGTCTTTTTAATCAGAAATCAGTGAACATTTAGTTTTTACTAAATTTTCTTGACTTTATATTTGGTCTTGAAAACCAAAGTACGTATTATTTCGTTTTCCACCACAACACAAACATTGTGATCTTTTCTATCTGAAGTGAAATATCTTTTATTACAACACGTACACACATATTTCTATACACACACACACATCTCTCTATCGCACCCCTCTCGCTCTCTCTGATTGAATTATATAATATACGCTTGAATTTTCTTCGTCTAAAATCAATCTTGGACTGTCATTTATCTTATTACTTGTACCAATTAAATGCTACAATACGACTTTGTAGAAGAAGAAAGCGGAGTTCTGCAGTCTTTTATGGACCCTTTGTATATTAGACTACATACCATATATTAACGATATCTACATTTCTTAATATATAAGTAAAAGTGGTGAGAATCCTTTATGTAAAGATCACTAGCTAGAAATATGTCTGAATATAGCTGTGAGATTTGCAGGAAAACTTTCCCTTCAAAACTGAATCTAACCTCACACGAGAAAATACACACTGGAGAAAAACCCTTCCAATGTGAAATATGTGGAAAATCTTTTTCACATGGTTCTAATTTTGTAAAACACAAAGGAATACACGCAGGGGAAAAAACTTTTTCATGTGAAATATGTGGGAAATCTTTCTTTCAGAAGGTCCATCTTGGAGATCACAAAAGAATACACACGGGAGATAAATCTTATTCATGTGAAATATGTGGTAAATCTTTTTCTTCTGGTTCTAACCTTGTAGAACACAAAAGAATACACACTGGAGAAAAACCCTTCCACTGTAAAATATGTGGGGAATATTTTACTTATAATTCTAATCTTGTCATCCACATGTGGAGTCATACTGGAGAAAAACCCTACCATTATGAAATATGTGGGAAATCTTTTGCGTTGAGTGGTGACTTGAAAAGACATATGACTATACACACTGGAGAGAAACCCTTCCACTGTGAAACATGTGACAAATATTTTGCCTTGAGCTGTGTCTTGAAAAGATATAGAAGAACACATAATGGAAAAAAACCTTATTCGTGTGAAATATGAAATCTTCTCTTATACATCACAACATATATATGTATGTGTATATATACCTCACTCAAGCGGAAGAAATATACTCCCATATATCGATGATTACCACAATAACTAGCGAGCGGAGGACAAGATATGCTGGACATTGCTACTGAGGGTAGGATGACCTGATGAGCTGGCTCCTGTGGTGGATACCTAAACATAGTAAGACCCTAGTGGGATGACTGAGATTGATCTACATAGATCAGATGTCTCTGGATGTTCAGCTGGAGATTAATGATCTCAGGAATGCTATGAAAGATTGTGACATCTAAAAAAGGAGAGTAGAATTGTTCTGGCCAATCCACCTGACCTAATAAATAATAATAATGATAATAATATATATTAATGAACATTTATTATGGTGAAATATGTTGGAAATCATTCTCAGAGGTTTTGTATTGTAATCCACAAATACACTCTGGAGGAAGTTCCACTTCATATTATTTGTCATTAAGGTTTCTTATAGAGACACCTCATTGTTGAGGGTGGTGTATTGGCAGAATCAGTAGAGTGTCATATAGTTACATCCCTTTACATTCTGTATTAAAATCTTGCTGAGGTTAGCTTTAATTTTCTTCCTCGGAGGTTCAGTAAAATAAAGTACCAGTAATCCACTGGGGTTGATTTAATCAACTTTCTCCTTCCGTTCCAATTACTGGCCTTGAGTTAAAAGTGGAAACAGTTATTTAAGGTCTATAAAACAATAGATAGAATGCTTTCTGCCATATTTGTTCTGGTTCTCTGCTCTGATTTTAAATCCTGTTGAGGACAACTTTGCCTTTCATCTATTCAAGGTTGATAAGAAAAAAGTACCAGTCTACCACTGGGGTCTGTTCTTCCTCTCTATATTTCTTTCTCACTTCCTCTCTCTCATTCTCTTCAATGTGTTTATTTTATAAACCTTAAATGGTTTATATTCATATTTGTGACAAAATATCTACATATATGTTTAAATAAAACAATTTTATAACTTCAGTATTTGTTGGATGGTATGGTCATGACAGTTCAAATTAGGACTTTTAAAAATAATTAACAAATGAAAATACTTTACAACTTTCTTCTCTTTATCTTTACTCATTTATTCCTGAGAGGGTTGTAGGGGTAGAGTCCTAAAATTTCCTCTATACACTACACACTACATCACTCTACACACACACACACACACACACACACACACACACACACACACCCCATCCCACACAACAGACACACATCATACCACAACACAACACATCCAAACCAGGTAGCTATACCAACCCAGTATCTTGATTTTAGTAATTTTTTTCTTTTTGTAATAAAACTCAACATCTCAGACCTTACTTACCAAGTGGAGTGGAACTCATCAGATTGGGCCAAGGAAACAATGTTTCCATTGGACTTTCCAATTGAGGATGTAATCTACAATCTACCAGTTGTAACTCCTGGCAGATAGAGCAAGGTGAAATAAAGTGTCTTGCTGAAGGACTTAACACATTACCTTGTCTAGGAATTGAACTCATGGTTGTCAGTCCAATTCTCTTACCACTAAGCTACATGTCTTCCTATGTTTTAGTGATAGTGGACAGTGAATGATGATGATGATGGTCATTTTATTTGATAGATTGACCAGTTGATCATCTCAATGGTGTATTATTGCTGTTTTTCCCCCAAGGTCCCTTTAAATCATGAGTAAAAGGTAATAGAGTATTGGTTAGGGTGTTGGACTCAATGATAAACTTGTGAGTTCAATTCCTGGGCAGCATGTTCTGTCGTACAATAAAACATTTTATTTCATGTTGATTCAGTTCAATCAGCTGGAAAAAAATAAGTTGTGACAACTCTGGTTCCAAGCTATATCGGCCTTTGACTTACCTTTGGACAACATCATATAGTCTATATATATCGTGTGTACTGAATATATAGTGATAACATGGTATGTATAGCTCTTTAGTTCTTAGTCCAGATTGTTCCATCAGGAATATATGTCAACTAATTGTCTCCAATGATTTCAGTTGGTTACAGCTTGTTGACATCCATGCCAGCTGATGTTGACAGTTTGTGGGACACTTTGGAATGTATACCACTAGCTCATTTGCGGCTGGCCTCTTTTCCACTTGCCTTCAAGGGGAATCCATGTCATCGCTGTTTTGGGTGATCTTCTGGGGGGTGCAGAATGTCACCTGCAACATGGAACCAACATTCAGGATTATCTCCTGCAGTGTATGTGACCCTGCTTTCCACAGGATCTTACCAGCTGACCTTTACAATCCTACGCAGGCTCCTCTGATGGAAAGTTTTTAGATACCTATCAATCTTCACAGTGTGTTTCCATGTTTCACAGTCAGAGATGGCCACGGGAAGTACAATGCTAGTGTACAAGCGCAGCTTGAAATACATGCTGGGGGCTCTGTTTGATCGAGTGCATCCATTGGAGCAATGATCCAATCGATTGATTTTGAAGTACATGTTAAATATACTCTGGGAGTTTTTTAACATGACCTATTGAGTACACTGAGATGCAATCATTCCTAGCAGTGATACCCTTGCTAGTTCCGTCATATTAATATTATATATCGATATATATATATATATATATATATATATATATATATATATATATATATATATATATCCTCGTTTAGTTATTATGGCTCAAGATATTGTCTATTGAGCTTCCTAATTGAGAAACACAAAATGCTAAATATGTTTTAATTCATTTTTTTTGTATGTATATATATATATATATATATATATATATACATACATCGTGCTATGTAAAGTCTGAAACAGCTTGGTACCAGTAACGTCACAGCTCATCATCATCATTTAACATCCACTTTCCCTGCTAGCAAGGATTGGTCAGGTCTTCGCAAACCAGAATGGAGTGGATGGTCCACACCTCGTTTACATATTGTCCCACATTCTACTGAGTGTATTGTATTGTGGCACCATTACTAATGTTGGTGTCATGTCTTCAACACAACTGAACCGACCTCCCAACCTTTTGTTGGGCGAGTTTTGTGTGGCTGAGTACCCTACCACCAACAACTTTACATCACATACTGGGTGTATTTATGTAGACCCCAACACTACGGAGGTTGCCATGCCCTTGACACAACTAAAGGGTCCTCAAAACCCTTCTTTGGTAAGCTCTCTGTGATTAGAAACGCTTCCTATCACACCCACATTAAGGCATGTACTGGGTACGTTTATCATGTAGATCAGGCATGTCAAACTGAGGGTACCCCGAGGACCATATGGGTCACATTTGTGTTGTCTGAGGGCCGCACACGACAACCAATTGCGCATATTACAACTAATTTTTCTTTACTTTATATTACAAAGATAAAACATGCTTCAGCTGTAAAAACATTTGTGCGGGCCTCAGGTGGGCTTGTAAAGGGCCGCAGGCCGCATTTCATTTTTTACATGCCTGGTGTAGATCACCAACACTAGAGATTTTGTAATGTCTTTGATACTACATAGGGGTCCTCGCAACCTATATATACTATACATATATATGTATACTGTATAGATGCTATGTATACACTATTGGAAAGACACGTGAGGAAGGAGCCCAGTAGGGTGGGGTGGGTGTTGCATGGTCACATTCCTGCTCTTCATTAAGACATCTCTCTAGAAGGTCACACTGTTATAAAGTTTGTGACTTCGTTTGCACCCAATGATGTAGACCAATTGTAAGTTTTGGTTAAATACATTCGATGTTCAGAGAGTGGGATTTGACCCCTGCTAAACCTTTCATCACTTAAAAAAGCTTTGAGCACAGGCATCGCGTGATATGTGACATTTTTACGATGCTTAGCCTTCCTGGCCATAGGCAAGTCCCTTGTAGGACTAAAACGCTACGTCCGTGTTGTTTGTTTATACTTAAGTATCAAGCGATGGCATTACTCGAAATCGGGTTGTAGACATCAGCATGTATGTATACAAGTATACATATATAAACACAAGTAGACACACACACACTCACCCTTGGGAAACAACTCAGCGACGGATAATAGTTGTCATTCTGAGTTATCGTTCTTGATTGTCAAATAGTTTAACGTTTGACATCAGTGGAGAACATGTACAGAAGAATTCAAAGACATTTACTGAAAGGTCGAGGACTAAAATTAATTGTAATTAATGTATGGGAAATTCACATCTCTTCAAACATGTTTATACATTACATATCAAAACTGTGTGATTTTATAACACGCTGAATGCTATTCAAACATATTTTGTATTTAGTGGTACGTTCTGTCTCTACACACAAACATATATGTGTATATATATTTTCGTTGAAGTGTTGCACTATATATATATTTTTTCACTTCTGGTATTTTTACTATAGAAATATCTTCGTACATATGAGGGTCGGCTGTAATGTTCATAGACTAAAATAAACCTACCTTAGTGCGTTACTAGTACTTTGTTTTATAGACCCCGTAAGGATGAAAGGAGAAGCTACCCTGGACTGGATTGGTTTCACAGTCAATTTCTTCCAGAAAAGGATAGATAGATACGGGGAACAAGAGAGTGAGTGTGTATGTGATACAGAGATATAGAGGAAGAATCGATCCCAGTACTCGACTGCTACTTCTATTTTGTTGATCTCGATAGGATGAAAATCAAAGTTGACTTCGGTGGTATTTGAACACAGAGCGCAGATCTTGAAGGAATACCACAAGGAATTTTCTGTCAATTCACCGCCTTGGAAATAAAAGTATTCTCAACAGAATGAAAGACTTGATGAAAGACGTCGATAAGCAGTAACTCATCTATCTAATTAGGTAAGTGCAACTATATCGATCTACTAAAGGGGGGAATGAAATGAAAAGTAAAAAGAAATGGAGAGGGGGGAGGACAGATTCTAGTCTCCAGTTTGAATGGTGGCTCAGCCGTGCCCCGTGGTCAACATGGAAAATAGATTACTGCAGAGAAGGGCCAGAGACACCTGCTACACCAGCCACACCACCTCACAGGAATCCCCCCTTAAGCAGGCCACCATCTGTTTCAATTAAAATACAGAGATATATCTGTATTCTCTTCTTTTAAATTATTTTATATTTTAATTGAAACTGACGGCGGTCCGGCTAAGGAGAGAACCTCGGAGGTGTGGTGGTTGGTGCAGTGGGTGTCTCTGGTCATTCTCCGCGGTAATGTATTTTCCATTTTGACCACGGGGCATGGCTAAGGCACTGCTCAGACTGGGGTCTATTGTCTGTTCTTTTCCCACTCCCTTTCTTTCGCTACGTGATTCCTTTTCATTCCCCCCTTTTTTGTTTCCTCTCATAGTGTTATTAATTTGATACTGTTCAATAATCTTTATACAAGGTCCATGGTTTTTCGTGGTATTGTGAGATTTTCTATATTGAATATGTTTGTTTTTATGTTTAATTCTTTAAATGATATACTTTGAATAAATCATAATGAAACACTTACTCTCGGCTCCCAAATAATAGGGGGGAGGGGGGTAATTTTTCTATGTTGTCTCCCTTGATATTTTTTAGACAGAAGAATTAGTTGATTAGTTTACATATTGAGACACCAAACCATCCTATTTATTGTCATATATAATGGGTTTTGATGACTAAAAAAATTATCAGAGGAATGCTACCACTTAATATAAAATTTCACCTGAGAGAGATTAGCAAAATTTGATAAGCGGTTGGAAAATATCTGAAAAATTAATAAGCATGGGGCTGGTACGATTATTTGAGACCGAAGAGTGATCACTGTATCTCAGCTGTAATTCGCAGAAAAAACATGGCAAAGGCATTGCTCCAGAAAACAACCAGCAACACAGGCTACATCATCCACTCTATCTCACCGGGCTTTCATTCTCATGCATTTTATGGAGAAAAACGACAGTCCAGGATAACCGAGAATACCAGCGGTCTCGGAAGTCACCGGCTCGGTAAGGAAACGGTCAGTGAAGTCCTGGTAATTCATTGTATTTCTAGTTATAGGTGACACTACTCAGGTTTTCTGGCTCAGTATTCCGTGTTGCACCTCTTGAGTGTAAATTAAAATAGAAATCAAAATGTTGCTTTGCTTATCAAACAATTGATCACCTCCTAAAATACTTTATCGAACATTTTTCAAAATCGAAACACTATCTTATGAGACATAAACGCACACACAGGTGCTACCCAACGTATATATATGCATCTATATATATACCAAGTATGGGCAACCTTTTTCGAGAAGCGGGCCGCAAGAGATTGTAATGAGAAAGCTACTGCACTTACCGCAATTCTGCTAGCTCACTCAGCGAGCTAGGCTCATCCACGTGGGTATAATCCGTTCGCCAAGTTGCAGCTCGCAATTCACACGTCTGTCCGTCGCGGAGAGGGCCCACGGATGCGCCTTTACGCTACTCTTCCCTCTCCACTTCTGCACCACCCCCGTGGTCAGTAGTGTCGTCGTACAGCCAGTGTCCACGAGAGCTCGTAATGGCTTTCCCCTCACAAAGATTTTCACCATGGGCAAAGCCTCTACTCGCGAGGGGTAGCTACCGGCGCAGTAGCCCCCTTTGGACCATTTCCCTGGTCGCAACTGGTAGCGATGTGGCCTGGCCGCTTACACCGGTAGCAAATTATGTCTGGCCTTGACTCTCTACAGTCTCTCGCCATGTGCGCGCCCTGGCACATAAAACAACGACCTCTAAACATTCGCGGGGGACTGCGCGCCGTGTTTGTCTCCCTTCGCTGTCGGCTGCCCCGGACCTCCGTCGCTGCTATTATCGCATCACTCTTCTTGGAATCCTCTGCTATGATGCGGGCTTGCTCTATCAGTGCACACATCTCCGTTTGCTTGTAGCCAGGTATTTTCTGCAGTTTCACCGCGATATCCTCCGGAAGTCCGTTTATGAACGCCAACCGCATCGCATGTTCGCATTCCACCTGAAACCCAGCCAGCATGCCAATCGCCTTATCTCCGCTGCAAAAATATCCACACGCTCACCGTTCCACCTAATCCTTGCTAGTTTAGCAAACGCGGTAAGCGGGTCCTTCCGTGAACGCTTCCATCATACGCCGCTCAATTTTTTGCGCGTCTCTCTGGCTGAGGTCGTCCATGTCGAGGTACAACGCTAGCGCGTCGTCTTCGAGATTGTGTGCGATGAGGCCCGCTACATCGTCTATCTTTTGCAGCTCAGCTACCAGCCGAACCTTTCGCATCCAGGCGACAACGTCACCTTCACCGGTAAAAGCTCTGTTACTTCTCCGCTCATCCATAATCTCGTCGCCATCTCCTTAGTCCTGCGGTAAGCAACAAACAACAGAATCGTCTCTGTTTTCCGGCAGCTTTGTCTTAAAAAAAAATTATTCCTTTTTTGATTTTTTTCAATTGTAAGTCTTCAGATGCCGAAATAGCTTGTAATGAGAAAGCTACTGCACTTACTGCAATTCTGCTAGCTCACTCAGCGAGCTAGGCTCATCCACGTGGGTATAATCCGTTCGCCAAGTTGCAGCTTGCAATTCGCACGTTGTTTGATTTGTTTCTTCAGGATTCGTACACGTTGTTTTCCTCGATCGTAAAAATGTTAGAAAGATAAATTACGACTGAAAAGTTGGGGTAAAAAAATCTGAAATATTTCACTTAGGTAACTTAGGCGAGCCATTCAGAAAGCTTCACGGGCCGCAGGTTGCACATACGTGTTTATATGTAAATATATGTCTGTGTATGTATGTGATAGTTAGGTGTGTAACTACAGTTACGCACCGTTCGAAGGACTCAATGCTGTTACGGAGTTCGTCTCGATTAGGATGTATTCCAGGGTTACGGCTGTAATTTACAGAGTATAGATTGTAAAGAATCGAAGTCAGTGTTGCAGTATAAGTACAAACTTTATTGGCATATTACAATTGTTTCGATATCAGATTAGGGAACCGACGCTTTATTTGACATCTCTTCAGATATGTGAATATAAAGGTGCAAAGGCAGATTTAAACTGTTAATAGTCTCGATATCTATTTACACTTATTAATGGGTCTTTAGGGTGCCGAGGGACTAACGGTATGTTTACATTTAAAGGTTGAAGAATAAACAATAATAATAATTATATATATGTAACGGAATATTATGTGTGGTTGTAACGACAAGTGGATGGATGGATGTAACTGTTGGTATGGTGGTTTCGGTGTAAATAAAAATACCAGCAGTGTTGTTACAAAGTTTATTTTATTACAACAATATTCAATTTGAATATTGAATGATGAAATAATTGACACAAAATATTCATACAATAATTTGGTGGCTCTCCGAGCCACGTAAATTCAAATATCACAGAATACGATTATAATATGTGTAAACAGAAATGAATTGTGCGTGTACAAATGCTGGCCTCACTATGAATGCGTGTGTGCGGCGTATCAGTATATTTACTTATTTGTATTGCAGGAGTCAGCGATCAGCCAGGAAGGTGAGAATAAATGGCAGACTGGTTTTTCGTGACGAGAGCCTGTAAAAACGTCTCGTCTTGTCTGTATCCACTTCTTTTCTGTTTTAGGCGTAAACAATCCCTGTATTTATAAGAGTTGAAGTTAGAAGGATAGATATATCCTCTGAACTTTGGTTAGTCTCCCAAGTGATTAGTATGCCAAGCGTAAACAAGTCAGAAAGATGGATATATCCTCTGACCTATTTTCTGTCAGGCGTAAACACCTCTGACCTTTGTTTAGCCTCTCCCAAGGGGTTAGTCTCTTGAGCGTAAACAAGTTACCACGGCTTGTCCCAGAGGCGGGAAAGCTCAGATTCGGTTTCGAATCTTCGCCGCCGTTATATATATATATACCTGCTACGGAGGTATATAAATCTTATTTAATTCCTTCCATCAGAAAACGAATGTTACCCATTCAGATGAAATATGGTGTAAAGAATACAATTTAAGAGATTTGTTTTCTCAATCATATATTTCTGCTAATATATCTGTAGTGACCTACATTCCGCGGGCTCACATACATTCTCTGTGCATGATTTGGCTCAGTTCAGCCAATCAGCGCCAGTAGAAGAGGATGTATCCCTACGCGCCCTGAGGAAGAAATTCCCCGCGAAGATTTGAAGAATCTCTCTCTTGTACCAGAAACTTCGAGCCAGCAACACGCATAATGTAACAGTGAGATATTGCACCCCTAGCCTCACCGGCTTAACGGCGCAATGGCACATTCCCTTTTGTAACCTCTTTTTATCTGTAACATCAACCATATAAATAAACATACATTTCATCTCTAATTACTGCTGTTGAAATCATTATTATGTTACTCGTGTCTCAATAACATCTATAATCCATGCTGCTGGAATTGGCGACCTGACGAAAGGAATATTGTAAATAGATCGAGGGACCTTCCCTCACGTCTATGTCAACAAGATAATCCAACGAGGATACTATCACTTACTACACTGGCAACTAACGACCTTCAATCATCTACCCTGTTAAAGTGGCGACTACTCTATAACCAATACTGCTAAAGTGGTGACCCCGACGTGAGAATTTAACGTAGCCCTCCTTTTTCATTCAGTTGAACTTTTATTGCCACGTTGCCAACCTTTTCGCAACTTGCGAAAATAAAAAATATTCCTTTTAAGATTTTTGAAAAATTAGCAGTATTTCAAAAACTTTTCGCCACGAAGAAATTTCAAAATGGCTACCGACAACTCCTGTCTACGATCAACAAAGACAGCAGCAGCAGCGACAACATTGTTTAGCCACTGACCAAAACAGGGAATAGTGAGTGGCAGCTTCATAGCCTTACCGACGCAAACCACCACACATCGGAAATTTCAAAACGGCTTGTAACTTTACCGACGCAACCACCATACCTTCTGTCTCGTTACCACAGGGATGCGAGAAATTGAGACAGTAGTTTTCTCACCATTATGGCGTCAGACGTGGGTGCCATGTTTGGTGACCGCTACTCTACAGAAGATTCTTTGACTTTGCTTTAACAATAAGCAACACAACCTTATGCCACACAAGATGGCCACGAAATCTCACAAAAACACCATACATCTAACCCCTAACGGCATTAGCAAACTTCTTTTTCAGTTTTCAGATAAAACTAGTGTCTGTACACTGGTGATGTGTGAACTATTTGACTTTGAAAAACTTTGAACTTATTGAGCAATTTCTCTGCTCCCCTAGACTGACTTTGAATTATCAGTTTGTTACATTCACATATTTCTTTGTAGAATGCATTTACTTGTTTTGTGCTCTTTTGCTATTTGTTTGCTCATGGTTTTTGTTCATTCACATTCTTTGCTGTTTTACATGCCTGCATATGCACACATTTTTTTTATCACACACCAACATGTTGTTCTTGGTATATGTTCTTCAAACGTAATATTCTGCGAGTCCCTTTTCACCTGGTTGAGATGCTGTCACATGCTAGCAGCTCACAGAGCTTAATCCACTGGATTCAAACAGGCACCGCAACACGAGAATACTAATTGCAGCTGAACTCAAACAGCTTCGCATCTCGTTGCACACTGATCGTCCATGACGGCCATCCGTCTTGTTGTTTTTGCCCGACTCGCTGGGAAAGCAACAAATTGAACTGGACTTGTCAATATTTCAGCCACTTCTGTGGATTCGCCCGAATTATGGAATTTACACTGCAGCCCACCTACAGATTAAACTTGCCTTTATTTTCTTTACAAAAAGCAACCAGCCATTTTTTCCTGGCTCCACAGCACATTCGACAATACATCTGGGGGCCATCATTTTCTCGCCAGCACTGGTAAACTACCATAATAGCTTCGTTCACAGCTACTGGTGCAACGCTTACCATTAACATTTAATGCAAGAACAGCAACTTCGCCCATGTCAGACTTTATCTGTTTTCTGGTAGGCCCTTGAGGGTCTCGTTTAAACTACAAAACAGCTAGTCGCGCCTAATTTTTTTTTTTGTTCTTGCATGAATCTTTCTGCTCAATTATTTTTTCACTGACGTGCTCTTTCAGCATTTGTTCTTGCTGATTCAATAATATGTGGGTCCTTGGTTTCTTCGTTATCGATTTTCGGCTGAAAATCTGGTCGGAGGTGATGTAGTGACCTACATTCCGCGGGCTCACATACATTCTCTGTGCGTGATTTGGCTCAGTTCAGCCAATCAGCGCCAGTAGAAGAGGATGTATCCCTACGCGCCCTGAGGAAGAAATTCCCCGCGAAGATTTGAAGAATCTCTCTCTTGTACCAGAAACTTCGAGCCAACAACACGCATAATGTAACAGTGAGATATTGCACCCCTAGCCTCACCGGCTTAACGGCGCAATGGCACATTCCCTTTTGTAACCTCTTTTTATCTGTAACTTCAACCATATAAATAAACATACATTTCATCTCTAATTACTGCTGTTGAAATCATTATTATGTTACTCGTGTCTCAATAACATCTATAATCCATGCTGCTGGAATTGGCGACCTGACGAAAGGAATATTGTAAATAGATGGTAAATAGATCGAGGGACCTTCCCTCACGTCTATGTCAACAAGATAATCCAACGAGGATACTATCACTTACCACACTGGCAACTAACGACCTTCAATCATCTACCCTGTTAAAGTGGCGACTACTCTATAACCAATACTGCTAAATATCTATCTTTTTCAGCTGAGCTGATTGGAGACGTGTGAAATGATGTATATATATCTGTGTGTGTGTGTGTATATATATATATATATATATATATATATATATATATATATATATATATATATATATATATATATATGCTTCATTTCACGTGTTTCCAATCAGTACAGCTCAAAAAGCCGAGTAGCAGCATTAGATGGAGTTTAACGAAAATTGGATTGTAGGTGTGAATTAATATAACTGAAGTTGTTTCTGAATGTATTAAATTATGTAGGGGAGTTTTAAGTCATGTCACCGGTGTCAACTAGACAGTGAAATATTACCATTTATATCAGCTCCCTTGTTGCAATTTAAACCGCATCTAATTTTATCTTTTATGGTGATTATTTCAAATTAAGTTGAAATGAACCAACACTATAACACCATCAACTACCAACGCAACCCTCAAATTATTGCTATATATGTACACAGTCACATATGATGGCTGCCCCCTCGTTATCGAGTATGGTCATTGCACGAACAAAAAAATAATAATAAAATATATATATATTTATACTCACACACACCTATACACATACACACAAACATACATATACACACAACAATTAACGGTGTTGCGATTGAATGTGGCTTTTAAGCCCAGCCAATGATCTAAAATGTCTTGCACAGAGCTGGCAACCAAAATGTTAACTGGCAATAGTTGGCTGTGCTTGGATTTCATGTACTTTTGCATGTCGTTTGAGCCCTCCTGTTGATCTATATTCTCTTCCACATGTTTGACAGGCATGATGAGTAGCATCTACAACAGCAGCCTGATAGTCAACAACTGGTCTCACTTTATGACTGTGAAGATGACTTTCGAGTCCAGCTTTGCTGAGGCAGAGTCTCGCACAGACACTGCATGTCAGCGCCATAGGAGGACCTTCGCTATCAGGAAATGCAACAACAATGCCCTTCCTCTCATCCCTTTTTACTTTCTCGTATGCGATTCGAGATGCTTCAAAAGCAACTTTCACCTCATGTACAGTCTTTCTCCATTTATTACAATCAGCAGCTATGCTTTTCCATGTATCAGCAGAGATGTTAGCGTCTTTCAAAGAGGCTTTCAACGAATCCTTATACCTCTTTTTTGGTTTATGTGGTGGTCGTTTTCCTTTAACTAACTCTCCATAAAAGAGTTGTTTCGGTATTCTAGAATCCTTCATCCTTGCTGTATCGATTGACAGTGCTTCCCAGGTAGACAAACTGATCAACTACTCCAAGTCGTTTACCGTACTTATTTGGTTCACTGTACTGCTTACCAGGGGCAGGTTAGCTAACCTTGTCTCGGATAAAGCCACGATGTGAAGATTGTAACGACGAAGCTCCTTTGCAACGTTCAGAACGTTCAGAGGAATCCCTGTCAAGCCTTGTCTGTATGTTCCAACAGCCAATATTAAATGCTTTGTTTGTTTCATATATATAGCACATATGTATGCATATGTACATACGCACTCACATATATATAAATGTCTATACACACACACATATATGTGTATATATATATATATATATATGTATATATATATATATATATATATAGTGAAGACACATCATTCTACATGTCTCTAATCTCCACAGCTGAAAAAGACAAGTAGCAGAATTAGTTGGATGTTTAGCATGGGTTGGATCTCTGCCTCCAACCTTTTGATAGCGACCACAAACCCAGGCTTCACTGCCTGTAATAGAGAGAAGAGGAAGATAGGGAGGGGTTGAGTCACAGCTCAGACAGGAGTATAGTGTCTGTCCCTCTCCCATTAGGTGGATTACCAGTATGAGTAGAGGGTCGGACGCCATGTTTTGAACCACGGAGTCACGCCCCTTTACGGTCTGAGTTCAAATCCTGCCCAGGTTAACTTTGCTTTTCATCCTTATGGGGTCGATAAAATAAAGTACCAGTAATGCAATGGGTTAATTGCCGGCCTTGTGCCAAAAATAGAAACAATTATTTTAGTAGCGTCATTCATTTTCATTTTTCGTTATTTACATTTCTAGTTTATTACCTTTAATAATGTGTTTTGTTTTAATATGAACAGTTATGTAAAATTAATAATATTATTTATACAAATGTGAATAAATTACTAACATATCGATTGAAGGTGTGAATTAACATAACGGAAGTTGTTTCTGAATGTATTAAATTATGTAGGGGACCTTTTAGTCATTACACCGGCGTCAACTAGACAGTGAGATATTACCATTTATATCAGCTCCATTGTTACAACTTAAACCTCATCTAATTTTATCTTTTATGGTGATTATTTCATATTGAGGTGTAAAAAACATAAGGTGACTTATATAGTTGTTGTTTTATCACCTGTATTATTAAATATTGAAGTGGTTGTTCAACATTTTACAGGACAGGAAAATATTATTTTAATCAGAAATCAGTGAACATTTAGTTTTTACTAACTTTTCTTGACTTTATATTTGGTCTTGAAAACTAAAGTAGGTATTTCGTTTTCCAAACATTGTGAACTTTTCTATCTGAAGTGAAATATCTTGATTTATTACAACACCTACACACATATTTCTACACACACACACACACGTCTATTTCTCTCTCTCATACGTACACACTGTATGTCTGTATATATATTAACCAGTCTTACTCTTTCATACATCTTATTACTTTACCAACTGAATGCTACATTTCTTATTATATGAGTGGAAGTGGTGAGATTCCTTTATGAAATATGTCTGAGAATATAGCTGTGAGATTTGCAGGAAAACTTTCTCTTCAAAACTGAAACTATCCTCACACGAGAAAAACCTTTCATAAATAATTCTATTCTTGTCATCCACATACGGAGTCACACAGGAGAAAAACCCATTCCATTGTGAAATATGTGGGAAATCTTTTTCTCGTAGTTCTCATCTTGTACATCACAAAAGAATACACACTGGTGAAAAACCTTATTCATGTGAAATATGTGGTAAATCTTTCACTGAGAATTCGTCACTGGTTGTTCACCTACGTAGTCAACACTTGCGGTAAACCACATCACTGTGAAATATGAAAAACCCATATATATATAGACACACTTTGGAAGGCAGAATAGAAAATGTGAAGCTTGAGAAATCTTACACATCACAACGTATATGTTGTGTGTGTGTCATCATCATCATCATCGTTAACGTCCATCTTCCAGGCTAGCATGGGTTTGGACGGGAATTTTCCCACTTGAGGCAAGATTGGTTGTCTTGCTCGTATAGGACTGTCTGGCGGGTTTCTACGGCTGGATGCCCTTAACACCAACCACGTTTACAGTGTGGAACTGGGATGGTTTTACCGTGTTACCTACACGGCCACATTACAGCGTGGACTGTTTTTTGTCGTTACACCTACACGACCTCATTTATTTAGGACTGGATGTTGTGGTACCAACATAACTTTACATCGAAAGCGGGTGGTGTGGATTGGACGGGGGTGTATTTTGGTAAGAGGTGCCTACTGATGGTAGGTTTCGCTTTGCACTTAGGCAAGGTGGGTCTTCTGTATTACTGCGTAGCGCCAAAGATCTCGGTCCAGTGACATTGTCTTGGAGAGGTGTAAGTATGTGAGGTCGGAACTTATCAAGTCGTCCCGGGTTTTTCTGGGTCTGCATACTCCGTGTGTGTATACATATATATTTTATTATTTTTATTTTTAATACATTACTCAATATATATTGATGAACATTTATTATCGTGAAATATATTGGAAATCAATCTCAGAGGTTTTGTATTGTAATTAACAAATACACCCTGTAGAAAGTACCCCTTCATATTATTTGTCATTAAGGGCTATTACAGAGACACAATCTCATTTCATTGTTGAGGGTGGTGGATTTGCAGAATCAGTAGAGTGTCAGACGATATGCTTTGTGTCATAAAGTTACAGTCCTTTATGTTCTGGGTTTAAATCATGCCATGGTCAACTTTGACTTTCATCCATTCAAGGTTGATAAAAAATAGTAACAGTAATGCACTGGGCATTCCCCTTTCTCTTCAAATTGCTGGCCTTGAGTCAAAAGTAGAAACATTTATTTAAAGTCTATAAAACAATACATAGAATGCTTTCTGCCATATTTATCCTGGTTCTCTTCTCTCTGAGTTTAAATCCTGCTGAGGTCAACTTTCTTTCGTCTATTCAAGGTTAATAAAAAAAACAATACCAATCTATCACTGGGGTCTGTTCTTCCTCTCTATATTTCTTTCTCACTTCCTCCCTCTTTTTCTCTCTCCTTTGGAAGAAATCAACTGTTCAAACTTGGAGAGTGAAGGGCTTCACCAAGCTTCAAATGTTCACAGTGACACCCTTACGACTACATCATTTAAAAAAAAACAAACATTGATGTGTTTATTTCTTTATTTTGTAAACCTTAACTGGTTTATATTTATATTTATGGCAAATTATCCACATGTGTAAATAAAAACAATTGCATAACTTTAATATTTGTTGGATGGTACTTTCCTGACAGTTGAAATTTTGACTTTTTAAAAAAATAATTCACATTTGAAAATACTTTACAACTTTCTTCACTTTTTCTTCAGCCATTTCACACACCACATACCACACTACAACAGACATATACAAACCAGGTAGTTATACCAACCCAGTATCTTGATTTTAGTGGGGTTTTTTGTAATAAATCTCATCTCAGTTCTTACTTACCAAGTGGAGTGGAACTCATAAGATTGGACCAAGGAAATAATGTTTCCATTGGTCTTTCCAATTGATGATATTGAATTGGATCAGAAAGAAAGAAAATATATAGAGAATATATTTATTTGCTGTTGTGTTGCCAAACGATGCCAAAAGCCATTGACCTGCATCTTTGGTCAAGAAGGCCATTGGAGCGTCACTCACAGAAGCTGATATAGCAGCCAGCTTGACAGCCGATATAGGTAGCACCAACAATTATCACTACCATTAACAAGAGGAAGGCAACGACAGAAACAGTGACATTAACAACAACAACATATGTGTATACACCAACATCTTACCAGCAAACACTACCACTACTATTAACAAGAGGAAGGCAGCAACAACAACATATATGTGTATACACCAACATCTTGCCAACAAACACTACCACTACTATTAACAAGAAGAAGCCAACTCCATCATCAGTGACAATAACAACAACACATGTTTTCAGGATTGAAAGACTCTCATTTAGCCACAAGGTTCTGTGAGAAACTGCTAACATGCTCGCATGTGTGCGTGCTGAACTCTGGGTCTTTCCGCTGGGAACAACCCCGTTTTCTTTTTTGTATATTCATCCATTCATTTATTTATTTGCTAACATTCTACCTTCTTGTGTGTCCCCCTCTTGTCACCTGAACTGTCGTCAATAATAAGAACCTTAAATTGCGAAGACTTATTCGTCTGTTTTATGAGCTGAGGATGTTATTGTGAATAGAGCTTTCTCTCACTTTAACAAAAATAAAAATACACACACACACATATATATATTAGCACTTGCTTTTTCTTCTCCCAAGATCAGTCCTACGCTTTCATACATCTTGTTACAACTGAATATACAACTGAATGCTACATTTCTTAATATTTGAGTGGAAGTGGTGAGATTCCTTTATGAAATGTCTGAATATAACTGAGATTTGCAGGAAAACGTTCTCTTCAAAACTGAAACTATTCTCACACGAGAAAAACCCTTCCACTGAAATATGTGGTAATTTTTTTTTTTATAATTCTGCTCTTGTCATCCACACACGGAGTCACACTGGACAAAAACCCTTCCACTGTGAAATATGTGAGAAATCTTTCATAAATAATTCTAATCTTGTCATCTACGTACGGAGTCACACTGGAGAAAAACCCTTCCATTGTGAAATATGTGGGGAATCTTTTTCTCAGAGTTCGCAACTTGATAATCACAAAAGATCACATACTGGTGAAAAACCTTATTCATATGAAACATGTGGGAAATCTTTTTCTCATAGTTCTAATCTTGAACGTCACAAAAGAATACATACTGGTGAAAAACCTTATTCATGTGAAGTACGTGGTAAATCTTTCAATCAGAATTCGTCAATGTTTGTTCACCTACGTAGTCAACACTTGCGGTAAACCCTATCAGTGTGAAATATGAAAAACACAGCCAATGTTTTGTCCTTTGGGCAAGTGTCCATTCCAAGCATGCCTAAGGACACGACACACCCCGCTCTCGGGTGCCCCCAATCCTCCACCCTTGAGGGCAGCACCAAGCGTTTGTGTGACCGTGTAAATGCCAAATTAATCATGGGTCATCAGCTGCAGTCAGACTGGTTGCCTCAGAGGACACTGTTCTCCAATCCACCGAGGAGGTCCTGGCTGCCCTGCGACTCAAGCAACCTGAACCACTCGCTGATCTCAGACCCATAGCTCCACCCGATCCCCACTTGTTCCTTCTGGCTTCCAATGCAGACATCATGTCTGCCATCAAGTCCTTCCCAGCTAGCAACAGTGGAGGTGCTGATGGTATCCGGCCTGGCCACCTCAAGGAGTTGCAATCCACCCTCTCCACTGAGGCCGGGCGCTGCCTTCTGAGTGCAATTGTGGCACTCACCAATAAGCTAATCCATGATGCCCTGGACCCTCATGCCCAAGGCCTCTATTTCAACTAGCCTGACCGCTCTCAGGAAGAAAGAGAGTGGCATATGCCCCATCTCTGTGGGCAATGTCTTCCAGGGGCTGGCTGCCAAGCTGGTTCGCAAGTCCATAACACCTGAAGTGGGCGAGGAGTTCAGTCCGGTGCAACTGGGTGTCTGCGTATGAGGGCATCCAGGGACTCCAGGCACCACATTGTCAATGTGGTTGGCATTAGGAAGGGCATCCAGCCAGAAACACCCCTATATGAGCTGTCACGGTCACCCTACACAACTTGCCTCAAAATAGGACTTGTGTAACCCATGGAAGATAGATGTTAATAGATGATGTTGATATATATATAGTGTATATATAGTATGTATAGTGCATATATATATATGATAAATGCTAGTGTCAAGCTGTTTCAGCCGTTCCTCTGGACATTATATATAGTGTATGTATGTAGTATATATATATATACTACATACTACCAGGAAAGGAGTAGGCAGAAACTCCATTTTATGTCCCAAATGCAAAGTATGAGTGCATAAAAGATGTAGTGGGATCACAGGTAAGCTAACTAAGAATATAGATTTTATATGTGGTCGGTGCTCTGGTGCAATAAGTAGCAGCAAGTGCCCACAAAATACTAGCTCATTCCATTGCACAGATGGTTCTATAGAAATAGTGGACAGCTACAGTTACATCATCATCATCATTTTACGTCCGCTTTTCCCTGCTTGCAAGGGTGGGACGGGTCTTATTCAGCACAGCATCTCTTCACTTGTCACGGTCCTTCGTCATCTCCACCGTGAGCTTCAATGATCTGTGGTCTGTTCTCACCACCTCCGCCCATGTTTTTCGTGGTCTACCTCTACCACGTCTTCCTTCAACTGGCAATTCCTGGCACTTCTTCACCCATTGGTCATCCTCCATGCGCATCACATGTCAATACCACCTCAGTCTCCTCTCCCGTACACTACATTCTATCCCTCTCAGACACAGTTTCTCTCTCAACGCATTTATGCTGGGTCGTTCACGCACATTTACACTGCACATCCAACGGAGCATGCTTGCCTCATTTCTCTCCAGCCGTCGCATATCCTCTGCAGTTGCTGCCCATGTCTCACTACCATGCAGCATCACGCTCCTCACACAGGCATCATACAACCGGCCTTTCGTACGCAGGGAGAAACCCTTCGTCAACAGAGGAAGCAGCTCCCTAAACTTCTAGATACTATTGTCTCGGAACACCCTCCTCCCATGCTAATCTGATCTCCTAGGTACCGGAAGCTATCCACCACTTCTTGCATTTGAAAAATGTGTCTATCAGTGCGACTTCTACTGTCTAATTTCCCTGTACATCTACTGCATACATATTTCTCCCTACCTGTTAGTTTGCCTGCTATCCCGCTACATCTCTTGTGTACCCAGGATCTGCATTGTGTACATTTTATAGAATTTATGCCAGTTCCTTTTCTGCATATCGAACATGGCCATTTCCCTAACGGAATCAGGGTTTTGTCCTCTTTTCTACTCATCAACACTTTTGTCTTAGCTAGACTCACTCTCAGTCCTCTTGCTTCCAACTGCTGTTTCCATAGCCAGAATTTATTCTCTAGCTCCTCTACTGATTCTGCTATAAGAACCAGATCATCAGCGTAGAGAAGTTCCCATGGACAGCCAGTCTTAAACTCCTCTGTTATGGTTGGAGGACTATAATGAACAAGAGCGGGCTGAGGACCGAACCCTGATGTACTCCTACTTGTATCTGGAATTACTCACTAAACTCCATTCCTACCCTGACTTTACTGAGAGTACCTCTGTACAAAGTTTACACTGTCCTCACAAGCCATTCCTCAACACCTTTCTTCCTTAGGGACCACCAGATGACAGATCGGGGTACCCTATCAAAGGCTTTCTCTAGGTCAACAAAGGCTAAGTATAGTGGCTTATTCTTCTCTAAGAACCTTTCTTGCAATTGTCTCACCAAGAAGAGGGCATCTGTTGTACTCTTCCCAGGCACAAAACCAAACTGCATCTCATCTAGTTTGACCTTTTCTCTAATTAGTTGTGCTAAAATCCTTTCTGCCACTTTCATAACCTGATCTATCAGTTTTATACCCCTATAATTGCTCCTCTCCAAAGCATCCCCTTTACCTTTGTAGCAATTTATGAGAATACTGCTGCACCAGTCTTTGGGTATGACACCACCATATATAGCCTGATTGATGATGCGTGCAACCAGTTTAGTGCCTACGTCCCCTGATGCCTTCAGCATCTCAGCAACTATTCCCGATGGTCCGGCAGCCTTACCATTTTTCATTTCCCTAATCGCCTCTTGGACCCTATATTCGTCAATCTCAATAGCTGGTCCCTCTGTCGGATCCACCAAGGGTAATTTCTCTCTCTCCCATTCGTTCTCCACATTCATCAGTCTCTCATAATGACATTTCCAGGCCTCCTTTTTCTGATCATTCGTGACACTAAGTACACCGGCATCATCCCGGCCACATTTATCTCCAACAACATCCTGATTTGCATTGACACACTGCCTTGCAATGTGGAACACCGCACGCCTCTGATCTTCCCGTCGCAGAACATTGGCAAACCTCCTACTCTCTGCCTCCCTGTGTGCTAAGTACAACTGATGTCTAGCTTCTCTCTTAGTGGCTGTATATTCTTCCCTACTCCCACCCTTTTTCCAAGCCTTCCATGCTAGTCTTTTGTCTCTAATAGCCTTATCTACTGTGCTGTTCCACCACCAGGTCACTCTCTGTCTGGTTGGAGCTCTGCTCCAGCCACAGGTTTCATCAGTAGCCTGCAGCAAGTTGTCACGTAAGAAATTCCAGTTATTATCTATGTCATACGTCTCTAAATCGTCTTCTTTTTCGTCATATACATGTTGAAGGGCTTTCCTAAATTTGTATTTTAGTGAAAGGTCTTTTAGCTTCCAGACCTTTCTTCTCCACACCTTCCTATATGTCTCATTCCATCTCTTGCTTACTGAGATATCACTAACAACTAACCTATGCTGTGGGGTACATTCTTCCCCAGGGTATGCCTTGGCATTAGACACTATCTGCCTGTCCCGCTGCCTAACTAGCAGGAAGTCAATCTCGCTTATGTGCTCACCAGATTTGTAGGTTATTAGGTGATTGGCAGGTTTCTGGAAGTTTCTGTTGCAAATAGTCAATGTACCCGCATCACAAAATTCAAGAAGTCTCACTCCTTCTTCATTTCTTGAACCGTAACCGTGCCCACCATGTACCCCAGGTAACCATGCTGGAGCTGTCCAACATGACCATTGAAGTCTCCTGCTAGCATAACAATGTCTCCGTCCTCTATCATTGCGGTTGTTTGCAAAAGTTGCTCATAAAAGCAGTTTTTCTCATCTTTGCCTAGGCCTGCTTGGGGAGCATAGGCCGAGATGATTGTCAGTAGTCTCCTACCTACAACTAATCTAAGCTTAATTATTCGATTACTAACTCGAACTACCTCTATTGTCTTATTGATCCATTTCTCAGCCAGGAAAATGCCTACTCCCCCTAGCCCATCATCCTTACCTACCCAGAATAGCTTATAGCTAAGACGCTTGCCTATGACTAGTCTCGCAGAGGCACCTCTCCATCTCACCTCCTGCACGCAGCACACATCCACCTGCCTTCTCTCCAGCATCTCCGCTATTTCAGCAGATCTACCTCTGAGAGTGCCAACATTAAGTGTTGCAACTCTGAGATGCGACGTCTTCATATTTTGTTATTGTTCCTATTTGTTGCTGTGCTGATAAGAGTTTTGGCATTGATACACTGGTTGGATGCCCTTCCTAACACCAGCGCCACTTTACAGCATGGACTGGGTGACAAAATCAGTAGTGGGGGAGGGTGCTCTGAAAGTACAGTAGCTAGAGTCAGAACGGGATGGAAAAATATCAGAGAGCTTATACCACTATTGGCCGCTAAGGGGTTCTCTCTAAAAATGAAAGGCAGGCTGTATGATACCTGCATACAAACAGCAATGTTACATGGCAGTGAGGCCTGGGCATTGTGTGCAGAGGATATACGCAGACTGGAGAGAAACGAAGCTTGCATGCTCCACTGGATGTGTAATAGTAATATACATGAACGGCAAAGCATAAACGAACTAAGGGAGAAATTAGGAATAAGAGGGATCAGATGTTGTTTACTTGAGAGAAGATTACGTTGGTTGGTACGGTCACGTGATGCGCATGAAAGACGACAGCTGTATAAAAAAGTGCAGGACGATAAAAATAGACGGTAGCCAAGGAGTAGGCAGACCCAGATAAACCTGGGACGACTTGATAAATTCCGACCTCACACACTTACACCTCTCGAAGACAATGTCATTGGACCGAGATCTTTGGTGCTACACAGTTATACAGAAGACCCGCCATGCCTAAGTACAAAGCGAAACCTACAGTCAGTAGGCACCTCTAACAAAATACCCCCCCCCCGTCCCACTACCCCCACCCCATCCACACCACCCCCTTAAATGTGAACTTATGTTGGTACCACAACATTGAGTCCGAAACAAATGAGGTTGTGTAGGTGTCACAGCAAAAAAAACACAGCCCATGCTGTAATGTGGCCGTGTAGGTAACACGGTAAAAACCTCCCAGTACACACTGTAAACGTGGTTGGTGTTGGGAAGGGCACCCAGCCGTAGAAAACCTACCAGACGTGTAGGTGTCATGACAAAAAAACACAGTCCACGCTGTAATGTGGACATGTAGGTAACACGGTAAAAACCTCCCAGTCCACACTGTAAACGTGGTTGGTGTTAGGAAGGGCATCCAGCCGTAGAAGACCCGCCTGACAGTCCTATACGAACAGGACAACCAATCTTGCTTAAGTGGGAAAACTCCCGTCCAAACCCATGCAAGCGTTAAAGATGGACGTTAAACGATGATGATGATATAGATATAGTGTATAAAATAGTTGTAATGTCGTTGGTGCCGATCTATATTAGCCCTTGGACAACATGACATATTGCACAATATTGTATATAGTGTATATGTGGTGTATATAGTAGATGTGACAATATTCTATATACATATGTACACACACACACTGACAAACATGTATATACATATAGAAGGGTCGGATGAGGAGTTCATAGACTGACCAAGTTACTCTGATGGAATGAGACAATGTATACACACAAATATATACTATATATATGTATACAAATACATATATATTTTATAGTGAAGTCTTAAAGCATATTTAATATAATGTTTTCAAAGGGAGGTACATTGTGTCCTTAAGCAAGACACATCATTCCACATGTCTCTCATGTTTTTGTTTTTCATTTTTTCATTTCCATTTTTTAAATGTTTTATTACCTTTAATAATGTGTTTTGTTTTAATATGAACAGTTATGTAAAATTAATAATGTTATTTATACAAATCTGAATAAATTACTAGCATATTGATTGAAGGTGTGAATTAACATAACGGAAGTTGTTTCTAAAATGTATTAAATATGAAATATTAAATGTGAAATATGTTGGAAATCATTCTCAGAGGTTTTGTATTGTAATCCACAAATACTCTTTGTAGGAAGTTCCACCTCATATTATTTATTATTAAGGTTTCTTATAGAGACACAATCTCATTTCATTGTTGAGGCTGGTTTTGCAAAATCAGTAGAGCGTCAGACGATATGCTTCGTGTCATATAGTTCCATCCCTTTACATCCTGTGTTAAAATCCTGCTGAGTTAGCTTTACTTTTCTTCCTCACAGGTTCAATAAATTCAAATACCAGTAATGCACTGGAGTTGATTTAATCAACTTTCTCCTTCCCTTCCAATTACTGACCTTGAGTTAAAAGTAGAAACAGTTATTTAAGTCTATAAAACATATTTGTTCTGGTTCTCTGCTCTGTGTTTAAATTCTGCTGAGGTCAACTTTGCCTTTCATCCATTCAAGGTTGATAACAAAAAAGTACCAGTCTACCACAGGGGTCTGTTCTTCCTCTCTATATTTCTTTCTCACTTCCTCTCTCTCATTCTCTCTCCTTCTCTGGAAGAAACCAACTGTTCCAACCTGGAGAGTGAAGGACTCCACCAAGCTTCAAATGTCCACAGTGACACCCCCATGTCTTCATCAGTTCAAGAAAAACAAAACAAAAGGTTTATGTGTTTATTTTGTAATCCTTAACTGGTTTATATTTATATTTGTGACGAAATATCCACATGTGTAAATAAAAACAATTTTATAACTTTAATATTTGTTAGATGGTACTTTCATGACAGTTCAAATTATGACTTTTTAAAAAAATAATTCACATTTGAAAATACTTTACAACTTTCTCCTCTTTTTCTTCACTCATTTCTGAGAGGGTTGTAGGGGGTAGACTCCTCACACACCCCTTCTAGTTCCTATGTTTGTAAAATTTCTCCTATACACTACACTCACAACAACACATCTCTCTGCACACACACACACCACATCAAAACACCACAATACACACCCTATCCCACACAACAGACACATCATACCAAACCACATCCAACACATACTACACCACACCACAATATCTTGGTTTTAGTGATATTTTTGTAACAAATCTCAACATCCCAGACCTCAGCAAGTGGAGTGGAACTCATCAGATTGGACATTAAATGATGAGCTGTGACATCATTGGTGTTAACCTGTTTCAGCCATTCCTTTGGACAACATTATATATTGTTTGTATGTAGTATATATATATATAGAGAGAAATCATATATATATATATGTTCAAGAAAGTTGGTGGAGGGGTGTCGTCATCATCATCATCATCATCATCATTTTACGTCCGCTTTTCCCTGCTTGCAAGGGTGGGACGGGTCTTATTCAGCACAGCATCTCTCCACTTGTCACGGTCCTTCGTCATCTCCACCGTGATCTGAGGTCTGTTCTCACCACCTCCGCCCATGTTTTTCGTGGTCTACCTCTACCACGTCTTCCTTCAACTGGTATTACCTGGCACTTCTTCACCCATTGGTCATCCTCCATGCGCATCACATGTCCATACCACTTCAGTCTCCTCTCCCGTACACTACATTCTATCCCTCTCAGACACAGTTTCTCTCTCAACACATTTATGCTGGGTCGTTCACGCACATTTACACTGCACATCCAACGGAACATGCTTGCCTCATTTCTCTCCAGCCATCGCATATCCTCTGCAGTTGCTGCCCATGTCTCACTACCATGCAGCATCGCGCTCCTCACACAGGCATCATACAACCGCCCTTTCGTACGCAGGGAGAAACCCTTCTTCGTCAACAGAGGAAGCAGCTCCCTAAACTTCTTCCAACCCGTCCTTATTCTAGATTCTATGGCCTCGGAACACCCTCCTCCCATGCTAATCTGATCTCCTAGGTACCGGAAGCTATCTACCACTTCTATAGCCCCCTCCTGCATTTGAAAAATGTGTCTATCAATGCGACTTCTACTGTCTAATTTCCCTGTACATCTACTGCATACATATTCCTCCCTACCTGTTAGTTTGCCTGCTATCCCGCTACATCTCTTGTGTACCCAGGATCTGCATTGTGTGCATTTTATAGAATTTATGCCAGTTCCTTTTCTCCATATCGAACATGGCCATTTCCCTGACGGAATCAGAGTTTTGTCCTCTTTTCTACTCATCAACGCTTTTGTCTTAGCTAGGTTCACTCTCAGTCCTCTTGCTTCCAACTGCTGTTTCCATAGCCAGAATTTATTCTCTAGCTCCTCTACTGATTCTGCTATAAGAACCAGATCATCAGCATAGAGAAGTTCCCACGGACAGCCAGTCTTAAACTCCTCTGTTATGGCTTGGAGGACTATAATGAACAAGAGTGGGCTGAGGACCGAACCTTGATGTACTCCTACTTGTATCTGGAATTCCTCACTAAACTCCATTCCTACCCTGACTTTACTGAGAGTACCTCTGTACAAAGTTTGCACTGTCCTCACAAGCAATTCCTCAACACCTAGCTTCCTTAGTGACCACCAGATGACAGATCGGAGTGTGTGGGTAAAAACAATGCTATAAATAAACCTCTCTGGGTGGGAAATGACAAAGGGCTGGGTGGAGTAGGAATTATGTTAGCAGAGAAATGGATAGATAAGGTAATTGCCATAAATAGAGTGAACGACAGAATAATTAAAATAAGACTCGTTCTAAATAGAACAACTATGACAATAATATCTGCTTATACACCCCAATCTGGCTTACTTGACGTTATAAAAGACAGGTTCTATGATTTGCTAATGTTCACTTCCTCCCAAATAAACCACAGGGACTACATAATTATTGCTGGTGACCTAAATGGTCACGTTGGACAACGTTGTGATGGATATGCTGGAATCCATGGAGGCTATGGGTTTGGTACTAGAAATGAGGAAGGCTTCAGGATCCTGGAATTTTGTGACGCTAATAACCTAACTATCTGTAACACAAACTTTAAAAAACGAGAAAACCACTTGATCACTTATAGATCAGGCGAACACGCCAGCCAGATAGATTATATCCTTACTGTAAACACTAAATCACTCCCCCGTGAAGAATTCACCTCCCAACGTAGCCTAGTAGTTAGTGACCTCATAGTCAGTAATAGACGTAATCAACGACAGAGGAGGACTACCTTGAGGAGAAGGATATGGAAGTTGAAGGACCCCATAGCCAGTGACAAATTTAAAAGCTTATTACTTGATGCCTTTGACAATAAGGAAGAGCAATTAGAGACGTGCAATATAGAGGAAAAGTGGCAAATCTTGAAAGTGAATCTGCTGAAAGCAATGGATGAAATCTGTGGCTGGAGCAGACCTATAGGCAGGAGTAACTTGGAGGTGGAACAGTAAGGTGGAGGATATAATAAGGGCCAAAAAGCAGACTTGGAAAGTATGGGGGAAGTAGAGAACACTATCAAGTGGCCAGGAGAGAAGCTAGGAGAAAAGTGTACTTTGCAAGAAGGGAAGCAGAGGATAGGATGTTCTAAAATGTGAGGACCAAAACCGTGAGGTGTTCAGGATCACAAAATAAAGTGTCAAGGAAAACCGTGATATTGTCAGGGAGAAGTGTGTCCGTAATGATGATGGTGTACTTGCCCTCACTGATACTGATAAGAAGGTAGCTTGGAAGTGTCACTACGAGAGACTGCTAAATGAGGAGAATAAATGGGAAAAAGATAGTCTGCCCCAAATTAATCCAATAGAGGGACCAGCGGTGCAAGTTAATCGTAGTATAATAAGTAAGGCAATCAAAGATATGAAGACAGGCAATGCAGCTGAGCCTACGGAGTTAGTTGTTGAGATGTTGAAAGCATCTGGAATGGTGGGACATACTATGAACACCCAGATAGTAAACCAAATAATACAGAATGGGGTCATACCAGATGACTGGCATAGCAGCATCATCGTTAACTGCTACGAGCGTAAAGGAGATGCCCTAGGTAGGGGAAACTATAGAGGCATTAAGGTAGTTGACCAGGTCATGAAGGTCACAGAAAGAGTTATTGCACAACTAATCAGAGATCGAATTGATCTAGATGAAATGCAGTTTGGGTTCATGCCATGTAAAAAGTACCACAGATGCTTTTTTCCTTGTACAGCATCTACAGGAGAAGTAGCAAGCTAAAAGTAAACCCCTCATACTTAGCTTTTGTTGACTTGGAGAAAGCCTTTGACAGAGTCCCCCACTCCATTATTTGGTGAGCCCTTAGAAAAGTCGGAGTAGATGAATGGCTTGTGAGAGCTATACAAGCCATGTATAGAGGAACAATCAGCAAGGTTAGAATTAACAATGAATATAGTGAAGAATTTAGCGTAAAAGTAGGTATTCAGCAAGGCCCCATCCTTAGCGTCCTCCCGTTTATTATTGCCCTTCAGGCTATAACAGAGGGGTTTAAGACCAGCTGCCCATGGGAACTTCTATATGCAGATGCTCTAACTCTCATAGAAGAATGGTTGAACTAGAGAAGAAATTCCCAAAATGGAGGCATGGCCTTGAATCAAAAGGCCTTAAAGTTAACTTGTCTAAGACTAAAGGTCTAGTATGTAGAAAAGAAAATAGGGCACTGGTGCCATGCTCAATGTGTAGGAAAGGAGTAGGTAGAAATTCGATTTCTATGTCCCAAATGCAAACTATGGGTACATAACAAATATAGTGAAATTTCAGGTAAGCTATCTAAGAATGTAGATTTTATATGTAGCCGATGCTCATGTGAAATAAGCAGCAAGTACCCACAGGATATTAGCACCTTCTACTGCCCAGATGGTTCTATAGAAATAGTGGACACTTTCCGTTGCCTGGGTGACAAAATCAGCAGTGGTGGAGGGTGCTCTGAAATAAAGTAGCCATAGTTAGAATGGGATAGAAAAAGCTCAGAGAATTAATACCGCTGCTAGACGCAAAATGTTTCTCACTAAAAATGAAAGGCAGATTGTATGATGCATGCATACGAACAACAATGTTACATGGCAGTGAGACATGGGCATTGTGTGCAGAGGACCTGCGCAGATTGGAAAGGAACGAAGCATGCATAAACGAACTAAGTGAGAATTAGGAATAAGAGGGATCAGATGCTGTTTACTTGAGCAAAGATTACGTTGGTATGGTCACCTGATGTGCATGAAAGGCGACAGCTTTATAAAAAGTGCAGGGTGATTAAAATTGATGGAAGTTACGGAGTAGGTTGACCCAGAAAAACATGGGATGACATAAAATACAACCTTGCACACTTACGCCTCTCTTAGACAATATCACTTTATTGAGATATATGGTGCCATGCAGTAACAGAGAAGACCTGCCTTCCCTACGTGCAAAGTTAACCTACAGTCAGTAGGCCCCTCCTAACCAAATATACACCCAACCCACACATCCTATTCCAGCCTCCCATTCCCACCAACACCACCCTGTCTCTGTAAAGTTATGTTGGTACCACAACATCCAGTCCAAACTAAAGAGGTTGTGTAGGTGTTATGAAGAAAAGACTCCCAGTCTACACTGGAAATGTGGTTGGTGTTAGGAATAGCATCCAGCCGTAGAAAACATGCCAGATACAGTCCTATTTGAGCGAGACATGGTCACCTGATCAATCTTGCCTCAAGTGGGACAATTCCCGTCTAACCCATGCTAGCTTGGAAGATAGATGTTAAACAATAATGATGATGATGATATATAGTGTATATAATACTTGTAATGTCACTGGTACCGATCTATATCAGCCTGTCCCTTGGACAACATGACATATAGTCTATATATATTGGACAATATTATATATAGTGTATATGTGGTGTATATAGTAGTTGTGACAATATTCTATATACATATGTACACACACACTGACAAACATGTATATACATATAGAAGGGTCGGATAAGGAGTTCATAGGTTGACCCAGTTACTCTCATGGAACGAGACAATGTATACACACATATATACTATATATATGTATACAAACACATATATATTTTATAGTGAAGTCATACATCATATTGTAATATAATGTTTTCAAAGGGAGGTACATTGTGTCCTTAACCAAGACATCATTCCACATGTCTCTAATCTTTTTGTTTTTCATCTTTTCATTTCCATTTTTTAAATGTTTTATTACCTTAAATATTGTGTTTCGTTTTAATATAAACAGTTATGTAAAATTAATAATGTTATTTATACAAATCTGAATAAATTACTAGCATATTGATTGAACATGTGATTAACATAACAGAAGTTGTTTATGAATGTATTAAATTATGTAGGGGACTTTTAAGTCATGACAGCGGTGTCAACTAGACAGTGAAATATTACCATTTATATCAGCTCCATTGTTACAACTTAAACCTCATATCTGCATACACCCCCCCCCCCAATCTGGACTGCCTGGCGCTATAAAAGACAGTTTCTATGAAACACTGATGCTCACTACCTCCCAAATAACCGACAGTGACTATATAATTATTGCTGGCGACCTAAATGGTCACGTTGGACAACATTGTGACGGCTATGATGGAATCCACGGAGGCTATGGGTTTGGTACTAGAAATGAGGAAGGCTCCAGAAGGCTCCAGAATCCTGGAATTCTGTGACGCAAATAACCTAACTATCTGTAACACTAACTTAAAAAAACGAGACAATCACTTGATCACCTACAGACCAGGGGAACATACCAGCCAGGTAGATTATATCCTTACCAGAAGACGTGACAGAGTGTCTGTTGTAAACACTAAATCCCCCCCCCCCCCCCTGAAGAATGCACCTCCCAACATAGACTGATAATTAGCGACCTCATAGTCAGGACGAGACATACTCGACAGCAGAAGAGGACTATCCTCAGGAGAAAAATATGGAAGCTAAAGGACCCCACAGCCAGAAATAAATTTAAAAGCATATTACTTGATGCTTTCGACAGTAAGGAAGAGCATTTAGAGTCGTACAATATAGAGGAACAGTGGGAATTCCTGAAAGCAAACCTGCTGATGGCGGCAGACGAAGTCTGTGGTTGGAGCAGGCCTATAGGCAGGAGGAGAGTAACATGGTGGTGGAACAGTAAGGTGGAGGAGTCAATTAAGGCAAAAAAGCAGGCTTGGAAAGTATGGCGGGATGGGGGAAGTAGAGAAGACTATCAAGTGACCAGGAGGGAAGCTAGGAGACAAGTGTACTTCGCAAGAAGGGAAGCAGAGGAAAGTTCAAGCATGTTCTACAACGCGAGGACCAAAAACGTGAGGTGTTCAGGATTGCTAGGCAATGTGTCAAGGAAAACCATGATATTGTCGGGGAGAAGTGTGTACTTAATGATGATGGTGTACTTGCCATCACTGACGCTGATAAGAAGGTAGCTTGGAAGTGTCACTACGAAAGGCTACGAAATGAGGAGAATATATGGGAGAAAGACAGTCTCCCCCACATCAACCCAATAGAGGGACCAGCAGTGTTAGTCGAAGGTAGTATAATAAGTAAGGCAATCAAAGATATGAAGACGGGTAAGGCGGCTGGGCCTTCGGAAATAGTTGCTGAGATGCTGAAAGCCTCTGGAACGGTGGGACACACCATGGTCACCCGGATATTAAACCAAGTCATACAGAATGGGGTTGTTCCGAAGGACTGGCGTAGCAGCATCATCATTAACTGTTACGAGGGTAAAGGAGATGCCCTAGATAGGAGTAACTATAGAGGTATTAAATTAATCGACCAGGTCATGAAGGTCACGGAAAAAGTAATAGCGCAACTAATCAGAGAGAGAATTGATCTAGATGAAATGCAGTTCGGGTTTGTGTCAGGCAAAAGTACCACAGACGCTCTTTTCATTGTACGACAACTACAGGAGAAGTACCTAGCTAAAAGTAAACCCCTATACTTAGCTTTTGTCGACTTGGAGAAAGCCTCCGACAGAGTCCCCAGTTCCATTATCTGGTGCGCTCTTAGAAAACTAGGTGTTGATGAATGGCTTGTGAGAGCTATACAAGCCATGAAATATAGAAATAGTGGACAGCTTCCGTTACCTGGGTGACAAAATCAGCAGTGGTGGAGAGTGCTCTGAAAGTACAGTAGCTAGAGTCAGAACTGGATGGGAAAAGTTCAGAGAGCTTATACCACTATTAGTCGCTAAAGGGTTCTCCCTAAAAATGAAAGGCAGGCTGTATGATGCCTGCATACGAACAGCAATGTTGCATGGCAGTGAGACCTGGGCATTGTGTGCAGAGGATATACGCAGACTAGAGAAGAACCAAGCTTGCATGCTCCGCTGAATGTGTAATAGTAATATACGTGAACGGCAAAGCATTAACGAACTAAGGGAAAAATTAGAAATAAGAGGGATCAGATGTTGTTTACTCGAGAGAAGGCTACGTTGGTATGGTCACGTGATGCGCATGAAAGACGACAGCTGTATAAAAAAGTGCAGGGCAATAAAAATAGACGGTAGCCACGGAGTAGGCAGACCAAGAAAAACCTGGGATGACTTGATAAATTCCGACCTCACACACTTACACCTCTCCAAGACAATGTCACTGGATCGAGATCTTTGGCGGTACTCAGTAATAGAGAAGACCCGCCTTACCTAAATACAAAGTGAAACCTACTACAGTCAGTAGGCACCTCTAACAAAATACACCCCCGTCCCACTACCCCCACCCCATCCACACCGCCCCTTTCAATGTAAAGTTATGTTGGTACCACAACATCCAGGCCGAAACAAATGAGGTTGTGTAGGTGTCACGACAAAAAAACACACAGTCCACGCTGTAATGTGGCCGTGTAGGTAACACGGTAGAAACCTCCCAGTTCCACACTGTAAATGTGGTTGGTGTTAGGAAGGGCATCCAGCCGTAGAAAACCCGCCAGAGAGTCCTATGCGAGCAAGACAACCACTCTTGCCTCAAGTGGGAAAACTCCCGTCCAAACCCATGCAAGCGTGGAATATGGACGTTAAACGATGATGATGATGATATATATATATATATATTAGCACTTGCTTTTTCTTCTTCGAAGATCAGTCTGACGCTTTCATACATCATATTACTTTACCAACTGAATGCTACATTTCTTAATATATGAGTGGAAGTGGTGAGATTCCTTTATGAAATATGTCTGAATATAGCTGTGAGATTTGCAGGAAAACTTTCTCTTCAAAACTGAAACTATCTTCCCACGAGAAAATACACTGAAGAAAAACCCTTCCATTGTGAAATATGTGAGAAATCATTTTCTCAGAGTTCTCAACTTGAACCTCACAAAAGAACACACACTGGTGAAAATCCCTTCCATTGTGAAATATGTGGGAAATCATTTTCTAATAGTTCAAATCTTGTAAAACACAAAAGAGCACACACTGGTGAAAAGCCCTTCCATTGTGAAATATGTGGTAAATCTTTCATAAATAATTCTAATCTTGTCGTCCACATACGGAGTCACACTGGAGAAAAACCCTTCCATTGTGAAATATGTGGGAAATCATTTTCTCAGAGTTCTCAACTTGAACCTCACAAAAGAACACACACTGGTGAAAATCCCTTCCATTGTGAAATATGTGGGAAATCATTTTCTAATAGTTCAAATCTTGTAAAACACAAAAGAGCACACACTGGTGAAAAGCCCTTCCACTGTGAAATATGTGGGAAATCGTTTTCTCAGAGTTCTCAACTTGAACCTCACAAAAGAATACACACTGGTGAAAAACTCTTCCATTGTGAAATATGTGGTAAATCTTTCATAAATAATTCTGCTCTTGTCGCCCACATACGGAGTCACACTGGAGAAAAACGCTTCCATTGTGAAATATGTGGGAAATCTTTCACTCAGAATTCGTCAATGTTTGTTCACCTACGTAGTCAACACTTGCGGTAAACCCCATCACTGTGAAATATGAAAAACACAAATATATAGACACACTTTGGAAGTCAGAATATAAAATGTGAAGCTTGACATTTTATATTCTGACTTCCAAATTTTATTATTTTTATTTTTTAATACATTAATCAAAGGGAAGAAATATACTGACATATATCAAAGATTACCACAATAACTAGGGAGCGGAGGATAAAATATGCTGAGGGTAGGATGAGCTGGCTATTGTGGTGAATACCTAAACATTGTAAGACCCTAGAGCGATGACTGAGATTGACCTACATAGATCAGATGTATCAGGATGTGCAGCTGGAGATGAATGATCTCAGGAATGCCATGGAAGATCGTGACATCTAAAAAAGAAGAGTAGAATTGTTCTGGCCAATCCACCTGACCTAATAAATCTAAACTATAATAAAGTAAGGAGCGCAGGACTGTGTATGGTTTATAATATTTGAATAAATAATTGTTTCTACTTTAGGCACAAGGCCAGCAATTACCCAGTGCATTACTGGTACTTTATTTTATTGACCCCGTAAGGATGAAAGGCGGGATTTGAACTCAGATCGTAAAGGGACGTAACTATGCTGGAAAGCATAGCGTCCGACCCTCTACCGATACTGCCAATCCAAATAATGAATGAATATTACATAATTTATCTACTAATTTGTGGCTCTTGATTAAATATATTTTGTTTATTTAAAGATTCACTTCTTTAAAATTTCTGAAATGTCAACACTTCCGGTTAGCCATCGCTTAAATAAACATTCATATATTTCTGTCACTAATTTTCTCCTAATGCAGTTTATATATAATATCGTCTTTTTTAATGTACCTGGATTACGTTACTGATTAAATAAGAGAGTGTAACACAGTCTTCGTTCAATTTCTATGTATTATATATTGTCAATTACGATTTTATTTGATGTATCATATCTACATGTATATATACCTGCGTATAATATCAATATGCACACTACACATGGTAGCAGAAAATAATAATAATATTAATATATATTGATGAACATTTATTATGGTGAAATATGTTGGAAATCATTCTCAGAGGTTTTGTATTGTAATTAACAAATACAACCTGTAGAAAGTACCCCTTCATATTATTTGTCATTAAGGGCTATTAGAGAGACACAATCTCATTTCATTGTTGAGGGTGGTGGATTTGCAGAATCAGTAGAGTGTCATACGATATGCTTTGTGTCATAAAGTTAGTCCTTTATGTTCTGGGTTTAAATCATGCCATGGTCAACTTTGACTTTCATCCATTCAAGGTTGATAAAAAACAATACCAGTAATGCACTGGGCCTGATTTAATTGGCATTCCCCTTCCTCTTCAAATTGCTGGCCTTGAAACAAAAGTAGAAACATTTATTTAAAGTCTATAAAACAATAGATAGAATGCTTTCTGCCATATTTCTCCTGGTTCTCTGCTCTCTGAGTTTAAATCCTGCTGAGGTCAACTTTCTTTCGTCCATTCAAGGTTGATTAAAACAATACCAGTTTATCACTGGGGTCTGTTCTTCCTCTCTATATTTTTAATTCTCACTTCCTCCCTCTTATTCTCTCTCTCTGGAAGAAATCACCTTTTCAAACCTGGAGAGTGAAGGGCTCCACCAAGCTTCAAATGTCCAGTGACACGCTTATGACTACATCATTTTTAAAAAAACCGAAAACATTGATGTGTTTATATATGTTTATTTTGTAAATCGTAACTGGTTTATATTTATATTTATGTGTAAATAAAAACAGTTGGGTGGTACTTTCATGACAGTTGAAATTTTGACTTTTTAAAAAAATAATTCACATTTGAAAATACTTTACAACTTTCTTCTCTTTTTCTTCAGCCATTTATTTCTGGGAGGGTTGTAGGGGGTAGAGTCCTCACACACCCCTTCTAGGTCCTGTGTGTGTAAAATTTCCTCTTTACACTACACATCACCCTGCACACACACACCACAATATACCACACCGCAACAGACATATACAAACCAGGTAGTTATACCAACCCAGTATCTTGATTTTAGTGATTTTTTTTTTGTAACAAATCTCAACATCTCAGTTCTTACCAAGTGGAGTGGAACTCATGAGATTCGACCAAGGAAACAATGTTTCCATTGGTCTTTTCAATTGATGATATTGAATCGGATTAGAAAGAGAAAAAGAAAATAGAGAATATATTTATTTAAAAGCCATTGACCTGCATCTTCGGTCAAGAAGGCCATTGGAGCATCACTCACAGAAGCTAATAGAGCAGTCAGCTTGACAGCCGATATAGGTAGCACCAACAATTATCACTACTATTAACAAGAGCAAGGCAGCGAGAGCAGCGGTGACATTAACAACAACAACATATGTGTATACACCAACATCTTACCAGCAAACACAACCACTACCATTAACAAGAGGAAGCCATCTCCATCATCAGTGAGAATAATAACAACATATATGTTTTCAAGATTGAAAGACTCACCTTTAGCCACAAGGTTCTATGAGAAAATGCTAACATGCTCAAATGAACTCTGGGTCTTTCCGCTGGGAACAACCCCCTGTTTTCTTGTTTGTACATTCATCCATTCATTCATTCATTTATTTGCTAACATTCTACCTTCTTGTGTGTCCCCCTTCTTTTCTCTCTTGTCTTCTGATGCCTCCATATCTGATGTAGGTGAGCTATGAGGCCCTCTTATCAGCATTTTCCCTTCCATCCACACAGTTGTGCCTAACACCTAGGCTGGTGACAACCAGCCATTCACCCCTGATGTCACTCGGTGCTCCCCACCCCAATCCTCAGTCCTCTGCAGCACTACGAATAGCCGGGAGAGGGGCCGGAACTGATGGGTGCAGCTGCTTCCACCAGCTCACCTGTATTGTCTTGACGCGTCAAACCTCCAGTGGCCCTCAAAACGTGGAGAAGCTGAAACTGTCTCTTTGCCTCGTCTGCCCAGCCACGTCCGTCTAGCACACCACCAGATGAGACAACGAGCTTGCCTGACACCCAAGCCTCGCTGGTCAACATCACTTGCCTCAGGCGGTGTCGGAAGTTCCCACTCAGGATTAGGAGAGCAACCTGGGTGCTGGTAGCCGATGCCCTCGCTTCCTCTTTTATGATGATTATTTCATATTAAGGTGGACGGTAATGTTTGTAAATAACATAAGGTGACTTATTTACCTTATAGTTGTTGTTTTATCACCTGTATTATTAAATATTGAAATGGTTGTTCAACATTTTATGGGACAGGAAAATGTCTTTTTAATCATAAATCAGTGAACATTTAGTATTTACTAACTTTTCTTGACTTTATATCTGGTCTTGAAAACTAAAGTACGTATTATTTCGTTTTCTATCACAACGCACATATTGTGAACTTTCCTATCTGAAGTGAAATATCTTGATTTATTACAACACGTACACACATATTTCTACACCCACATCTCTCTACCCCACCCCCCTCTCTCTCTCTGATTGAATTATATAATATACGCTTGAATTTTCTTCGGCGAAAATCAGTCTTGGGCTGTCATATATCTTATTACTTGTACCAACTAAATGCTACATTACAACTTTGTGACAGAAGAAAGTGGAGTTCTGCAGTCTTTTATGGACCCTTTGTATATTAGACTACATACCATATATTAACGATATCTACATTTCTTAATATATAAGTAAAAGTGGTGAGAATCCTTTATGTAAAGATCACTAGCTAGAAATATGTCTGAATATAGCTGTGAGATTTGCAGGAAAACTTTCCCTTCAAAACTGAATCTAACCTCACACGAGAAAATACACACTGGAGAAAAACCCTTCCAGTGTGAAATATGTGGGAAATCTTTCACTGATAATTCTAAACTTGTCATCCACATGGGAAGTTATACTGGTGAAAAACCCTACCATTGTGAAATATGTGGGACATGTCTTTCTCAGAAGACCCATCTTGGAGTTCACAAAACAACACACACTGGTGAAAAACCCTTCCAATGTGAAATATGTGGAAAATCTTTTTCACATGGTGCTAATTTTGTAAAACACAAAGGAATACATGCAGGGGAAAAAAATTTTTCATGTGAAACATGTGGGAAATCTTTCTCTCAGAAGGTCCATCTTGGAGATCGCAGGAGATAAACCGTATTCATGGGAAATATGTGGTAAATCTTTTTCTCGTAGTTCTAACCTTGTAGAACACAAAAGAATACACACTGGAGAAAAACCTTTCCACTAAAATATGTGGGGAATATCTTACTTACCAGTCATACTGGAGAAAAACCCTACCACTCTGAAATATGTGGGAAATCTTTTGTGTTGAGTGGTGACTTGAAAAGACATATGACAATACACACTGGAGAGAAACCCTTCCACATGATGTACAGCTGGAGATTAATGATCTCAGGAATGCCATGGAAGATCGTGACATCTAAAAAAGGAGAGTAGAATTGTTCTGGCCAATCCACCTGACCTAATAAATGATAATGATAATAATATATATTAATGAACATTTATTATGGTGAAATATGTTGGAAATCATTCTCTGGAGGAAGTTCCACTTCTTATTATTTGTCATTAAGGTTTCTTATAGAGACACAATCTCATTTCATTGTTGAGGCTGGTGGATTTTCAGAATCAGTAGAGTCTCAGATTATATGCTTTTGTGTCATATAGTTACATCCTTTTACATTCTGTATTAAAATCTTGCTGAGGTTAGCTTTACTTTTCCTCAGAGGTTCAGTAAAATAAAGTACCAGTAAACCACTGGGGTTGATTTAATCAACTTTCTCCTTCCAATGACCTTGAGTTAAAAGTAGAAATAGAAACAGTTATTTAAAGTCTATAAAACAATAGATAGAATGCTTTCTGCCATATTTGTTCTGGTTCTCTACTCTGGGTTTAAATCCTGCTGAGGTCAACTTTGCCTTTCGTCCATTCAAGGTTGATAACAAAAAAGTACCAGTCTACCACAGAGGTCTGTTCTTCCTCTCTATATTTCTTTCTAACTTCCTCTCTCTCTCACTCTCTCTCCTTCTCTGGAAGAAATCAACTGTTCCAACCTGGTGAGTGAAGGGCTCCACCAAGCCTCAAATGTCCACAGTGCCGTATGACTCCATCATTTGAACAAAACAAAAGATCAATGTGTTTATTTTATAAACCTTAACTGGTTTATATTCATATTTGTGACAAAATATCTACATTTATGTTTAAATAAAAACAATTTAATAACTTCAGTATTTGTTGGATGGTACTTTCATGACAGTTCAAATTAGGACTTTAAAAAAAAATTAACATTTGAAAACACTTTACAACTTTCTTCTCTTTATCCTTACCCATTCCTGAGAGGGTTGTAGGGGGTAGAGTCTTCATACACTCCTTCTACGTCCTATGTGTGTAAAATGACCTCTATACACTATACACTACATCACTCTGCACACACACACACACACACCACATTACTACACCACAATACACACCCCATCCCACACAACAGACACACATCATACCACAACACAACACATCCAAACCAGGTAGCTATACCAACCCAGTATCTTGATTTTAGTAATTTTTTTTTTTTGTAACAAATCTCAACATCTCAGACCTTACTTACCAAGTGGAGTGGAACTCATCAGATTGAACCAAGGAAACAATGTTTCCATTGGACTTTCCAATTGAGGATGTAATCTACAATCTACCAGTTGTAACTCCTGGCAGATAGAGCAAGGTGAAATAAAGTGTCTTGCTGAAGGACTTAACACTTTACCTAGTCTAGGAAATGAACTCAGAACTTCATAGTTGTCAATCCAACTCTCTTACCACTAAGCTACATGTCTTCCTATGTTTTAGTGATAGTGGACAGTGAATGATGATGGTCATTTTATTTGATAGATTGACCAGTTGATCATCTCAATGGTGTATTATTGCCTTTGTTTTCACAGGATCCCTTGAAGTCATGAGTAAAAGGCAATAGAATATTGGTTAGGGTGTTGGACTCAATGATAAACTTGTGAGTTCAATTCCTGGGCTTGGCAGCATGTTCTGTTGTACAATAAAACATTTTATTTCATGTTGCTTCAGTTCAATCAGCTGGAAAAAAATAAGTTGTGACAACTCTAGTTCCAAGTTATATCGGCCTTTCACTTTCCTTTGGACAACATCATATAGTCTATATATATTGTGTGTACTGAATATATATATAGCGATTACATGGTATGTATAGCTCTTTAGTTCTTAGTCCAGATTGTTCCATCAGGTCAACTAATTGTCTCCAATGATTTCAGTTGGTGACAGCTTATTGACATCCATGCCAGCTGATGTTGACAGTTTGTGGGTCATTTTGGAATGTGTTCCACAGATCATCTGCAGCTGGCCTCTTTTCCACTTGCCTTCAAGGGGAATCCATGTCATCGCTCTTTTGGATGGGTGATCTTCTGGGAGGTGCAGAATGTGACCCGCAAAATGGAACCAACATTCCATGATGATCTCCTGCAGTGGATGTGACCCTGCACTCCACAGCATCTCTCCAGCTGACCTTTAGAATCTTATGTAGGCTCCTTTGATGGAAACCTTTTAGAGACCAATCCATCTTCATAGTGCGTTTCCATGTTTCACAGTCAGAGATGGCCACGGGCAGTACAATGCTAGTGTACAAGCAGAGTTTAAAATATGTACTGATAGCTCTGTTTGACCAGATGGAGTGCATCCATTGGAACACCGCAGTCACCTTTACAACCCTGCAGTTGATGTTCAGCTCAATGTTGACACTGTTGCTCAGAATACTTGCCAGTATATATAGAAGATATATATATAGTGTATATATTAGTTGTAAAGACACTGGCACCAACTAGTATCAGCCTTTGACCTCCCATAATATATTTTATGCATAGAATATATACTACTGTACTTACAGGCGTCGAATACGCTACTTTTTTCTTAAAATAAGTTGCTAAAATCTACCATACATCCTGGAGGCCGAAGGTTTATTTTTTATTTTCAAATTTTAGGTTGTCAAAATTAGGGTGCGTCTTCAAGGATGGGAAATACGGTATATATATATATGTGTAGTGTATATATATATATAGACTGTAGAGTGCATATATATACATATATATATATATGTAGTGTATATATATAGAATGTATAGTGCATATATACATACATATATATATGATGAATGTTGGTGATAGGAAGGGTATCCAGTTATCGATAATTTGCTAAAAAAAAGGGTTGGGTGGACCCTTCTGCTGTGTAAAAGACATGACAATCACTTTAGTATTGGTGCAACAACAAAATATACCCAGTAGGTGTGACCATATGTAACTGAAAGGAGGACCCCAACCCCACCTTGGTCTTTGAAGACAACCTGTCTAACCCTTGCTAGCAGGGAAACTGAACATTAAATGATGATGAGCTGTGACATCACTGAGGTCAAGCTGTTTCAGCCATTCCTTCAGACAGCATTATATATGGTCTATATATATTGGACAATATTAAATATCGTGTATATAGAAGTTTTGACAACATTATATATACATATGTACACACACACTGACAAACATGTATATTTATATACAATGTTCGGCTGAAGAGGTCATAGGCTGACCAAGTTACTCTCATGGAATATGACAATGTATACACACAAATATATACTTATATATATGTATACAAACATATATTTTATAGTGAAGTCATACAGCATATTGCGATATCATGTTTTCAATTCTCAGTCAGGGAGATACATTGTGTCCTTAAGCAAGACACAACATTCCACATGTCTCTAATCACCACGGCTGAAAAAGACAAGTAGCAGCTTTAGTTGGAGGTTTAGCATGGGTTGGATCATTCCCTGCCTCCAACCTTTTCACTTCAGTCACAAACCCAAGCTTTACTACCTGTAATAGAGAGAAGAGGAAGATAGTTAAATACCAGGGCCTGACTAACTATGTCATCTTTGTCCCCACACTGCTGATTTTCTCCTCAAAATTAGAAAGACAGCAGCCCCCTTGAGGAAGGAGTCCCATGAGATGGGGTGTATGCTGCAGTGTCTTTGACTATTCTCTATGGTAACACCTTTGCCATTTTGTCTGTAGGGTGGCGCTGAATCACAGTTCAGACTGCAATATAGTGTCTGTCCCTCTCCCTCTCTCCCATTATTTTCGTTGCTAGATACGTTTTCATTTTTCTTCTTTACATTTCCATGGATTGACAGTATCGGTAGAGGGTCGGACGCCATGTTTTGCAGCAAAGAGTTACGACCCTTTTTGGTCTGAGTTTAAATCGAGCCGAGGTTAACTTTCACTTTCATCCTTACAGGGTGGATAAAATCAGTAATACACTGGGATAATTGCTGGCCCTGTGCCAAAAGTAGAAAAAATTATTTTCGTTGCTTGATTCGTTTTCGTTTTTCTTCTTTACATTTCCATTTCTTAAGTATTTTTTACTTTTAAAAATGTGTTTTGTTTTAATATGAACAGTCATGCAAAATTCATAATGTTATTTATACAAATCTGAATAAATTACTAGCAACATAAACCTAATCTAATTTTATCTTTTATGGTGATTATTTTATATTAAGGTGAACATTAATGTTTGTAAATAACACAAGGTGACTTATTTACCTTATAGTTGTTGTTTTATCACCTGTATTATTAAATATTGAAGTGGTTGTTCAACATTTTACAGGAATGGAAAATATTATTTTAATCAGAAATCAGTGAACATTTAGTTTTTACTAACTTTTCTTGACTTTATATTTGGTCTTGAAAACTAAAGTACGTATTATTTCGTTTTCCACCACAACACAAACATTGTGAACTTTTCTATCTGAAGTGAAATATCTTGATTTATTACAACACTTACACACATAATTCTACAGACACACACACACGTCTATTTCTCTCTCTCATACGTACATACTGTATCTCTCTCTCTCTATATATATATATATATACAATAAATTAACAAATGGAAACTATATTTATAAAACCATATTTATTTCATTATACATATTTCAAGGGCCACCGAGGCAGATTATGGTGCGCTTTCATCAGATAAAATATAATATAGATTAGTTTTATAAATAAATATTGACATGTCCTGAAAAATGCAACCTTCACGGTTGAAGTCTAGTGGATAGTGGAGATATTAGATTTATTGGTGGTTTATTATGCAAATTAGTGTCGGAAGAGAGGAAAGAGAAAAAGAAGTTGTTTATATCCACTTTTTGCCAGTGGGATAGAGTAAACGTGAGTATATTTAAGTGAGAGAGAATATTAATTATTAGGACAGTAATAGCGTAATTTTGTTTACGTTATGAGAAAAGAAACGAAGAAATGAATATAGCGTGGATGAATAATAGCCGGATTCATTATAATGATAGGTTGAAGAATTTTATCTAAGGTTTAATTAATAAATTTGATTAAATGTTTAATTAATAATTTATAAATTCAATCAGTAGTTTAAAATTCAACCTATCATTAAAATGAATCCGGCTATTATTCATCCACGCTATATTCATTTCTTCACTTCTTTTCTCATAACGTAAACAAAATTACGCTATTGCTGTCCTTATAACTTATATTCTCTCTCACTTAAATATACTCACGTTTACTCTATCCCACTGGCAAAAACTGGATATAAACAACTTTTTTTTCTCTTTCTCTTTTCCCGCTTAATTTAAATATTCTGTTATTTAAACCTTTCCGACACTAATTTGCATAATAAACCAACAATAAATTTAATATCCCCACTGTCCAGGAGACTCCAACCGTGAAGGTTGCATTTTTCAGGGTATGTCAATATTTATTTATAAAACTAATCTATATTATATTTTATCTGATGAAAGCGCACCATAATCTGCCTTGGTGGCCCTTGAAATATGTATAATGAAATAAATATGGTTTTATAAATATAGTTTCCATTTGTTAATATATTGTATATTTACTCCAATAATTTGTTGAGTGCTTTATATCAGTTATAAAACATATTTTGCTTGTTTTATCCCAACAAATTAAATATAACCTCTACATATATATATATATGGTCCCTGGTGGAGCCTATCTCTCTCCGAACCTGATTTCACCCGATTTCTTCCAGAGAAAGTTAGAAAGTGAGAGAGAGGAAATGAGAAAGAGATATAGAGTAAGAATCCACCCCAGTACTAGATTGGTACTTATGGACCTTGAAATGTTGAAAGACAAACGTGACGTCGGTGGGATTTGAACTCAGAGAGCCGGAACAATTATATATGTATAAGTATATATATGTATGTATATATATATACATACAGTATATATGTATGCACGTATACACACACATGTATATATATGTATATATATATATAACTTAACTTTGATAAGTTTCGGCCAGTATTGTACATATATATATATATATTTGAAATTATATTAGAGACTTTTAACGTATGACACCGGTTACAACCCGGAAAAGGAAGCATTGTCAACGACACCGTGTACCTGCTACCTTAATTATAATAATAATAATAATAATGAAATTATTGTGTAAAGTGCTCAGGTGCACTACAACTCGTCAATATAGTACATAGAATAATACACAAATGTCAGGGAAGTACATGTGTGTATGTGTTAGCTGTAGTTTTGGCGGATCTCGGGAAGCATGGAGGCCTTAAAGGATGCAGGTAGTTTGTTCCATGCTTCAGCAACTCTGAGCGTGAAAAAATGTTTCCGAAAGTCATGGGAACTGTGCTGTTTTCTCACCTCGTGTGCATGTCCACGTGTGTTAGACACATGGAAATCAAAAAGGTACTCAGGGTTGTTGTTGGCAACATGGTTAACAATTTTGTGGGTGTTTACCAAGTCAGTTGCCAGGCGTTGGAGCTTCAATGAATCCATGCCCAGGGAAGCAAGGCGCTCAGAGTATGGTAGATGCCTGATGGAGGGTATTCGCTTGGTTGCACGTCTCTGAACAGTTTTCAGGCGGTCAATGTCCTGAGCAAGATAGGGGTTCCAGACTGGTGATGCAAATTCTAAGTGTGGTCGCACCATAGCTGTATACAGCTTTAAATAGATATCTGGAGAGCGGCTGACAAAGGTCTTGCTGAGTGATGCTAAGACACTCTCGGCCCTCTTGACAATTTTAGAGACGTGTCTCGTCCAACGCAAATCGCTGCTGACCGTAATGCCCAGGTCACGTTCACAGGAAGACTTCTTGATATTAGTGCTGTGAAGGGAGTATGTGGACGCTGGGTTTTTACTCCCAAAATGCATGGTGGTGCACTTGTCCACAGCTAGCTTGAGTTGCCAGTCTGAGATCCATTGTTGCATTGCATCCAGGTCAGACTGCAAGCAAGATCTATAGTGTTCAGGATCTGTCCTTTTTATCTCAAGGTACAGCTTGATGTCATCTGCGTACTTTAGTACTTTGGCATTCCTTAAGTTGGCATCTATGTCATTAATATATGCCACAAACAAAAGGGGGCCAAGAACAGATCCCTGTGGTACACCAGATGACATCTCATATGGTGAGGAATGCTGTCCCAGAACCGTGACTACCTCTCTTTGACTGAGAATGAAGGACTTCAACCAGTTAAAAAGATCATCCTTTCACACCCATTGCAGAGAGTTTTGCCATAAGCCTTTTGTGTGGCACAGAATTGAAGGCCTTTGCAAAGTCAAGGTAAACAACATCCACCCATGAGCCGCCATCAGTGATCCGGGTGATGTCCTCAAGAAACTCTATAAGTTGATCACAGCAGCTGGAGTTGGGGATAAATCCAAATTGCGAGGGCCGGATAAGACTGTGAGAGCTCCAGAAGTTCCAAAGTGTTTCTCTGACACAGGATTCTATCAGTTTGGCGATGCAACTAGTAAGACTGACTGGACGATAGTTCACAGGTGATGTGCGGTCACCCTTTTTGTACAGAGGAATGACACTGGCAGTTTTCCACTGTTCTGGAGTAGCACTGTTGTTCAGACAGAATTGGAAGAAGCGTGATAACTGGTGTAGAAGGAAGTACCCACCCCGTTTAAAAAGCAGGTACGTAACACCATCAAGACCAGGAGAGGCATGGTTGCGTTTATTTTTTAGGTGATGTCGCAGCATTGCAGGTGTAAATTCCATGGTTGTATAGCGAAAACTGGGTTGTATGAATGTAACAAGGAGACATGGTTTGTGTGTATAATATTTAATCAACAATTTAACAGTATAGTTGACATGTCAATGAATAAACGAAAGAATGAAGCAAAGTTAGTAGTTATCGTTTTGATTGCCAGGCAAACGCGAGACGCCTGGCGAAGGCCAGGCGCCGGAAGGGCAAATGAGAGAGTGAGAACTTAAAGTTATTAGTTTTATAGGGTTCTGATCGCAAGTTACAGAAAGGGTTCTACTTCCCGTCTAGATGTTGTTAATCTATTGGGGTTGTGAGTCACAACCAGGGAGGCAACTGCTACAGTTGTAATAGAGTCTGGTGTCATAGGTGGTGGAGATGGTACACTCTGGTCTTCAATAGTGAAAATGCCTGCATAGCATTCAGCAATGAGCTCTGCGCATTCCTTGGGGTCGTTATAACTTTAATTAATCTAATTATATTTTATGTAGCAATTATCTTATGTTAGAGTGAAAGTTAATATTTTGTAGATAACATAGAGTGAGCTACATGTTCCAGCGTAGGTGTTCCATCACCTACATGATTAAATATTTCATTTCATGAGAAACTACGCTACATCATGAATTGGTTGTCCACATTTTACAGGATAGTGAGAAATAGGTTTAAATCACCAACATCCAAACAATTAACTTTCCTGGTCTTTCTTGACTTTACATTTGGACTTGAAATATAAAGTACGTATTATTTGTATTGTTAACACAGAAGATATTGTGTACTTTTCTACACTCCGTGATAAACAATTCAGGTTTGTTAAGACTGCTCGCATATACATCAATACACACCTGATCATATATATAAGTACATAGAGGACCATTTCTTACCCCAAATCACTCGTACATTGTCATATCTCTTCTCGAGTTTTGAGAATTCTTCAAGAATTACAATGGAAGACGTTAAACCCTTGGACATTTCTAACACACCTGTTTGTACCAATATAGATACAGTTACACAGACATACAGTGATGAGAAACCTTTACCTAGTGAAACATGTACTGAACAAGGATCATTATACAGAAATATAGCTGTGAGATTTGTAGGAAGACTTTCTCATCAGAATATGATTTATTTACACACAAACACTGTGAGATATGTGGGAAATCTTTTGTCTGTAACCGTGATTTATGTAGACACAAAAGAACACACACTAGGGAAAAACCTTTCCACTGTGAAATATGTGGTAAATGTTTCACTCAGAAATTCCATCTTGTTAGCCACATACGTAGCCACACTGGGGAAAAATCCTATCACTGTGAAATATGTGGGAAATCATTCACTCAGAAATCCAATCTTGTTAGCCACATTCGTAGTCACACTGGGGAAAAAGCATGTGGGAAATATTTTGGTGTAGCTCTACTCTGTCACTACACAAAAGAACACACACTGGAGAGAAACCCTATTCCTGTGATGTATATGGGAAAACATTTGTCTACAGCAGAGACTTAACTACACACAAATACAAACACACTGGAGAGAAACCCCTCCATTGTGAAATATGTGGGAACATTTTTGTTCGAGGAGTGATTTAACTATACACATAAGAACACACACTGGAGAGAAACCCTGGCATTGTGAAATATGTGAGAAAACATTTCTCCAAAGCTCTCATTTGCCTGCACACAAAAGAATACACACAGGAGAAAAACCCTTTCATTGTGAAATATGTGGGAAATCTTTCACTCAGAAATCGAATCTTGTTACCCACATATGTATTCACACTGGGGAATAACCCTTCTGCAATGAAATGTACTGAACAAGAATTATTAGATAGAAATATTCCTGAACATAGCTGTAAGATTTGTAGTAAAACATTCTCATCAGAAGATGAAGTATCTACACACAAACACTTACATATTAAAGACAAACCCTATCACTGCAAAATATGTGGGCAATCTTTCACTCAGAATTACAACCATATATGTTGTCACACTGGGGATAAAGCTCTATCATTGTGAAATATGTGATAAATCTTTTATTAAAAGCAGTGATTTAAAAGTACATAAAAGCATGGAAGGCTTGGAAAAAGGGTGGGAGTAGGGAAGAATATACAGCCACTAAGAGAGAAGCTAGACGTCAGGTGTACTTAGCACGCAGGGAGGCAGAGAGTAGGAGGTTTGCCAATGTTCTGCGACGGGAAGATCAGAGGCGTGCGGTGTTCCACATTGCAAGGCAGTGTGTCAATGCAAATCAGGATGTTGTTGGAGATAAATGTGTCCGGGATGATGTTGGTGTACTTAGTGTCACGAATGATCAGAAAAAGGAGGCGATTAAGGAAATGAAAAATGGTAAGGCTGCCGGACCATCGGGAATAGTTGCTGAGATGCTGAAGGCATCAGGGGACGTAGGCACTAAACTGGTTGCACGCATCATCAATCAGGCTATATATGGTGGTGTCATACCCAAAGACTGGTGCAGCAGTATTCTCATAAATTGCTACAAAGGTAAAGGGGATGCTCTGGAGAGGAGCAATTATAGGGGTATAAAATCATTAGATCAGGTTATGAAAGTGGCAGAAAGGATTTTAGCACAACTAATTAGAGAAAGGGTCAAACTAGATGAGATGCAGTTTGGTTTTGTGCCTGGGAAGAGTACAACAGATGCCCTTTTCTTGGTGAGACAATTGCAAGAGAGGTTCTTAGAGAAGAATAAGCCACTATACTTAGCCTTTGTTGACCTAGAGAAGGCCTTTGATAGGGTACCCCGATCTGTCATCTGGTGGTCCCTAAGGTGTTGAGGAATGGCTTGTGAGGACAGTGCAAACTTTGTACAGAGGTACTCTCAGTAAAGTAAGGGTAGGAATGGAGTTTAGTGAGTAATTCCAGATACAAGTAGGAGTACATCAGGGTTCGGTCCTCAGCCCACTCTTGTTCATTATAGTCCTCCAAGCCATAACAGAGGAGTTTAAGACTGGCTGTCCATGGGAACTTCTCTATGCTGACGATCTGGTTATTATAGCAGAATCAGTAGAGGAGCTAGAGAATAAATTCTGGCTATGGAAACAGCAGTTGGAAGCAAGAGGACTGAGAGTGAATCTAGCTAAGACAAAAGTGTTGATGAGTAGAAAAGAGGACAAAACCCTGATTCCGTCAGGGAAATGGCCATGTTCGATATGCAGAAAAGGAACTGGCATAAATTCTATAAAATGCACACAATGCAGATCCTGGGTACACAAGAGATGTAGCGGGATAGCAGGCAAACTAATAGGTAGGGAGAAATATGTATGCAGTAGATGTACAGGGAAATTAGACAGTAGAAGTCGCATTGATAGACACATTTTTCAAATGCAGGAGGGCGCTATAGAAGTGGTAGATAGCTTCCGGTACCTAGGAAATCAGATTAGCATGGGAGGAGGGTGTTCTGAGACAATAGTATCTAGAAGTTTAGGGAGCTGCTTCCTCTGTTGACGAAGAAGGGTTTCTCCCTGCGTACGAAAGGCCGGTTGTATGATGCCTGTGTGAGGAGCGCGATGCTGCATGGTAGTGAGACATGGGCAGCAACTGCAGAGGATGTGCGACGGCTGGAGAGAAATGAGGCAAGCATGCTCCGTTGGATGTGCAGTGTAAATGTGTTGAGAGAGAAACTGTGTCTGAGAGGGATAGAATGTAGTTTATGGGAGAAGAGACTGAGGTGGTATGGACATGTGATGCGCATGGAGGATGACCGATGGGTGAAGAAGTGCCAGGAAATGCCAGTTGAAGGAAGACGTGGTAGAGGAAGACCACGAAAAACATGGGCGGAGGTGGTGAGAACAGACCTCAGATCATTGAAGCTCATGCTGAATAAGACCCGTCCCACCCTTGCAAGCAGGGAAAAGCGGACGTAAAATGATGATGATGATGATGATAAAAGAACACACTGGAGAGAAACCTGTCCATTGTAAAATATGTAGGAAATATTTTGGCTGTAACTCTCATTTGATTGTTCACAAAAGTACACACAGAGTACACAGAGAGAATCAATGTAATAGTAATTCTTTCATTAGTAAATCTAATCTTCTTGACAATGGAGAAAAACACTTCTGTTGTGAAATGTGTGAGTTGCAGGGATTTAAATAAACATAAATAAACAGACTGGGAGCAAACAACATCACTGAAATATGTGGTATGTTGATCACTTGAAATTCTCATCTTGTTGGAGACATACGTAGTAACACTGGATAAAAACCCTGCCCCTGTGAAATGTGTGGGTAATGTTTTCTTGAAAACAGTAGTTTAACTGTTCACAAAAGAAGAAACACTTCCATTGTGAAATATGTGAGAAATATTTTGTCAGGTGCAGTGATTTAAATAAGCACAAACAAACACACTGGAGACAAACAACATCACTGTGAAATATGTGGTAATGTGTTCACTTGAAATTCTCATTTTATTCAACACTATGAAATGTGCCAATCTTTCATGAAAAACAATCATTTGAAGACAAAAAAAAACATACACACTGCAGAAAAATCATACCACTGTTAAAAATGTGAGAAATGTTATGTCAAAATCAGTGTTTTTGAAAGAACACACTGGAGAAAAACAATATCATTTAGAAATATGGGGTTTACATTTTGTTACAAATGGTCATTTACACAAAAGAACACACACTGGAGTAAAATCATATTATTTTAAAATATATTGGAAAGGTTTTGTTACAAATGGTTACAAAGACACAAAAGAACACTTTGGAGAAAAACCTTTCATTGTGAGAAATCTTTTACAGATAGTTTCGTACTTAATAAACATATATGTCTTCAGACTGGAGGAAAGAAACTTCTAGTGTGAAACATGTTGGAAATCTTTTACTCAGAATTCTACTCATGTTGGCCACATAGTCAAACTGCAGAAAAAGACCTTCCCCTGTGAAACATGTGGGAAATATTTTGTGACTAACAGTAACTTAGACAGAAACACACTGGTGATAAAACTATTTAACTGTGAACCCTGAGATACCCTTCCTTTTACCAGTCTAAACTTATTGTCCACCAACATCAAAAATGTAACCATATCAGTTCTACAGACTCCATTTCTTAAATATGTTTTAAACTGGAATCAAAATCCTTTGCATGTCTAACTTTTGTCTTCCTAAATTTATTTTTAATGATATAATTGCAAAATTCTTTTTCTTTTTTTCTTTGTTTGCAATAGCTAAAATTTCCTATTGTAATGTGTAATTGAGGGACCCTCTATCATCTGAGGTAATGATGTGTCTTGTCTCAGGTATGTTAGAGGTCAACACCAACATTCCCTGTTGTAATGTGTAATTGAGAGACTCTATCATCTGAGGTAATGCTGTGAGTGTCTTGTCACAGAAATATTAGAAAGCAGCACCAACATTGTCACATATTGAACTCATATTGTATGTCGTTTAACAAGTGCTGTCTTATTTTTTTTTTTTTTATTTAATGACAGCCAATCATATCACAATTATGTGTTTCAAGTGTGCTCATATTTTTGCCTTCAGTTAAACTGGGGTACTCAATTTTATCCAACAGGTTTGACATACAGTCTTACAGATCCAGAAGTACACAATTATTTCTGTTGTCATGGAATTACATTCAGTGTTGTTGTTGTTACATCCTCACTTTAGTTCTACAGTTCATTATTTCTTCAGAGGGTCGGACACCATGCTTTGCAGCAAAGAGTTACGGCCCTTTATGGTCTGAGTTCAAATCCCGCCAAGGTTAACTTTGCCTTTCATCCTTACGGGGTCGATAAAATAAAGTACCAGTAATACACTGGAATAATTGCTGGCCTTGTGCCAAAAATAGAAACAATTATTTCTTCAGTTCAACAGTTCTCCAGCTCAACAGTTCAACATTTCTATATTTTATTGTGTTGAAATAGAAATTTACAAATTACTGTTCCTAGTTCAATTCCTTACACATTTAATTGAAGGAGTGTATATGTCTTTTCCTGGTTTTTATATACTTCTTTTTAGTGTAAATCATTTATCAGTTTTTCATAATATATTAAATAAATTATATTTATCTCCTGAAATTCAATCTATTTTTGTTAATTAAAGAATTACATTTGAAGAATTTGTCCAGTCTGTGATTCCATACTTTTGTTATTTTCCCATTTAAATATCTGTTTTGAACACCATATGTAATGATAACTTGAAAGTTGTTAGAATAGATCAAACACAAACACTTCATTGGTATTTTATATGTTTAAAATTCTATTGGACTTTGTTGTTTTTAAAACTTGTGAGGCCCCCAGAGGTTTCAATGGCTACTTCAACACATCTCCCTCACTAGCCTCCAGGTTAACCCTTTCTCCATTCTGTCCTTAGCTAGAAGCATGAGGCAACTGGTACCTGGGTTTCTGCTGGCCAGAGAGAATTTTTTAGACACTGTCTTGGCTGGTATCATTGGGGTAGTGATAGTATAGGTTACTGAATGTTCTTAGACACAGGTATTTGATGTAGGCACAGGCCCAATAATATTGGGGGTGAGGAAAATTGATTAAATCAACCTCAGTGCATTACTGGTACTTTATTTTATCAACCCCGTATGGATGAAAGGGAAAGCTACCCTTAGCATGAACTCAGAACATAAGAGGGCATAACTATATAATGCAAAGCTTGTTGTCTGACTCTCTACCGATTACTGCCAATTTACTGCACTAGTCACACTAAATAAAAGTATTTTGAGAAATATGAAGCAACAAACTTGTTAAATCTCTATTGATTTGTAAATTAGGCTCAATACCAGCAATTTTGGGGAAGGGCAAAGTTTATTAAATCAACCATAGTACATATAATATATTTTATCTAGCCTAGAAGAATAAAATATAAAATTTACCTCAGTGGGATTTGAACTCAGAATATTAAAAGCCAGGAGAAATACTGCAATGGTAGGTTATCTGACACTCTACCAATTCTGTCATTCTACCATCTTTGTTTAAATCTATATTAAAGTAAATGTAGAATATATTTGTCCTTCTACTGTTTGAAATTCTACTGAAATCATCTCAGAACAACACAGTAGTGTTTCAATAGAGCTGTTATTTATTAAATCATTCATTTAACTCTTTAGCATTTAAACCGTCTGTATCCAGCCATAATTCTCTTACCTTTTCTGTTCAAACTGGCCCTAACCGGCCGCTCATACTGATCAATATTTTGTGAGATAATTATGTTTACTACGAAAATATAATAGTAAATATAGAGTAATGTAAATGATAAAGGGTTAAGTAAACATAGAAGAAGAAAACCAGACATTACTGGATATTAATTCAGTGATTAATGCTAAGGGACACTACCAATTCTGTCATTCTACCATCTCTGTTTAAATCTATATTAAAGTAAATGTAAAATATATTTGTCCTTCTACCATTTGAAGGATCTGCTGACGAAGAAGGGTTACTCCTGACGTTTGAAAGGCCGTTTATATGATGCCTGTGTGAGGTGCGCGATGCTGCATGGTAGTGAGACATGGGCAGCAACTGCAGAGGACATGCGATATCTGGAGAGAAATGAGGCAAGCATAGATGTGGTGAGAGAGAAACTGTGTTTAAGAGAGATAAGTTGCGGGAGAGGAGACTGAGGTGGTATGGACATGTGATGCGCATGGAGGATGACTGCTGGGTAAAGAAATACCAGTTGAAGGAAGACGTAGTAGAAGAAGACCACAAAAAACATGGGTGGAGGTCGCTGAAGCTCACGGTGGAGATGACGAAGGACCGTGACAAGTGGAGAGATGCTGTGCTGAATAGGACCCATCCCACGCTTGCAAGCAGGGAAAAGCGGACGTAAAATGATGACGATGATATATATATAATAATATTAGTAATAATATTTATTCATTATATATGTTTCGAAGATGCAAAGTTTTATCATCATCATCATCATTTTACGTCCGCTTTTCCCTGCTTGCAAGGGTATAACATAAAGCAAAACATGTTCTCCTTAGACAAAATACAGAGAAAATGTATAATTTTTTCCTGATATGCTGGTAGACAAACAAACTGGAGAGATCGATGACCACCAGGCACACACACACACATATATATATATACATACACACACACACACACACACAAATAAATTAAAACATATCAAATATGTTTAGAATTTTGTGTTTCTCAAGAAGCAAACTCAATAGATTTTATCTAGAGCAAATACAAAGATATATATATATATATAGAGAGAGAGAGAGACCCATATATCATATATTTCATACAATATTTTCCTCTTTCTCTCTCTGTACATAGATATATCTTTTCACTTGGTTATATACATATTATAAGAACAGATTAAAGTTTAAGCAACGAATCGTTGCTTTCACCTCTGGAGAGGTTGTGGGGAGTGTGTGTGTGTTTTTGTAGGATGTTCGTCATGGTAAGTTTTAACCGTAAGAGTTTATTGTCGAGATCCTACATAAACACACACATACTCACCACAACCTCTCCAGACCACATTTGAAAATACTTTACAACTTTCTTCACCCATTCCTGAGAGGGTTGTAAGGGGTAGAGTCCTCACACACCCCTTCTAGGTCCTATGTTTGTAAAATTTCCTCTATACACTACACACACACAACATATCATTCTGCACACACACACACACATCAAAACACCACACAACAGACACATCAGGTCACACCACATACCACACCACAACACATACAAACCAAGTAGTTATACCAACCCAGTATTTTGTAACAAAACTCAACATCCCAGACAAGTGGAGTGGAACTCATCAGATTGGACATTAAATGATGAGCTGTGACATCATTGGTGTCAATCTGTTTCAGCCATTCCTTTGGACAACAATGTATAGATATATAGAAATCATATATATATATATATGTGTGTGTTCAAGAGACTAGGTGCAGGGGTGGGTCTGCTAGATTCATTGTGGGTAAAAAACGATGCTATAAACTTTTCTGGATGGGAAATGACAATGGACTGAGTGGAGTAGGAATTATGTTAGCAGAGAAATGAGTAGCTATAAATAGAGTGAACGACAGAATATTTAAAATAAGACTAGTTCTAAATATAACAACTATGACAATAATATCCGCTTTTGCACCTCAATCTGGCCTACTTGACGTTGTAAAAGATAGGTTCTATGATTCGCTAATGCTCACTTCCTCCCAAATAACCGACAGTGACTACATAATTATTGCTGGTGACCTAAATGGTCACGTTGAACTACATAGTGATGGCTATGGTTTTGGTACTAGAAATGAGGAAGGCTTCAGGGTACTTGAATTTTGTGACGCTAATAACCTAACTATCTGTAACACAAACTTCAAATAATGAGACAATCACTTGATCACTTATAGATCAGGTGAACACGCCAGCCAGATATATTATATCCTTACTAGAAGATGTGACAGAGTGTCTGTTGTAAACACTAAATCCCTCCCCTGTGAAGAATTCACCTCCTAACATAGCCTAATAGTTAGTGACCTCGTAGACAGATGAGGACTACTTTGAGGAGAAGAATATGGAAGTTGAAGGACCCCACAGCCAGTAACAAATTTAAAAGCATATTTGTTAATGCTTTTCACAGTAACGAAAAGCAATTAGAGACGTACAATATAGAGGAACAGTGCGAATTCTTGAAAGTTAACCTACTGAAGGTGACAGAGGAAATCTGTTGCTGGAGCAGACCTATAGGCAGGAGGAGAGTAACTTGGAGGTGGAACAGTAAGCTGGAAGAGGCAATCAGGGCCAAAAAGCAGGCTTGGAAAGTATTGTAGGATGGGGAAAGTAGAGAACACTATTAGGTGACTAGGAGACAATTGTACTTTGCAAGAAGGGAAGCAGAGGATAGAAAGTTCAATCATATTCTACAACGTGAGGACCAAAAGCGTGAGATGTTCAGGATCACAAAACAAAGTGTCAAGGAAAACCATAATATTGTCGGGGAGAAGTGTGTCTGTAATGATGATGGTGTACTTGTCCTCACTGATGCTGATAATAAGGTAGCTTGGAAGTGTCACTACGAGAGACTACTAAATGAGGAGAATAAATGGGAAAAAGTTAGTCTGCCCCAAATCGATCCAATAGAAGGACCATCGGTGCAAGTTAATAAGTATAATAAGTAAGGCAATCAAAGATATGAAGACAGGCCAGGCCTTCGGAGATAGTTGTTGAGATGTTGAAAGCATCTGGAATGGTGGGACATACTATGAACACCAGATAGTAAACCAAATAATTCAGAATGGGGTCATACCATCATTAACTCCTACAAGGGCAAAGGAGATGCTCTAGATAGAGGAAACTACACAGGGATTAAGTTAGTTGACCAGATCATGAAGGTCATAGAAAGAGTTATAGTGCAACTAATCAGAGACCAAATTGATCTAAATGAGATGCAGTTTGGGTTCGTGCCAGGTAAACGTACCACAGATGCTCTTTTCCTTGTACAGCAACTACAGTAGAAGTACCTAGGTAAAAGTAAACCTATCTACTTAGCGTTTATTGACTTGGAGAAAGCCTTTGACAGAGTCCCCCGCTCCATTATCTGGTGGGCTCTTAGAAAACTAGGAGTAGCTGAATGGCTTGTTAGAGCTATTCAAGCCATGTATAGAGAAACAGTCAGCAAGGTTAGAATTAACAATGTATATAGTGAAGATTTTAGCGTAAAAGTAGGTGTTCATCAAGGCTCCGTCCTTAGTCCCCTCCTGTTTATTATTGCCCTTCAGGCTATAACAGAGGAGTTTAAGACTGGCTGCCCATGGGAACTTCTATATGCAGAGGATCTAACGCTCATAGCTCAATCAATGGCTGAACTAGAGAAGAAATTCCAAACATGGAATCATGGCATAGAATCAAAAGCCCTTATAGTTAACTTGTCTAAGACTAAATTTCTAGTATGTAGAAAGAAAAATAGGGCACTGGCGCCCTCTGGGAAATGGCCATGCTCAGTGTGTGGGAAAGGAGTAGGTAGAAATTCCATTCTATGTCCCAAATACAAACTATGGGTACATAAAAGATGTAGTGGGATCACAGGCAAGCTATCTAAGAATGTAGACTTTATATGTGGCCAATGCTCATGTGCAATAAGTAGCAAGTGTCCACGGGATACTAGCTCCTTCTATTGCCCAGATGGTTCTATAGAAATAGGGGGCACTTTCTGTTGCCTGGGTGATGAAATCAGCAGTGATGGAGAGTGTTCTGAAAGAACAGTAACCAGAGTCAGAACGGGATGGAAAAAGCTCAGAGAGCTCAGTTTCTCCGTAAGAATGAAAGGCAGATTGTATTATGCCTGTATACGAACAACAATGTTACATGGCAGTGAGACATGGGCATTCTGTGCAGAGGACCTGCGCAGATTGGAAAGGAACGAAGCATGCATGCTCCGTTGGATGTGTAATTGTAATATACATGAACGGCAAAATAAAAACGAACTAAGTGAGAATTAGGAATAAGGGGGATCAGATGCTGATTACTTGAGCAAAGATTATGTTGGTATGGTCACGTGATGCACAGAAAAGATGACAGCTTTATAAAAAAAAGTGCAGGGTGATCAAAATTGATGGAAGTTACGGCGTAGGTAGACCCAGAAAAACATGGGATTACATAAAATCCAACCTTGCACACTTATGCCTCTCTTAGACAATGTCACTCTATTGAGATATATGATGCCATGCAGTAACAGAAAAGACCTGCCTTCCCTACATGCAAAGTTACCCTTCAGTCAGTAGGCCCCTCCTAACCAAATATACACCCAACCCACAACCCCTACTCCATCCTCCCACTCCCACTAACACCACCCTGTCTCTGTAAAGTTATATTGGTACTACAACATCCAGTCCAAACTAAAGAGGTCGTGTAGGTGTCATGACGAAAAGACTCCCAGTTCACACTGGAAATGTGGTTGTTGTTAGGAATAGCTGGATAGCCGTAGAAAACATGCCAGATACAGTCCTATTTGAGCAACACAAGGTCACCTGATCAATCTTGCCTCAAGTAGGACAATTCCCGTCTAACCCATGCTAGCGTGGAAGATAGATGTTAAACAATAATGATGATGATGATATATAGTGTATATAATAGTTATAATGTCACTGGTGCCGATCTATATCAACCTTTCCCTTGGACAACATGACATATAGTCTATATATATTGGACAATATTATATATAGTGTATATGTGGTGTATATAGTAGTTGTGACAATTATATACATATGTAGACACACACTGACAAACATGTATATACATATAGAAGGGTCGGATGAGGAGTTCATAGGTAGACCAAGTTTCTCTCATGGAATGAAACAATGTATATGCACATATATACTATATATATGTATACAAACACAAATATATTTTATAGTGAAGTTATACAGAATATATTGTAATATAATTGTTTCTACTTCTGGCACAAGGCCAGCAATTATCCGAGTGTATTACTGGTACTTTATTTTATCGACCCCGTAAGGATGAAAGGCAAAGTTAACCTCGGCGGGATTTGAACTCAGTCCGTAAAGGGAAGTAACTGTTCTGCAAAGCATAGCGTCCGACCCTCTCCCGATACTGCCAATCCACCGCCCCAACAGCATATTCTAATATAATGTTTTCAAGGGGAGGTACATTGTGTCCTTAAGCAAGACACATCATTCCAGAGGTCTCTAATGTTTTTGTTTTTCATCTTTTCATTTCCATTTTATAAATGTTTTATTACATTTAATATTGTGTTTTGCTTCAATATAAAGAGTTATGTGAAATTAATAATGTTATTTATACAAATCTGAATAAATTACTAACATATCGATTGAACGTGTGAATTAACATAACGGAAGTTGTTTCTGAATGTATTAAATTATGTAGGGCACTTTTAAGTCATGACACCGGTGTCAACTAGACAGTGAAATATTACCATTTATAATAGTTCCATTGTTACAACTTAAACCTCATCTAATTTGATCTTTTATGGTCATTATTTCATATTAAGGTGAACGTTAATGTTTGTAAATAACATAAGTGACTTACTTACCTTTATAGTTGTTGTTTTATCACCTGTATTATTCAATATTGAAGTGGTTGTTCAACATTTTACAGGACAGGAAAATATTATTTTAATCAGAAATCAGTGAACTTTTAGTTTTTACTAACTTTTCTTGACTTTATATTTGGTCTTGAAAACATCACAACACAAACATTGTGAACTTGTCTACCATCTGAAGTGAAATATCTTGATTTATTACAACACCTATACACATTTCTACACACTCACACACACGCGTCTATTTCTCTATCTCATACGTACACACTGTATGTATGTGTATATATGTATATATATTAATCTTCATCTTTTGTAATTATGGATATTAATTCTCTTGTCACCTGAACTGTCCTCAATAACAAGAACCTTAAATTACGAAGTCTTATTCGTCTGTTTTATGAACTGAGGATGTTATTGTGAATAGAGCTTCTCACCTTAACAAAAATTAAAAAAAACACACACACACTTGCTTTTTCTTCTTCCAAGATCAGTCTTACGCTTTCATACATCTTATTACTTTACCAACTGAATGCTACATTTCTTATTATATGAGTGGAAGTGGTGAGATTCCTTTATGAAATATGTCTGAATATAGCTGTGGGATTTGCAGGAAAACCTTCTCTTCAAAACTGAAACTATCCTCACACGAGAAAATACACAGTAGAGAAAAACCCTTCCACTGTGATATATGTGGTAAATCTTTCATAAATAATTCTCCTCTTGTCGTCCACATACGGAGTCACACTGTTGAGATCGCTGAGAAAATGATTTCCCACATACTTCACAATGGAAGGGTTTTTCACCTGTGTGTGTTCTTTTGTGATGTACAAGAATAAAATTACGAGAAAAAGATTTCCCACATATTTCACATGAATAAGGTTTTTCACCAGTATGTATTCTTTTGTGACATACAAGATGAGAACTACGAGAAAATGATTTCCCACATATTTCTCAATGGAAGGGTTTTTCTCCAGTGGCTCCCTACATAGATGACAAGAGCAGAATTATTTATGAAAGATTTCTCACATATTTCACAGTAGAAGGGTTTTTCTCCAGTGTGACTCCGTATGTGGATGACAAGATTAGAATTATCAGTAAAAGATTTCACAGTGGAAGGGTTTTTCTCCAGTGTGACTCCGTGTGTGCACGACAAGAGTAGAATTATTAGTGAAAGATTTCCGACATATTTCACAGTGGAAGGGTTTTTCACCAGTGTGTATTCTTTTATGTTTTACAAGATTTGAACTATTAGAAAATGATTTCCCACATATTTCACAATGGAAGGGTTTTTCTCCAGTGTGACTCAAATGTCCACAGTGACACCCTTACGACTACATCATTTATGACAAAATATCCACATGTGTAAATAAAAACAATTGCATAACTTTAATATTTGTTGGATGGTACTTTCATGACAGTTCAAAGTATGACTTTTTAAAAAAATAATTCACATTTGAAAATACTTTACATCTTTCTTCTCTTTTTCTTCATTTATTTCTGAGAGTGTTGTAGGGGGTAGAGTCCTCTTCTAGGTCCTATGTTTGTAAAATTTCTCCTATACACTACACACACACAACACACATCACTCTGCACACACACCACAATACACACCCCCATCCCACACAACAGACACATCATGCCACACCACAACACATACAAACCATGTAGTTATACCAATCCAGTATCTTGGTTTTAGTGATATTTTTGTAACAAATCTCAACATCCCAGACCTTAGCAAGTGGAGTGGAACTCATCAGATTGGACATTAAATGATGAACTGTGACATCATTGGTGTCAATCTGTTTCAGCCATTCCTTTGGACAACATTATATATAGTGTATGTAGTATATATATATACAGTATATATATGTTCAAGAGAGTAGGTGGAGGGGTGTGTGGGTATAAACGATGCTATAAACCTCTCTGGATGGGAAATGACAAAGGGCTGGGTGGAGTAGGAATTATGTTAGCAGAGAAATGGGTAGCTAAGGTAATTGCCATAAATAGAGTGAACGACAGAATAATTAAAATAAGACTAGTTTTAGATAGAACAACTGTGACAATAATATCCGTTTATGCACGCCAATCTGGCCTACTTGACGTTATATAGACAGGTTCTATGATTTGCTAATGTTCACTTCATCCCAAATAAACCACAGGGACTACATAATTATTGCTGGCGTCCTAAATGCTCACGTTGGAAAACGTTGTGATGGCTATGATGGAATCCATGGAGGCTATGGGTTTCATGCTAGAAATATGGAAGGCTCCAGGATCCTGGAATTTTGTGATGCTAATAACCTAACTATCTGTAACACAAACTTCAAAAATGAGAAAACCACTTGATCACTTATAGATCAGGGGAACACACCAACTAGAAGAGTTCATAGGCTGACCAAGTTACTCTCATGGAATGAGACAATGTATACACACATATATACTATATATATGTATACAAACACAAATATATTTTATAGTGAAGTCATACAGCATATTGTAATATAATGTTTTCACAGGGAGGTACATTGTGTCCTTAAGCAAGACACATCATTCCACATGTCTCTCATGTTTTTGTTTTTCATCTTTTCATTTCCATTTTTTTTATATTTTATTACCTTAAATATTGTGTTTTGTTTTAATATAAACAGTTATGTAAAATTAATAATGTTATTTATACAAATCTGAATAAATTACTAACATATCGATTGAATGTATGAATTAACATAACGGAGTTGTTTCTAAATGTTTTAAATTATGTAGGGGACTTTTAAGACATGACACCGGTGTCAACTGGACAGTGAAATATTACCATTTGTATCAGCTCCAATGTTACAACTTAAACCTCATCTAATTTTATCTTTTATGGTGATTATTTCATATTAAGGTGGACGTTAATGTTTGTAAATAACATAAGGTGACTTATTTACCTTATAGTTGTTGTTTTATCAAGTGTATTATTAAATATTGAAGTTTTGTTCAACATTTTACACGACAGGAAAATATTTTAATCAGAAATCGGTGAACATTTAGTTTTTACTAACTTTTCTTGACTTTATATTTGGTCTTGAAAACTAAAGTACGTATTATTTCGTTTTCCAAACATTGTGAAATGTTCTATCTGAAGTGAAATAGGCGATATGCCGTTTAGTTGCTGCTTACTTCAATGTATGAGGCTATTCCAACAAATTTACATTCCCCTTTTTTTTTAGCCGTTAAAAGAAATATAGATTTATTTATTTTTATTTATTTGCCACTGGGGCATAGATTTCTTTATTTGCCCCTTTTTTGTTTGTTTGTTTTTTTGCGATTTATTAGCCTTTTGGGGTCACACACGCCCCCGTAGAAAGTGTGCGACCTTTCTGCCAGGGACCACAGAGAGAGGGGGGGGGGGGTGCTCCCTTCTTCTCTTACCTGTACAAGCCGATATAGAGAAATGGCCCACTTACACGGGCCATTATTGCTACTTTTACCCATTTTTCATGGAATTGGCTGGGACTGAGTGCCTTTTTCGGGTGAAAGTAGCAATAATGGCCCGTGTAAGTGGGCCATCTCTCTATATCGGCTTGTACAGGTAAGAGAAGAAGGGAGCACCCCCCTCTCTCTGTACTCCCTGGCAGAAAGGTCGCACACTTTCTACGGGGGTGTGTGTGACCCCAAAAGGCTAATAAATCGCAAAAAAACAAACAAACAAAAAAGGGGCAAATAAAGAAATCTATGCCCCAGTGGCAAATAAATCGCAAAAAAATAAAAATAAATAAATCTATATTTCTTTTAACGGCTAAAAAAAAGGGGAATGTAAATTTGTTGGAATAGCTTCATACATTGAAGTAAGCAGCAACTAAACGGCATTTAGACAGCTAAAATTGGATATCGCCGTGAAATAGCTTGATTTATTACAACACTTACACATATTTCTACACACACACACACACGTCTATTTCTCTCTCTCATACGTACACACTGTATGTGTATATATATTAACATTCGTCTTTTGAAATTATGGATATTTATTCTCTTGTCACCTGAACTGTCCTCAATAACAAGAACCTTAAATTACGAAGTCTTATTCGTTTGTTTAATGAGCTGAGGATGTTATTGTGAATAGAGCTCTTCTCACCTGAACAAAAATAAAAAAATATATTCACACACACACACACATTATATATATATATATATATAAATATTAGTACTTTTTCTTCTTCCAAGATCAGTCTTACGCTTTCATACATCTTATTACTTTACCAACTGAATGCTACATTACTTAATATATGAGTGGAAGTGGTGAGATTCCTTTATGAAATATGTCTGAATATAGCTGTGGGATTTGCAGGAAAACCTTCTCTTCAAAACTGAAATTATCCTCACACGAGAAAATACACAGTAGAGAAAAACCCTTCCACTATGTGGTAAATCTTTCATAAATAATTCTGCTCTTGTCGTCCACATACGGAGTCACACTGGAGAAAAACCCTTCCATTGTGAAATATGTGGGAAATCATTTTCTCAGAGTTCTCAACTTGAACCTCACAAAAGAACACACTGGTGAAAATCCCTTCCATTGTGAAATATGTGGAAAATCATTTTCTCAGAGTTCTCAACTTGAACCTCACAAAAGAACACACACTGGTGAAAAACCCTTCCACTGTGAAATATGTGGGAAATCTTTCACCCAGAAGTACAATCTTGTAAAGCACAAAAGAAAGCACACAGGAGAAAAACCTTATTCATGTGAAATATGTGGGAAATCTTTCACTAATAATTCTACTCTTGTCGTGCACACACGGAGTCACACTGGAGAAAAACCCTTCCACTGTGAAATATGTGGGAAATCTTCTACTGATAATTCTAATCTTGTCATCCACATACGGAGTCACACTGGAGAAAAACCCTTCTACTGTGTAATATGTTAGAAATCTTTCATAAATAATTCTGCTCTTGTCATCCATGTAGGGAGCCACACTGGAGAAAAACCCTTCCATTGTGAAATATGTGGGAAATCATTTTCTCGTAGTTCTCATCTTGTATGTCACAAAAGAATACATACTGGTGAAAAACCTTATTCATGTGAAATATGTCGGAAATCTTTTTCTCGTAATTTTATTCTTGTACATCACAGGTGAAAAACCCTTCCATTGTGAAATATGTGGGAAATCCTTTTCTCAGAGTTCTCAACATGAAACTCACAAAAGAATACACACTGGAGAAAAACCCTTCCATTGTGAAATATCTGGGAAATCTTTTACTCAGAATTCTCATCTTGTATGTCACAAAAGAAAGCACACTGGTGAAAAACCTTATTCATGTGAAATATGTGGGAAATCTTTCACTGAGAATTCGTCAAAGGTTGTTCACCTATGTAGTCAACACTTGCAGTAAACCCCATCACTGTGAAATATGAAAAACACATATATATATAGACACACTTTGGAAGGCAGAATATAAAATGTGAAGCTTGAGAAATCTTATACATCTCAACATAAATGTTGTGTGTGTGTGTGTGTATATATATTATTATTTTTGTATTTTAATACATTACTCAAATGGAAGAAATATACTGACATATATCAAAGATTACCATAATAACTAGGGAGGGGAGGACAAGATAAGCGGGACATTGCTACTGAGGGTAGGATGAGCTGGCTATTGTGGTGGATACCTAAACATTGTAAGACACTAGAGCGATGACTGAGATTGACCTACATAGATCAGATGTCCAGCTGGAGATTAATGATCTCAGGAATGCCATGGAAGATTGTGACATCTAAAAAAGAAGAGTAGAATTGTCACTAATTAATGATTTCAGGAATGCCATGGAAGATTGTGACATCTAAAAAAGAAGAGTAGAATTGTCACTAATTCTCTCCTAATGCAGTTTATATATAATATCGTCCTTTTTTAATCTATCATGTTACTGATTAAATAAGACAGTGTAACATAGTCTTCGTTCAATTTCTATGTATTATATATTGTCAATTACGATTTTATTTGATGTATAATATCAATATGCACATTACACTTGCTAGCAGAATATAATAATAATATTAATATATATTGATGAACATTTATTATGGTGAAATATGTTGGAAATCATTCTCAGAGGTTTTGTATTGTAATTAACAAATACACCCTGTAAAGTACCTCTTCATATTATTTGTCATTAAGGCTCTTACAGAGACACAATCTCATTTCATTGTTGAGGGTGGTGGATTTGCAGAATCAGTTGTGTCATAAAGTTAGACCTTTATGTTCTGGGTTTAAATCATGCCATGGTCAACTTTAACTTTCATCCATTCAAGGTTAATAAAAAACAGTAACAGTAATGCACTGGGCCTTATTTAATTGGCATTCCCCTTTCTCTTCAAATTGCTGGCCTTGAGTCAAAAGTAGAAACATTTATTTAAAGTCTATAAAACAATAGATATAATGCTTTCTGCCATATTTATCCTGGTTCTCTGCTCTGAGTTTAAATCCTGCTGAGGTCAATTTTCTTTCGTCCATTCAAGGTTGATCACTGGGGTCTGTTCTTCCTCTCTATATTTCTATCTCACTTCCTCTCTCTCATTCTCTCTCCTTCTCTGGAAGAAAACTGTTCAAACCTGGAGAGTGAAGGGCTCCACCAAGCTTCAAATGCCACAGTGACATCATTAAAAAAAAATTGATGTGTTTATATTGTAATCCTTAACTGGTTTATATTTATATTTATGACAAAATATCCACATGTGTAAATAAAAACAATTGCATAACTTTAATATTTGTTGGAATGTACTTTCATTACAGTTGAAATTTTGACTTTTTAAAAAAATAATTCACGTTTGAAAATACTTTACAACTTTTTTCTCTTTTTCTTCAGCCATTTATTTCTGAGAGGGTTGTAGGGGGTAGAGTCCTCACACACCCCTTCTAGGTGCTATGTGTGTAAAATTTCCTCTTTACATTACACATCACCCTGCACACACCACAATGTACACATCATGCCACACCACAACACCCCACATCATGCCACACCACAACACCCCGCATCACACCACACCACATACCAGACCACACCACAACACACCACATACCATACCACTACACATACAGACCAGGTAGTTATACCAACCCAGGATCTTGATTTTAGTGATTTTTTTTATAACAAATCTCAACATCTCAGTTCTTACTTACCAAGTGGAGTGGAACTCATCAGATTAGACCAAGGAAACAATGTTTCCATTGTCTTCCGAATTGATGATATTGAGTTGGATTAGAAAGAGAGAAAAAAAAATAGAGAATATATTTATTTAAAAGCCATTGGCCTGCATCTTTGGTCAGGCCATTGGAGCATCTCTCACAGAAGCTGATACAGCAGCCAGCTTGACAGCCGATGTAGGTAGCACCAACAATTATCACTACCATTAACAAGAGGAAGGCAGCAACAGCAGCGGTGACATTAACAACATATATGTGTATACACCAACATCTTACCAACAAACACTACCATTAACAAGAGGAAGCCAACTCCAGCATCAGTGACAATAACAACACATATGTTTTCAGGATTGAAAGACTCACCTTTAGCCACAAGGTTCTATGAGAAACTGCTAACATGCTCGCATGTGTGCGTGCTGAACTCAGGGTCTTTCTGCTCGGAACAAGTCCCTGTTTTCTTTTTTGTATATTCATCCATTCATTTATTTATTTGCTAACATTCTACCTTCTTGTGTGCCCTCCCTCTCCATGCATCCCTTTCTTTTCTCTGTTGACTTCTGACGCCTCCATATCTGATGTAGGTGAGCTATGAGGCCCTCTTATCAGCATTTTCCCTTCCACCCACACAGTTGTGCCTAGCACCTAGGCTGGTGACAACCAGCCACTCACCCTGATGTCGCTTCGTGCCCCAGTCCCCCTCCCAATCCTCCATCCCCTGCAGCACCACAAATAGACGGGTAAGGGGCTGGAACTGATGGGGTGCGGCTGCTTCCACCACCTCACCTGAGTTTGCTTGACGCGTCAAACCTCCAGTGCCCTCGCATCGTGGAGAAGCTGAAACTGTCTCTTCGCCTTCTCTGCCCAGCCACGGCCATCTAGCACACCACCAGATGAGACAACGAGCTTGCCTGACGCCCAAGCCTCGCTGGTCAACATCGCTTGGCTCAGGTGGTGCTGGTAGCCGATGCCCTCGCTTCCTCTTTTATGATTATTTCATATTAAGGTGAATGTTAATGTTTATAAATAACATAAGGTGACTTATTTACCTTATAGTTGTTGTTTTCTCACCTGTATTATTAAATATTGAGGTGGTTGTTCAACATTTTACAGGACAGGAAAATGTCTTTTTAATCAGAAATCAGTGAACATTTAGTTTTTACTCAATTTTCTTGACTTTATATTTGGTCTTGAAAACCAAAGTACGTATTATTTCGTTTTCTATCACAACACAAACATTGTGAACTTTTCTATCTGAAGTGAAATATCTTGATTTATTACAACACTTACACACATATTTCTACACACACACATCTCTCTATCCCCCCTCTCTCACTCTCTCTCTGATTGAATTATATAATATACGCTTCAATTTTCTTCGTCAAAAATCAGTCTTGGGCTGTCATATATCTTATTACTTGTACCAACTAAATGCTACATTACAACTTTGTAGAAGAAGAAAGCGGAGTTCTGCAGTCTTTTATGGATCCTTTGTATATTAGACTACATACCATATATTAACAATATCTACATTTCTTAATATATAAGTAAAAGTGGTGAGAATCCTTTATGTAAAGATCACTAGCTAGAAATATGTCTGAATATAGCTGTGAGATTTGCAGGAAAACTTTCCCTTCAAAACTGAATCTAACCTCACACGAGAAAATACACACTGGAGAAAAACCCTTCCAGTGTGAAATATGTGGGAAATCTTTCACTGATAATTCTAAACTTGTCATCCACATGGGAAGTTATACTGGTGAAAAACCCTACCATTGTGAAATATGTGGGAAATGTTTTTCTCAGAAGACCTATCTTGGAGTTCACAAAACAACACACACTGGTGAAAAACCCTTCCACTGTGAAACATGTGGCAAATATTTTGCCTTGAAAAGATATAGAAGAACACATAATGGAAAAAAACCTTATTCGTGTGAAATATGAAATCCTTCTCTTATACATCTCAACATATATATATATGTATGTGTATATATATATATATACCTCACTCAAGCGGAAGAAATATACTCCCATATATCGAAGATTTCCACAATAACTAGTAAGCGGAGGACAAGATATGCTGGACATTGCTACTGAGGGTAGGATGAGCTGGCTCCTGTGGTGGATACCTAAACATAGTAAGACCCTAGTGGGATGACTGAGATTGACCTACATAGATCAGATGTCTCTGGATGTCGAGCTGGAGATTAATGATCTCAGGAATGCCATGAAAGATTGTGACATCTAAAAAAGGATAGTAGAATTGTTCTGGTCAATCCACCTGACTTAATAAATGATAATGATAATATATATTAATGAACATTTATTATGGTAAAATATGTTGGAAATCATTCTCAGAGGTTTTGGATTGTAATCCACAAATACACTCTGGAGGAAGTTCCACTTCATATTATTTTTCATTAAGGTTTCTTATAGAGACACCTCTTTGGTGGTGTATTGGCAGAATCAGTAGAGTGTCATATGATATGCTTTGTCTCATATAGTTACATCCCCTTACATTCTGTATTAAAATCTTGTTGAGGTTAGCTTTACTTTTCTTCCTCAGAGGTTCAGTAAAATAAAGTACCAGTAATCCACTGGGGTTGATTTAATCAACTTTCTCCTTCGGTTCCAATTACTGGCCTTGAGTTAAAAGTAAAAACAGTTATTTAAGATCTATAAAACAATAGATAAAATGCTTTCTGCCATATTTGTTCTGGTTCTCTGCTCTGAGGTCAACTTTGCCTTTCATCCATTCAAGGTTGATAAGAAAAAAGTACCAGTCTACCACTGGGGTCTGTTCTTCCTCTCTATATTTCTTTCTCACTTCGTCTCTCTCATTCTCTCCAATGTGTTTATTTTATAAACCTTAACTGGTTTATATTCATATTTGTGACAAAATATCTACATTTATGTTTAAATAAAACAATTTTATAACTTCAGTATTTGTTGGATGGTACGGTCATGACAGTTCAAATTAGGACTTTTTACAAAAATTAACAAATGAAAATACTTTACAACATTCTTCTCTTTATCTTTACTCATTTATTCCTGAGAGGGATGTAGGGGTAGAGTCCTCACACACCCCTTCTAGGTCCTATATGTGTGTAAAATTTCCTCTATACACTACACACACACACCACATTACTACACCACAATACACACCCCATCCCACACAACAGACACACATCATACCACAACACAACATATCCAAACCAGGTAGCTATACCAACCCAGTTTCTTGATTTTAGTAATTTTTTTTTTTTTGTAATAAAACTCAACATCTCAGATCTTACTTACCAAGTGGAGTGGAACACATCAGATTGGACCAAGGAAACAATGTTTCCATTGGACTTTCCAATTGAGGATGTAATCTACAATTTACCAGTTGTAACTCCTGGCAGATAGAGCAAGGTGAAATAAAGTGACTTGCTGAAGGACTTAACACATTACCTAGTCTAGGAATTGAACTCAGAACCTCATGGTTGTCAATCTAATTCTCTTACCACTAAGCTACATGTCTTCCTATGTTTTAGTGATAGTGGACAGTGAATGATGATGATGATGGTCATTTTATTTGATAGATTGACCAGTTGATCATCTCAATGGTGTATTATTGCCGTTTTTCCCACAGGGTCCCTTTAAATCATGAGTAAAAGGTAATAGAGTATTGGTTAGGGTGTTGGACTCAATGATAAACTTGTGAGTTCAATTCCTGGGCTGGGCAGCATGTTCTATCGTACAATAAAACATTTTATTTCATGTTGATTCAGTTCAATCAGCTGGAAAAAAATAAGTTGTGACAACTCTGGTTCCAAGTTATATCGGCCTTTGACTTACCTTTGGACAACTTCATATATTGTGTGTACTGAATATATAGTGATAACATGGTATGTATAGCTCTTTAGTTCTTAGTCCAGATTGTTCCATCAGGAATACATGTCACCTAATTGTCTCCAATGATTTCAGTTGGTGACAGCTTGTTTGACATCCATGCCAGCTGATGTTGACAGTTTGTGGGACACTTTGGAATGTGTTCCACCAGGTCATTTGCGGCTGGCCTCTTTTCCACTTGCCTTCAAGGGGAATCCATGTCATCGCTGTTTTGGGTGATCTTCTGGGAGGTGCAGAATGTCACCTGCAAAATGGAACCAAAATTCAGGATTATCTCCTGCAGTGTATGTGACCCTGCTTTCCACAGGATCTTACCAGCTGACCTTTACAATCCTATGCAGGCTCCTCTGGTGAAAAGTTTTTAGATACCTATCAATCTTCACAGTGCGTTTCCATGTTTCACAGTCAGAGATGGCCATGGGAAGTACAATGCTAGTGTACAAGCGCAGCTTGAAATACATGCTGAGGGCTCTGTTTGATCGAGTGCATCCATTGGAGCAATGATCCAATCATTTGATTTTGAAGTACATGTTAAATATACTCTGGGAGTTTATTTAACATTACCTATTGAGTACACTCAGATGCAATCGTTCCTAGCAGTGATACCCTTGCTAGTTCCGTCATATTAATAATATTATTATATATATATATATATATATCCTGGTTTAGTTATTATGGCTCTAGATATTGTCTATTGAGCTTGCTAATTGAGAAACACAAAATGCTAAATATGTTTTAATTCATTTTTTTGTATATATATATATATATATATACACACATCATGCAATGTAAAGTCTGAAACAGCTTGGTACCAGTAATGTCACAGCTCATCATCATCATTTAACATCCACTTTCCCTGCTAGCAAGGATTGGTCAGGTCTTCACAAACCAGAATGGAGTGGGTGGTCCACATCTCGTTTACATATTGTCCCACATTCTACTGAGTGTATTGTATTGTGGCACCATTACTAAAGATGGTGTCATGTCTTCAACACAACTGAACCGTCCTCCCAACCTTTTGTTGGTGAGTTTTGTGTGGCTGGGTACCCTCCCTACCACCAACAACTTTACATCACACACTGGGTGTATTTATGTAGACCCCAACACTACGGAGGTTGCCATGCCCTTGACACAACTAAAGGGTCCTCAAAAACCTTCTTTGGTAAGCTATCTGTGATTAGAAACGCTTCCTATCACACCCACATTAAAGCATGTACTGGGTACGTTTATCATGTAGATCAGGCATGTCAAACTGAGGGTACCCCGAGGACCATATGGGTCACATATGTGTTGTCTGAGGGCCGCACACGACAACCAATTGCGCATATTACAACTAATTTTTCTTTACTTTATATTACGAAGATAAAACATGCTTCTGCTGTAAAAACTTTTGTGCGGGCCTCAGGTGGGCTTGTAAAGGGCCGCATTTCATTTTTTACGTGTCTGATGTAGATCACCAACACTAGAGATTTTGTAATGTCATTGATACTACATAGGGGTCCTCTCAACCTATATATACTATACATATATATGTATACTGTATAGATGCTATGTATACACTATTGGAAAGACAGCAGCACACGTGAGGAAGGAGCCCCGTTGCAATGGTCACATTCCTGCTCTTCATTAAGACATCTCTCTAGAAGGTCACACTGTTATAAAGTTTGTGACTCGTTTGCACCCAATGATGTAGACCAATTGTAAGTTTTGGTTAAATACATTCGATGTTCAGAGAGTGGGATTTGACCCCTGCTAAACCTTTCATCACTTAAAAAAGCTTTGAGCACAGGCATCGCTTGATATGTGACATTTTTGCGATGCATAGCCTTCCTGGCCATAGGCAAGTCCCTTGTAGGACTAAAACGCTACGTCCGTGTTGTTTGTTTATACTTAAGTATCAAGCGATGGCATTACTCGAAATCGGGTTGTAGACATCAGCATGTATGTATACAAGTATACATATATAAACACACGTAGACACACACACACCCTTGGGAAACAACTCAGCGACGGATAATAGTTGTCATTCTGAGTTATCGTTCTTGATTGTCAAATAGTTTAACGTTTGACATCAGTGGAGAACATGTACAGAAGAATTCAAAGACATTTACTGAAAGGTCGAGGACTAAAATTAATTGTAATTAATGTATGGGAAATTCACATCTCTTCAAACATTACATATCAAAACTGTGTGATTAGTTTACATATTGAGACCCCAAACCATCCTATTTATTTTATAACGTATGTTCTTTTTTTTGTCATATATAATGGGTTTTGATGACTAAAAAAAATTATCAGAGGAATGCTACCACTTAATATAAAATTTCACCTGAGAGAGATTAGCAAAATTTGATAAGCGGTTGGATTGGAATAAGAGATTGGAAAATATCTGAAAAATTAATAAGCATGGGGCTGGTACGATTATTTGAGACCGAAGAGTGATCACTGTAACTCAGCTGTAATTCGCAGAAAAAACATGGCGAAGGCATTGTTCCAGAAAACAACCAGCAACGCAGGCTACATCATCCACTCTATCTCACCGGGCTTTCATTCTCATGGAGAAAAACGACAGTCCGGTATAACCGAGAATACCAGCGGTCTCGGAAGTGACCGGCTCGGTAAGGAAACGGTCAGTGAAGTCCTGGTAATTCACTGTATTTCTAGTTATAGGTGACACTACTCAGGTTTTCTGGATTTCTGGCTCAGTACTCCGTGTTGCACCTCTTGAGTGTAAATTAAAATAGAAATCAAAATGTTGCTTTGCTTATCAAACAATTGATCACCTCCTAAAATACTTTATCGAACATTTTTCAAAATCGAAACACTATCTTATGAGACATAAACGCACACACAGGTGCTACCCAACGTATATATATGCATCTATATATATACCAAGCATGGGCAACCTTTTTCGAGAAGCGGACCGCATGAGATTGTAATGAGAAAGCTATTGCACTTACTGCAATTCTGCTAGCTCACTCAGCGAGCTAGGCTCATCCACGTGGGTATAATCCGTTCGCCAAGTTGCAGCTCGCAATTCGCACGTCCGTCCGTCGTGGGTCACAGCCGAAAGAGGGCCCACGGATGCTCCTGGATACGCATCTCACGTCACTTCCTCTTCCGCCTCCGGTCGATCGTCCCCAGCTTCCGGTCACCCCCAACCACCACACCTTTGGACCATTTCCCTGGTCGCAACCGGTAGCGATGTGGCCTGGCCGCTTACACCGGTAGCAAATTATGTCCGGCCTTGACTCTCTACAGTTTCTCGCCATGTGCGCGCCCTGGCACATAAAACAACGACCTCTAAACATTCGCGGGGGACTGCGCGTCGTGTTTGTCTCCCTTTCTCCATTTCGCTGTCGGCTGCCCCGGGCCTCCGTTGCTGCTATTGTCGCATCACTCTTCTTGGCATCCTCTGCTATGATGCGGGCTTGCTCTATCAGTGCAAACATCTCCATTTCCTTGTAGCCATGTATTTTCTGCAGTTTCACCGCGATATCATCCGGAAGTCCGTTTATGAACGCCAACCGCACCGCATGTTCGCATTCCACCTGAAACCCAGCCAGCATGCCTTATCTCCGCTGCAAAAATATCCACACGCTCACCGTTCCACCTAATCCTTACCAGTTTAGCAAACGCGGTAAGTGGTCCTTCCGCGAACGCTTCCATCATACGCCGCTCAATTTATTGCGCGTCCCTCCGGCTGAGGTCGTCCATCTCGAAGTACAACGCTAGCGCGTCGCCTTCGAGATTGTGTGCGATGAGGCCCGCTACATCGTCTATCTTTTGCAGCTCAGCGACGAGCCGAACCTTTCGCATCCAGGCGACAACGTCACCTTCACCTGTAAAAGCTCTAATTACTTCTCCGCTCATCGATAATCTCGTCGCCATCTCCTTAGTCCTGCGTTAAGTAACAAACAACAGAATCCAATCTGTTTTCCGGCAGCTTTGCCTTAAAAAAAAAATTCTTCCTTTTTTGTTTTTTTCCAATTGTAAGTCTTCAGATGCCGAAATAGCTTGTAATGAGAAAGCTACTGCACTTACCGCAATTCTGCTAGCTCACTCAGCGAGTTAGGCTCATCCACGTGGGTATAATCCGTTCGCCAAGTTGCAGCTTGCAATTCGCACGTCCTTCCGTCGCGTGTTACAACCGAAACAGGGCCCACGAATGCTCCTGGGTACGCATCTCACGTCACTTCCTCTTCCGCTTCCGGTCGATCGTCCCCAGCTTCTGGTCACCTCCTCCACACCACCACACCATCGCCTCAGAGATATGGCTCATCATCAGGCGGGTCACAAGCGCTAATTTACATTCGTGCCCACATAAAAAAAAACAGGGGTGGTAACTCAGGTTGTTTTGATTTGTTTCTTCAGGATTCGTACACGTTGTTTTCCTCGATCGTAAAAATGATAGAAAGATAAATTACGACTGAAAAGTTGGGGTAAAAAAATCTGAAAGATTTCACTTAAGTGACTTAGGCGAGCCATTCAGAAAGCTTCGCGGGCCGCAGGTTGTCCATATGTGTGTATATGTAAATATATGTCTGTGTATGTATGTGATAGTTAGGTGTGTAACTACAGTTACGCACCGTTCGAAGGACTCAATGCTGTTACGGAGTTCGTCTCGATTAGGATGTATTCCAGGGTTACGGCTGTAATTTACAGAGTATAGATTGAAAAGAATCGAAGTCAGTGTTGCAGTATAAGTACAAACTTTATTGGCATATTACAATTGTTTCGATATCAGGTTAGGGTACTGTAGCGGTTGTCTCCCTTGTTTTGATTGGGATCTAGACGGGAGGTGGAACCCTTTCTGCGACTTCCGGTCAGAGCCCTATAAAACTAACAACTTTAAGCTTCCTCTCTCTCTTTGCCTTTTCGGCACAAGGTCAAGAGTCTTCTCATTTGGCTCTGCCATTAATTTGGCCAACAGGCGCCTGGCCCTAGCCAGGCGCCCTCTGCCAGCCGCGTTTGCCTGGCAATCAAAACGGTAACTACTAACTTTGTTTCATTCTAACATCTATCTTTGACATGTCAAGTATTCTATCTACCGTTAATTAAATATTATATACACAAACATTGTCTCGTTTTGTTACATTCATACAACTCAGTACTCTCGCTATAGTACAATCAAGATGACGGGACCCGACGCTTTATTTGACATCTCTTCAGATATGTGAATATAAAGGTGCAAAGGCAGATTTAAACTGTTAATAGAGGTCTCGATATCTATTTACACTTATTAATGGGTCGTTAGGGGGCTGAGGGACTAACGGTATGTTTACATTTAAAGGTTGAAGAATAAACAATAATAATTATTACATATATATACCTTCTACGGAGGTATATAAATCTTATTTAATTCCTTCCATCAGAAAACGAATGTTACCCTTTCAGATGAAATATGGTGTAAAGAATAAAATTTAAGAGCTTTGTTTTCTCAATCATATATTTCTGCTAATATATATATATCATTTTCAGCTGAACTGATTGGAGACTTGTGAAATTATGTATGTGTATATATATATATATATATATATATATATATATATATGCTTCATTTCACGTGTCTCCAATCAGTACAGCTTAAAAAGCCGAGGAGCAGCATCAGATGGAGTTTAACGAAAATTGGATTGAAGGTGTGAATTAATAATATAACTGAAGTTGTTTCAGAATGTATTAAATTATGTAGGGGAGTTTTAAGTCATGTCACCGGTGTCAACTGGACAGTGAAATATTACCATTTATATCACCTCCATTGTTACAATTTAAACCTCATCTAATTTGATCTTTTATGGTCATTATTTCATATTAAGGTGAACGTTAATGTTTGTAAATAACATAAGGTGACTTAGTTACCTTTATAGTTGTTGTTTTATCACCTGTATTATTCAATATTGAAGTGGTTGTTCAACATTTTACAGGACAGGAAAATATTATTTTAATCAGAAATCAGTGAACTTTTAGTTTTTACTAACTTTTCTTGACTTTATATTTGGTCTTGTAAAACTAAAGTTAGTATTATTTTGTTTTCCATCACAACACAAACATTGTGAACTTTTCTACTATCTGAAGTGAAATATCTTGATTTATTACAACACCTACACACATATTTGTACACATACGTCTATTTCTCTCTCTCATACGTACTCACTGTATGACTGAATATATATATATATATTAACCTTTATCTTTTGAAATGATGGATATTAATTCTCTTGTCACCTGAACTGTCCTCAATAACAAGAACCTTAAATTACGAAGACTTATTTGTCTGTTTTATGAGCTGAAGATGTTATTGTGAATAGAGCTTCTCTCACCCTAACAAAAATAAAAAATATATACACACACACACACTTGCTTTTTCTTCTTCCAGGATAAGTCTTACGTTTTCATACGTCTTATTACTTTACCAACTGAATGCTACATTTCTTAATATATTTCCTTTATGAAATACTAGCAGTAAAGCTCGGGGTCGCTCAGTAGCTGTGTTAAAGTTACAATGTTAAGTTTCTTTTTTGGCTTAAAAACTGTAGTGTCTACTGTGCAGACTTGCATGTGGTGTTTTTGATTAATATTCCCTCAACCAACAATATGCCTTATGAAGTTAAGAAAACATAACGATAACTCGAATGTTATAACAAAAGAGGATGCTGGGGATAAAAACTGCACTGGTTACTTATTAACAAAGATCGAAAATGTAAACAGTGCAACGCAGAGAAAAACATTAGCGTAACCAAATTATCAGTTATGTCTGTCTGCACGCCTATATCACCTCTCTGCACGACTGTCTGTCTGCACGCCTATATCACCTCTCTGCACGACTATCTGTCTGCACGCCTATATCACCTCTCTGCACGACTATCTGTCTGCACGCGTATATCACCTCTCTGCACGACTTTCTGTCTGCATGCGTATATCACCTCTCTGCACGACTATCTGGCTGCACGCCTATATCACCTCTCTGCACGACTGTCTGTCTGCACGACTGTCTGTCTGCACGCCTAACGAAATTTACAGATACATATATTTTAAATAAACTTATATATTTTTTGCTTTTTTTTACGAAATATTTGCTTGTTTTACGTAGTCTTTAAATAGACTTGTTTTCAAGTAAAAATATTGTTTTAAAAGGCTTTTAAATGGAAATGAAGCAACTGTTCGTGTATTGTGTTAATGTCATTTTAAACGCTGAGAAAGCCAGCGTAATTTTTTACGTAAGACGCTCAATGTAAACAGAACAAAGGGAAATAACTGATCACTTACGCTCAAAAATCGATACATTATATTCGATTTCGTCAGATAGGGCGGGTCAATTTAAAATATTTTTTTTCCGATGTCTTCGCTAGGGCTCAATGTACAAGTATAGCAATTTCGGTGCAATTCCGTGAGAGATTCTAAGAGGAGATGTGTGCCAAAAATCGATAGACAGACAGACAACCTCAGTTTTATATATATAGATGTCTGAATATAGCTGTGAGATTTACAGGAAAACTTTCTCTTCAAAACTGAAACTATCCTCATACGAGAAAATACACAGTAGAGAAAAAGACTTCGACTATGAAATATGTGGTAAATCTTTTATTGATTATTCTAATCTTGTCGTCCACATACGGAGTCACACGGGAGAAAAACCCTTCCACTGTGGGAAATCTTTTTCTCATAGTTCTAATCTTGAACGTCACAAAAGAATACACACTGCTGAAAAACCTCATTCATGTGAAATATGTGGTAAATCTTTCACTCGGAATTCGTCAATGTTTGTTCACATACGTGCTTTCACAACCTGAGAGATTCCGCCGAAAGATGAACAAAAACCCGTTGAGAAAGTGATGCCTTGTTCGATCATTATACCAAAAGCTTATTTTTATTTTTATAAGCAGACAGTATTATTGATTTAGGTGTTGCAGAAACCCAAATTTAGGAGTATTACATCTTGCCCGAGGGTTTGGGTAACTATTTCAATCATATCTCATTTTGTTTGACCTGTTTAGCTTGTTCGCTTTTTTGGCTATGGTGGTTATGGCTTCTTAACCATCGTCTCAGCGTGTATGACCATTTTAACTTATGTTTATAGCTCTGCTATCCTCTTCATATGCCTGGAGCGGTATCTGCACATTATTGAAGTTGCGTTTCGCTAATTTCTACCCGCTGAAATGCGATTCTCGCTAAATTATATATATATATATATTTTATTATTTTTATTTTTTAATACATTACTCAAAGGGAAGAAATATACTGACATATATCAAAGATTACCACAATAACTAGGGAGCGGAGGACAAGATATACTGGACATTGCTATTGAGGGTAGGATGAGCTGGCTATTGTGGTGAATACCTAAACATTGTAAGACCATAGTGGGATGACTGAGATTGACCTACATAGATCAGATGTCCAGCTGGAGATTAATAATCTCAGGAATGCCATGGAAGATCGTGACATCTAAAAAAGAAGAGTAGAATGTTCTGGTCAATCCACCTCACCTAATAAATCTAAACTATAATAAAGTAAGGAGCCCGGGACTGCGTATGGTTTATAATTTGTTATCCCATTAGTAAAATAAGTTGCATTAGTTTGAATAAATAATTGTTTCTACTTTTGGCACAAGGCCAGCAATTACCCAGTGCATTACTGGTACTTTATTTTATCGACCCGGTAAGGATGAAAGGCAAAGTTAACCTCGGCAGGATTTGAACTCAGAATAGCAAGGGCCGTAACTCTATGCTGGAAAGCATGGCGTCTGGCCCTCTACCAATACTGCCAATCCACCAACACTTTTGGTGAAGTGAATCTTTAAATAAACAAAATATATTTAATCAACCGCCACAAAATTTAGTAGATAAATTATGTAATATCCATTCATTACTTTGAATAAATGATGAATGAATATTACATAATTTATCTACTAAATTTCGTGGCTGTTGATTAAATATATTTCGTTTATTTAAAGTTTCACTTCTTTAAAATTTCTGAAATGTCAACACTTCCGGTTAGCCATCGCTTAAATAAACATTCATATATTTCCGTCACTAATTTTCTCCTAATGCAGTTTATATATAATATCTTCTTTTTTTAATGTGTCATAGATTACGTTACTGATTAAATAAGAGAGTGTAACGCAGTCTTCGTTCAATTTCTATGTATTATATATTGTCAATTACGATTTTAATTGATGTATCATATCTACATGTATATATACCTGCTTATAATATCAATATACACACTACATATGCTAGCAGAAAATAATAATAATATTAATATATATTGATGAACATTTATTATGGTGAAATATGTTGGAAATCATTCTCAGAGGTTTTGTATTGTATAGAAAGTACTCCTTCATATTATTTGTCATTAAGGGCTTATAGCGGGATTACTGGTTGAATGAATGTAACAAAACGAGTCAATGTTTGTGTATATAATATTTAATTAACGGTAGATGGAATACTTGAGATGTCAAAGATAGATGTTAGAATGAAACAAAGTTAGTAGTTACCGTTTTGATTGCCAGGCAAACGCGGCTGGCAGAGGGCGCCTGGCCTTAGCCAGGCGCCTGTTGGCCAAATTAATGGCAGAGCCAAATGAGAAGACTCTTGACCTGGTGCCGAAAAGGCAAAGAGAGAGAGGAAGCTCAAAGTTGTTAGTTTTATAGGGCTCCGACCGGAAGTTGCAGAAAGGGTTCCACCTCCCGTCTAGATCCCAATTAAAACAAGGGAGACAACCGCTACATAACCTCCCGCCAGAATTTTAGTGTATAAAAATCGAAATGAAAATATGTAGCAAGTTGGCGAGAATTTTGTAACAGGCATGAAAATTACGACAAAAGAATGTTTGGAAAAATCAATGATAGATATCAAGGTAGCCAACCGCTCTTGGCCAGAGAACGACTGGACATCCATCTATCCATCACCCAAAGATACAATGTAATAAAGTAAAAGTAACAGAAGAGCTCAAAGTTCAAAATATAGTTCACAGGTGTGCAATCACATGACAGCAGGAAAGAAAGTGTTCCAGAGAATGAATGCAGGTGGTCTCTGTTCTGTGGTATATCGTGAAATTTCCAACCTCCGAATGGATTTTCTCACAGGAAGAGTGCTGCAAAAATAAATTCTCTGGCTTTGGTGAAGCTGTGTTGATGTATTGCTGTTGCTGTTATATTGCTGTTGCTGCTGCTGTTGTCTCGCTGAGTGAGCGTATTCGGTGTTTAAATTCACAGTAAAAAAAATTTTTTTTTAGAAAAAAATGAGTTGCGCAAAGTGCTAGAAATAGCAGCCGAAGTTGATGGTCGATGTTGAGAATGCGTTGACCTGGAAGGGTCAAGAGGCCAGCGACCAGAGAAATAAGCATTCTTAATAAATGCGCGGTTATCAACGGTAAATTTACATTGTAAATTTATAAACCGGCAAATAGAAGAATATAGCTTAAGGCTGAAGAATCCTTGGGGGAGAAATGCTATCTCTGGCGTGCGGCTGTCTGTGAGTAAGAGACATCTCAGTGAATCGAGAATTTATGCTGCCTACACGTGCCAATACAAGGTTGAAAAAAAATATTTCTAACGCGCGAGAAAATGATAGTGCAATTTTGAAAGTGACAATGATGAAAAAGAAAGGCTTCAATCAGCATAATTATAGGTGTGAACTTTTTGAAAAAAAAAAAAAAACTAGAACGATGAAGAAAACGAAGAACAAAAGGCAATGGTTCATCGAAAATAAATGTTCCTGTTGAAATGTTTTTTAAAGAATATCAAATTTCTTTTTTTTTTTTGTGTGTTTTGAAAGAGTTCGTTGTAAGAAACGAGAAACATATATATATATATATCGTGAAATGTTTTTTTTTTTTTGTTTTGAAAGTGTTCGTTGTAAGAAACGAGAAACATATATATATATATATTGGTGAAATGCGACAGTTAATTGATGCGTGAGAGAAAAAGTATGTCTGCGCGAATTCCACATGTGCGTGTGTGCGTGTCCTTGAGTATTTTCATAGTTTGTCGCTAAATTTGCTGTGTATTCGTAATGTTACTCACAAAACCAGATGTGCTATTTTTTTCTTTTTTTGGGGGGGTGACCACTTATAGCGATGAACGGCTGCGTGTTCGTATCACGTCAGGGTTACCAATATAGCGGGATTACTGGTTGAATGAATGTAACAAAACGAGTCAATGTTTGTGTATATAATATTTAATTAACGGTAGATGGAATACTTGACATGTCAAAGATAGATGTTAGAATGAAACAAAGTTAGTAGTTACCGTTTTGATTGCCAGGCAAACGCGGCTGGCAGAGGGCGCCTGGCCTTAGCCAGGCGCCTGTTGGCCAAATTAATGGCAGAGCCAAATGAGAAGACTCTTGACCTGGTGCCGAAAAGGCAAAGAGAGAGAGGAAGCTCAAAGTTGTTAGTTTTATAGGGCTCCGACCGGAAGTTGCAGAAAGGGTTCCACCTCCCGTCTAGATCCCAATTAAAACAAGGGAGACAACCGCTACAGGCTATTACAGAGACACAATCTCATTTCATTGTTGAGGGTGGTGGATTTGCAGAATCAGTAGAGTGTCATACGATATACTTTGTGTCATAAAGTTAGTCCTCTATGTTCTGGGTTTAAATAATGCCATGGTCAACTTTGACTTTCAAGGTTAATAAAAAACAGTAACAGTAATGCACTGGGCCTTATTTAATTGGCATTCCCCTTTCTCTTCAAATTGCTGGCCTTGAATCAAAAGTAGAAACATTTATTTAAAGTCTATAAAACAATAGATAAAATGCTTTCTGCCATATTTATCCTGGTTGTCTGCTCTCTGAGTTTAAATCCTGCTGAGGTCAACTTTCTTTCGTCCATTCAACGTTGATAAAAAAACAATACTAGTCCGTTACTGGGGTCTGTTCTTCCTCTCTATATTTCTCTCTCCTTCTCTGGAAGAAATCAACTGTTCAAACCTGGAGATTGAAGGGCTCCACCAAGCTTCAAATGTCCACTTTGACACCCATACGACTACATCATTTAAAAAAAAAACATTGATGTGTTTATTTTGTAAACCTTAACTGGTTTATATTTATGACAAAATATCCACATGTATAAATAAAAACAATTGCATAACTTTAATATTTGTTGGATGGTACTTTCATGACAGTTGAAAATTTGACTTTTTTAAAAAATAACTCACATTTGAAAATACTTTACAACTTTCTTCACTTTTTCTTCACCCATTTATTTCTGAGACGGGTGTAGGGGCTAGAGTCCTCACACATTCCTTCTTGGTCCTATGTGTGTAAAATTTCCTCTTTACACTACACACACAACAACACATGACCCTGCACACACACACACACCATATCAAAACACCACAACACACCACATACCACACCACAACACATACCACACCACAACACATACAAATAAGGTAGTTATACCAACCCAGGATCTTGGTTTTAGTGATTTTTTTTTGTAATAAATCTCAACATCTCAGTTCTTACCAAGTGGAGTGGAACTCAACAGATTGGACCAAGGAAACAATGTTTCCATTGGTCTTTCCAATTGATGATATTGAATCGGATTAGAAAGAGAGAAAAAAAAATAGAGAATATATTTATTTGCCAAACGATGCCAAAAGCCATTGACCTGCATCTTTGGTCATGAAGGCCATTGGAGCGTCACTCACAGAAGCTGATACAGCAGCCAGCTTGACAGCCGATATAGGTAGCACGAACAATTATCACTACCATCAACAAGAGGAAGGCAGTGATAGCAGCAGTGACATTAACAACAACAACATATGTGTATACATCAACATCTTACCAGCAAACACTACCACCACCATCAACAAGAGGAAGGCCGTGATAGCAGCGGTGACATTAACAACAGCAACATATGTGTTTATACCAACAACTTACCAGCAAACACTACCACTACCATTAACTAATTGTCTCCAATGATTTCAGTTGGTGACAGTTTGTTGACATTCATACCAGCTGATGTTGACAGTTTGTGGGTCATTTTGGAATGTCATCCACCAGGTCATCTTCGGTCCATGTCATCGCTGTTTTGGACAGGTGATCTGGGAGCTTCAGAGTGTGACCTGCAAAATAGAACCAACGTTCCATGATGACCTGCTGTGTATGTGACCCTGCACTCCACAGGATCTCACCAGCTGACCTTTAGAATCTTATGCAGGCTCCTTTAATGGAAAGTTTTTAGACACCTATCCATCTTCACAGTGTGTTTCCATTTTTCGCAGTCAGAGATGGGCTTTGGAAGTACAATGCTAGTGTACAAGCGCAGCTTGAAATACAAGCTGATGGCTCTGTTTGACCAAATTGAGTGCATCCATTGGAACACCGTAGTCACCTTTACAACCCTGCAGCTCAAAGTTGCCGCTGTTGCTCAGGATACTGCCAAGTATGTATAGAAGATATATATATATTGCTTCAAAATATTAATAAATATAGACATTCATGTGATCAAATATATTTTATTATACATATTTCAGAGGTACTGAGCTATTTCAACAGTACGTCCTCATCAAATAAAATAAGTTGATGCCTGACATACCTTGACATACCTTGTTTATGGTTATAATTTAGTCATGGCAGGTCACATAATTTAGTCATAAAATATATTTGATCACATGAATGTCTATATTTATTAATATTTTGAAGTAATATTAATAACTCCAGAAAACCTTACTGTAGAGTGCTTCTAATCTATTGTGAAACTTTATTCATTGATGAATTCATTGAAACTTGTTAAACTTTTAATTATATATATATATTGTATATATTAGTGTATCGATAGCTGATCGACTTTAGGTAGAAGGAGCAACGTGAAATAAAGTGTCTTGCTCAAGGAGATAACGCATCGCCCGGTCCGGGAATCAATCTCACAACCTCACGATTGCGAATCCAATTCTCTAATCACTCAGCAACGCATCTGTATATAGGGTATATATTAGTTGTGACACTGGCACTAAGTTATATCAGCTATTGACCTTACTTTGGATAACATCATATATTATATGTAGAGAATATATATATGTATCCAAAATTAAGATAAATTGAATTAAATTAAATTAAATCAAATTAAATTAAGGCTGTCATGCCAGATAGACATGCGCCATGTCACCCGTAAAATATGCTCCAAGATTCTAATGGTTGGACCTCTTCCTTGTTGAAAATCCAGGATCTGGCTTCTGTCGTTTACCAATCGATTAATTGGTGAAATATATTTCTTTAATGGAATATATACGAGGAAGATTAATCAAATTATAAGGTATCTATTTTTGAAGTTCTAGTTAAACTTTATTTAGTTACCTACCTAGCTATGTGTGCTTACACACCTTTACAAATTATCCCCTGTGATTGTTTCATATGTCTATTTATATGTCAATCAATTTCTAATTGATATATATATATAAATTAATAAAAACAAAGAAACAGTTCCTTATATTAAAAAATTCATCATTTTACGATCGTTTCTAGGATATATATGTGTTCTGGTATGTATATCATATAGATCTATGTAAAAATGTTACAAACTATCAGAGGGATTATACATACCTATATATGCTGTCTTCAGAAATAATCTATTTTACATAGATCTATATGATATACCTACCAACACACACATATATATCCTAGAAACGATCGTAAAATGATGAAATTTTTAATATAAGGAACTGTTTCTTTGTTTTTATTAATTTATCTTGACTGTGATTTTCATCGAAAAAATTTTTGAATACATCTTCTCTTTTCATGATATTTGGATGACATTGAGTTCTTCATACGGATTGGACACTACCGTATATTTTGGTAGATTTATCTATATATATATATATTGGTAGAAATTCCAGAAAACATAACCGAGATCCTCTCAGGAAAATGGCCTTGTCCAGTATGTAGGAAAAGCATTGGTAGACATTCCATCCTCTGCCCCATATGGAGACTCAGTTGTTGGAAGCCTTGGAGTGGGGAGACCTTGGAAGACTTGGGGTGAGGTGATACAAGCTGACCTTGCCCAATTGTACCTGTCAGAGGAGATGACACGTGGCCGGGATCTCTGGCCATATGCAGTAATACAGAAGACCCGACTTCTCAGCAACACAAGCTTAAGCATATGTACAGAATGCCCCCCTCCCAGCCCACACTGTAAAGTGGACATGTGAAAGACACAGTAAAAATCAGCCAGCCCATGCTGTAAAGTGGACATGTGAAAGACACAGCAAAAAGCACCCAGCCCATGCTGTAAAGGGGACGTGTGAAAGACACAGCAAAAAGCATCCAGCCCATGCTGTAAAGGGGACGTGTTAAAGACACAGCATAAAGCACCCAGCCCACACTGTCAATATGGTTGGCATTAGGAAGGCCATCCAGCCATAGAAAACCAGCCAGAAACACCCCTATATGAGCTGTCACGGTCACCCGACACAACTTGCCTCATAATAGGACCTGTGTAACCCATGGAAGATAGATGTTAATCGATGATGGTGATGATGATGATATATATGTAGTGTATACATAGTATGTATAGTGCATATATATATATATATGATAAATGCTGGTGTCAAGCTGTTTCAGCCATTCCTCTGGAAATTATATATAGTGTATGTATGTAGTATATATATATAGATATATATACATATATATATATATATATATATATATATATATATATATATATATATATATATATATATATAGTGTATATAATAGTTGTAATGTCATGGGTGTCGATCTATATCAGCCTTTCCCTTGGACAACATGACATATTGTCTATATACATTGGACAATATTGAATATAGTGTATATGTGGTGTATATAGTAGTTGTGACAATATTTTATATACATATGTACACACTCACTGAGAAAGATGTATATACATATAGAAGGGACGGATGAGGAGTTCATAGACTAAACAAGTTACTCTCATGGAATGAGACAATGTATACACACAAATATATACTATATATATGTATACAAACACAATTATATTTTATAGTGAAGTCATACAGCATATTGTAATATAATGTTTTCATTCTGTCCTTAAGCAAGACACATCATTCCACATGTCTCTCATGTTTTTGTTTTTTATCTTTTGTTTTATTACCTTTAATAATGTGTTTTGTTTTAATATGAACAGTTATGTAAAATTAATAATGTTATTTATTCAAATCTGAATAAATTACCAACATATCGACTGAAGGTGCGAATTAACATAACTGAAGTTGTTTCTGAATGTATTAAATTATGTAGGGGACTTTTAAGACATGACACCGGTGTCAACTAGACGGTGAAATATTACCATTTATATCAGCTCCATTGTTAGAATTTAAACCTCATCTAATTTCATCTTTTATGGTGATTTTTTCATATTAAGGTGGACGTTAATGTTTGTAAATAACATAAGGTGACTTATTTACCTTATAGTTGTTGTTTTATCAACTGTATTATTAAATATTGAAGTGGTTGTTCAACATTTTACAGGACAGGAAAATATTATTTTAATCAGAAATCAGTGAACATTTAGTTTTTACTAACTTTTCTTGGCTTTATATTTGGTCTTGAAAACTAAAGTACGTATTATTTCGTTTTCCACCACAACACAAACATTGTGAACTTTTCTATCTGAAGTGAAATATCTTGGCTTATTACAACACCTACACACATATTTTTATACACACGCACACACGTCTATTTCTCTCTCTCTTCGTACACACTTTATGTCTGTATATATATATATATATATTAACCTTCATCTATTAATTCTCTTGTCACCTGAACTGTCCTCAATAACAAAAACATTAAATTACGAAGTCTTCGTTTGTTTTATGAGCTGAGGATGTTGTTGTGAATAGAGCTTCTCTCACCTTAACAGAAATAAAAAATATACACACACGCACGCACATATATATATATTTCTTCTTCCAAGATCAGTCTTACGTTTTCATACATCTTATTACTTTACCAACTGAATGCTATATTACTTAATATATGAGTGGAAGTGGTGAGATTTCTTTATGAAATATGTCTGAATATAGCTGTGAGATTTGCAGGAAAACTTTCTCTTCAAAACTGAAACTAACCTCACGAGAAAATACACAGAGAAAAACCCTTCCGCTGTGAAATATGTGGTAAATCTTTCATAAATAATTCTATTCTTGTCGTCCACATACGGAGTCACACAGGAGAAAAACCCTTCCACTGTGAAATATGTGGGAAATCTTTTTCTCGTAGTTCTCATCTTGTATGTCACAAAAGAATACATACTGGTGAAATATGTGGTAAATCTTTCACTGAGAATTCGTCACTGGTTGTTCACCTATGTAGTCATCACTTGCGGTAAACCCCATCACTGTGAATAGAAACACTTTGGAAGGCAGAATATAAAATGTGAAATTTGAGAAATCTTATACATCACAACATATATGTTGTGTGTGTGTCATCATCATTGTTTAACGTCCACCTTCCACGCTAGCTTGGGTTTGGACGGAATTTTCCCACTTTAAGCAATATTGGTTGTCTTGCTCGTATAGGACTGTCTGGCGGGTTTTCTACGGCTGGATGCCCTTCCTAACACCAACCACGTTTACAGTGTGGACTGGGAGGGTTTTACCGTGTTACCTACACGGCCACATTACAGCGTGGACTGTGTGTTTTTTTGTTGTGACACCTACACGACCTCATTTATTTAGGACTGGATGTTGTGGTACCAACATAACTTTACATCGAAAGGGGTGGGGTTATGGGACGGGGGTGTAGGTTTCGCTTTGCACTTAGGCAAGGCGGGTCTTCTGTATTACTGCGTAGCGCCAAAGATCTCGGTCCAGTGACATTGTCTTGGAGAGGTGTAAGTGTGTGAGGTCGGAATTTATCAAGTCGTCCCAGGTTTTTCTGGGTCTGCCTACTCCGTGTGTGTATACATATATATTTTATTATTTTTATTTTTTAATACATTACACAAAGGGAAGAAATATACTGACATATATCAAAGATTACCATAATAACTAGGGAGTGGAGGACAAGATATACTGGACATTGTTACTGAGGGTAGGATGAGCTGGCTATTGTTGTAGATATCTAAACATTGTAAGACCATAGTGGGATGACTGAGATCGACCTACATAGATCAGATGTCTCAGGATGTCCAGCTGGAGACTAATGATCTCAGCAATGCCATGGAAGATTGTGACATCTTAATTGGCATTCCTCTTTCTCTTCAAATTGCTGGCCTTGAGTCAAAAGTAAAAACATTTATTTAAAATCTTTAAAACAGTAGATGGAATGCTTTCTGCCATATTTGTCCTGGTTCTCTGCTCTCTGAGTTTAAATCCTGCTGAGGTCAACTTTCTTTCGTCTATTCAAAGTTGATAAAAAAAAATACCAATCTATCACTGGGGTCTGTTCTTCCTCTCTATATTTCTTTCTCACTTCCTCCCTCTTTTTCTCTCCTTTTCTGGAGAGTGAAGGGCTCCAAGCTTCAAATGTTCACAGTGACACCCTTACGACTACATCATTTAAAAAAAACATTGATGTGTTTATATGTTTATTTTGTAAACCTTAACTGGTTTATATTTATATTTATGGCAAATTATCCACATGTGTAAATAAAAACAATTGCATAACTTTAATATTTGTTGGATGATACTTTCATGACAGTTGAAATTTTGACTTTTTAAAAAAATAATTCACATTTGAAAATACTTTACAACTTTCTTCACTTTTTCTTCAGCCATTTCACACACCACAACACACCACATACCACACCACAACAGACATATACAAACCAGGTAGTTATACCAACCCAGTATCTTGATTTTAGTGGGGTTTTTTGTAATAAATCTCATCTCAGTTCTTACTTACCAAGTGGAGTGGAACTCATCAGATTGGACCAAGGAAACAATGTTTCCATTGGTCTTTCCAATTGATGATATTGAATTGGATCAGAAAGAAAGAAAAAAATATAGAGAATATATTTATTTGCTGTTGTGTTGCCAAGCGATGCCAAAAGCCATTGACCTGCATCTTTGGTCAAGAAGGCCATTGGAGCGTCACTCGCAGAAGCTGATATAGCAGCCAGCTTGACAGCCGATATAGGTAGCACTAACAATTATCACTACCATTAACAAAAGGAAGGCAACGACAGAAACAGTGACAATAACAACCCCGCATCTTCGGTTAAAGAAGGCGTCCAAGCCCTAGCAACCAGCCTGGCAGCCCGAATAGGTAGCAGTTTCAACTACCACCACCATCAACAAGAGGAAGGCAGCGATAGCAGCGGTGACATTAACAACAACAACATATGTGTATACACCAACATCTTACCAGCAAACACTACTATTAACAAGAGGAAGGCAGCGACAGCAGCAACAACAACATATTTGTGTATACACCAACAATTTACCAGCAATCACTACCAATACCATTAACAAGAAGAAGCCAACTCCATCATCAGTGACAATAAAAACAACACATGTTTTCAGGATTGAAAGACTCACCTTTAGCCAGAAGGTTCTATGAGAAACTGCTAACATGCTTGCATGTGTCCATGCTGATCTCTGGGTCTTCCCGCTGGGAACAACCCCCTGTTTTCTTTTTTGAAATAAGAGAGGCAAAACTAAAGCGACAGATACATAATACTTCATCATACATAAAGATAAGCACAAGAGAGAGGAGAAAGAGCTATATAGAGGAGAAGGATACAGTTACATCTTTACATCATGTCATATCAATTTGAATTATCAATTCATATGAAATGGATAAAAGAATGTAAATATCAATATTCATGAATGAGACATAGATATATAATATGAGAAAATAACTTTGTTCAATAATTGTTTCTACTTTTGGCACAAGGCCATCAATTATCCCAGTGCATTACTGGTACTTTATTTTATCGACCTCGTAAGGATGAAAGGCAAAGTCAACCTCGGCGGGATTTGTTCAATAATGACCATATGTTTAGTTTAAAACTCTGAGGTCAATGTACCAAAATCTGAGATAAACCTTCAAAAAATTACCCTATTTATAAAAATACGGAAATATATATGTATATATACACGTATATGTACTTTCTGAAAAAAGAAAAAGAGAAAGTTATGTCTAACTCTAGTCAATAATATGACATACACATGACTTCACCTGATCAACTCTATAATTTCTTGTGTCATAAAAAGAATTTCTTGTGTTATAAAAAATTTCACTATATATATACATAAAAAAATATACGATTAATATTCATGTCCTCACATATATGATTACCGTTCATGTATTTAATATTATGCATATCTGTAACATATACAGAACCATACCTATATATATATATATATGTATATACAAGATATCTGCGTGAGTTTTCCAGCATCTCTATGCACATATACAGACACATGAACACATAAAATAAACTCTATAAACCTTCTATATGCATGTTAATACACATATGGCCTTTGTATAGAGATAATCAAATATCAATATATCAGCACAGAAACATCAAAACACTAAAATATTTTCAACACACTATAGAGTATCTCAGGCAAAAAACAATATGCTTCATATATTTGCTACAGAAATCTATCCTTCCTATTTTTCAGACAATATATTGCAAAGTCATTTAGAAGCTATCAGTGTCAAAAAGCAAATAAAAAACAAAAATTATTTTAAAGATTTTAGAAGACCCAGTGATTCTACGGATGCCCTTATATTTATTATAGAAATTTATCTTGCGTAAAATATATTTAATACATTGGGAGCATATACATTTTAGAGTAGTTTAATTACATCTTTGTTTATATTTATGAAGAAGGTTTAAAAAGAAAAAGGTGAAGGAATCAAAAGATTTATCGTCAGGTTTCATATATTAACTAAATTTCTTAATTAATTATACTACATTTTAAATTTATATTTATATTTAAACGTTGAGTTCAATCTATGTCTGCAGCAACTGAATAAATTGCTCCTTAAATTAAGGGAATTTTTGGACTTTAATATAAAGAATATCTCCTCCACACAGAGATCACATGTCTCTGATGAGGAATTAAAAGGAATCCCTCTTGAGACAATATTCCAAAACATCGAATACTCAACATTATCTCGTTTAAGTTGCCAGAGTAGGCTTGATAGCGAAGTTGAGGATTTTTTGTTTTGATCTGTGAAAGAATTCTTATGATTATTGAAGCGAAGTTTAAATTCTGTCGAGGTGGAACCAACATAGTTGAAAGAATTTAAGTTAGTTTTAACATTACAATTGTATACTACATTTTTAACTAAGCAATTGTTATTTAACGGACAGTTAGATTTATTTCTACAGTTACAGTTATTTAATTGAATATTGTTTGGGTTATTATTGGTATTTTGGTTAGGTTTTAAATTCCTATTATTAATTCTGTTAATATTTTGTGCTAAATTTTTGGTGGACGAGTAAGTTAATTTTATAGTATGTCTATTAAAAATTGATTGATATTTATGTGTTCTAGGGAAGCGTTTGTCAAGAGCATTAAAGAATAGTTTAGTAATATGGGTTTTAATATATAGTGAAAAGGTGGGGGGAGGGCGCAAACCATATTATATTTCTAGTTCTATTTCTTTTTCGGCTTTTGGAATTATTGTAATGTTTTCTATTATAGTTGTTAATGTTGTTACCGTAATTAAAATTGTTATTTTTTGGTTAGTTTGCTTATTATTATCGATGTACTTAATTTTATCACTATATCCTGCTCTAGCTAACGCTTCATTGTAATACTGCGCTTTTTCGTCAAAAATATTTTTATTAGATGAAATTCTTGAAATTCGTTCTTGAACAGAGTTCACTATAGTATTTTTAACAGATCTGGGGTGATTAGAGTTAAAATTGACATAATTCAAGTTCTCATTTAGTTTGTGAAATGGATAGTGAAGACATGTGTTGAGATTTAGTGTTACATCTAGGAAATTGTCTATTCTATGGTTATTCTCTATTTCTATTTTTAGATTAAGATAATTAAAAAATTGTATAATTTGTTTTCTTTTTCTATTTAGTTCACAGTTATTATTTTCTATAAGTAAAAGCATGTCATCACGATATAATCCTCCGGTTACACCTGGTATTTTTCTATGCAGCGAATTAATTATAAATAGGCCCACAGGGTCCGTTACCTGAGCTGAGTCAGATGATCCCATAGTTATGTCGAAATTATTATCTCTATCTGCCCTAGTCCATAGTTGGTTATTAAATTCTATCAATGTTTTCCTTGCCGATAATATAATGTGCATTTCATTGCTAGTTAGGTCTGTATGTTTAAATGAGTAATTTAGTGCCTTATTCAGTAGATTAGGAGTGATAGATGAATAGTAGTTAGCAATATCAAGTTGAATAAACTTATTATTATAGTTATATTTAATTTCTTTAAACCACTCAATAACCTCACCAGTCCCCTTCCATAACTTTAAGTAAGGTAAATTATGTAAGTTTTTAATTTGCTGTATTACCCTGTCTAGAATGTTTTTGCTAAGTTTTCCCAGGTCAGATTTTGATGGTGCAATCAATCTGACTGGCAAATCATTTTCAAAATTTCTTTTGTGATCTTTCATATTGATCTTGGGTTTCCTAGGCATGAAGGGTTGTGTTTTATTCTCAATGTCTAATTCATGCATTATACATGGTCGCTTATATTATGGTACGTCAAAATTATTTATAAAACTGTTTATTATTGTATTTTATCTGACGAAGGCATACCATATTTTTAATATGGTATCCCTGAAATATGTATAATGAAATAAATATGGTTTTATAAATATAGTTTCCATTTGTTTAATATCGTATATCTACTCCAAAAACTTGTCGAGTGCTTTATATCAGTTATAAAATATTTGCTTGTTGTAACCCAACAATTTTAAATAAAACTTTTGCATATATATATATATATATATAGAGAGAGAGAGAGAGAGAGAGAGAGAGGCACATGGCTTAGTGGTTAGAGCATTGGCCTTGCAATCAAAAGGTTGTGAGTTCAATTCTCAGACCGGGTGATGTGTTGTTTCCTTGAGCAAGACACTTTATTTCACATTGCTCCAGTTTACTCAGCTGTAGAAATGAGATGATAGGGACTGGGGTCCATATCATTCCACTGCAAAGTGGTCGTGGAGGTACCACGGCAAAAAAGCACCCAGCACTCACTGTAAATGAGGTTGGTGTTAGGAAGGGCATCCAGCTGTAGAAATCAAGCCAGAATCAGTTCCCGTCCCACCCTTGCAAGCAGGGAAAAAGCGTACGTAAAATGAAATGATGATGATATAGTGTATAAAATAGTTGTAATGTCATGGGTGCCGATCTATATCAGCCTTTCCCTTGGACATGACAAATAGTTTACATATATTGGACAATATTATATATAGTGTATATGTGGTGTATATAGTAGTTGTGACAATATTCTATATACATATGTACACACTCACTGAGAAGGGTCGGATGAGGAGTTCATAGACTAACCAAGTTACTCTCATGGAATGAGACAATGTATACACACAAATATATACTATATATATGTATACAAACACTTACATATTTTATAGTGAAGTCATACAGCATATTGTAATATAATGTTTTCAAAGGGAAGTACATTGTGTCCTTAAGCAAGACACATCATTCCACATGTCTCTCATGTTTTTGTTTTTTATCTTTTCATTTCCATTTTTTAAATGTTTTATTACCTTTAATAGTGTGTTTTGTTTTAATATGAACAGTTATGTGAAATTAATAATTTTATTTATACAAATCTGACATATTGATTGAACGTGTGAATTAACATAACGGAAGTTGTTTCTGAATGTATTAAATTATGTAGGGGCCCTTAAGTCATGACACCGGTGTCAACTAGACAGTGAAATGTTACCATTTATATCAGTTCCATTGTTACAACTTAAACCTCATCTAATTTTATCTTTTATGGTGATTATTTCATATTAAGGTGAACGTTAATGTTTGTAAATAACATAAGGTGACTTATTTACCTTATAGTTGTTGTTTTATCACCTGTATTATTAAATATTGAAGTGGCCGTTCAACATTTTTCAGGACAGGAAAATATTATTTTAATCAGAAATCAGTGAACATTTAGTTTTTACTAACTTTTCTTGACTTTATATTTGGTCTTGAAAACTAAAGTTCGTATTATTTGGTTTCCATCACAACACAAACATTGTGAACTTTTCTATCTGAAGTGAAATATCTTGATTTATTATAACACTTACACACATAATTCTACATACACACACGTCTATTTCTCTCTCTCATACCTACACACTGTATGTCTATATATATATGTATATATATTAACCTTCATCTTTTGAAATTATGGATATTAATTCTCTTGTCATCTGAACTGTCCTCAATAACAAGAACCTTAAATTACGAAGACTTATTAGTCTGTTTTATGAGCTGAGGATGTTATTGTGAATAGAGCTTCTCTCACCTTAACAAAAATAAAAAATACACACACACACACACACACACACACACACACACACACACACACACACACACACACACATATATATCATCATCATCATCATCATCAGGTTTAGCGTCCGTGTTCCACGCTTGCATGGGTTTGGACGGGGGTTTTCCCACTTGAGGCAAGAGTGGTTGTCTTGCTCGCATAGGACTGTCTGGCGGGTTTTCTACAGTTGGATGCCCTTCCTAACACCAACCACATTTACAGTGTGGGGCTGGGAGGTTTTTACCGTGTTGCCTACACGGCCACATTACAGCGTGGACTGTCTGGCGGGTTTTCTACAGCTGGATGCCCTTCCTAACACCAACCACATTTACAGTGTGGGGCTGGGAGGTTTTTACCGTGTTGCCTACACGGCCACATTTACAGCGTGGACTGTGTGTTTTTTGTCGTGACACCTACACGATCTCATTTGTTTCGGCCTGGATGTTGTGGGACCAACATAACTTTACATTGAAAGGGGCGGTGTGGGTGGGGTGGAGGTGGTGGGACGGGGGTGTGTTTTGATAGAGGTGCCTACTGACTGTAGTAGGTTTTTACTTTGTATTTAGGTAAGGCGGGTCTTCTCTATTACTGAGTACCGCCAAAGGTCTCGGTCCAGTGACATTGTCTTGGAGAGGTGTAAGCGTGTGAGGTCGGAATTTATCAGCTCGTCCCATGTTTTTCTGGGTCTGCCTACTCCGTGGCTACCGTCTATTTTTATTGCCCTGCACTTTGTTATACAGCTGTCGTCTTTCATGCGCATCACGTGACCGTACCAACGTAGCCTTCTCTCGAGTAAACAACATCTGATCCCTCTTATTTCTAATTTTTTCCTTAGTTCGTTTATGCTTTGCCGTTCACGTATATTACTATTGCACATCCAGCGGAGCATGCAAGCTTCGTTCCTCTCTAGTCTGCGTATATCCTCTGCACACAATGCCCAGGTCTCACTGCCATGCAGCATTGCTGTTCGTATGCAGGCATCGTATAACCTGCCTTTCATTTTTAGGGAGAACCCTCTAGCGGCTAATAGTGGTATAAGCTCTCTGAACTTTTTCCATCCAGTTCTGACTCTAGCTACTGTACTTTCAGAGCACCCTCCCCCACTGCTGATTTTGTCACCCAGATAACGGAAGCTGTCCACTATTTCTATAGAACCCTCTGCGCAGTTGAAGGAGCTAGTATTTTGTGGGCACTTGCTGCTACTTATTGCACCAGAGCACCGGCCACATGTAAAATCTATGTTCTTAGTTAGCTTACCTGTGATCCCACTACATCTTTTATGCACCCATACTTTGCATTTGGGACATAAAATGGAGTTTCTAACTACGCCTTTCCTACACACTGAGCATGGCCATTTCCCCGATGGGACCGCCGCCTTATTTTCTTTCCTACAAACTAGAACTTTAGTCTTAGCCAGGTTAATTTTAAGGCCTTTTGATTCTAGGCCGTGCTTCCACGTTTGGAATTTCTTCTCTAGTTCGGTCATTGATTCAGCTATGAGCGTTAGATCATCTGCGTATAGGAGTTCCCATGGGCAGCCGGTCTTGAACTCCTCTGTTATAGCCTGAAGGGCAATAATAAATAGTAGGGGGCTAAGTACAGAGCCCTGATGGACACCAACTTTTACGCTAAACTCTTCACTATATTCGTTGTTAATTCTAACCTTACTGACTGTTTCTTTATACATGGCTTGTATAGCTCTCACAAGCCATTCGTCAACACCTAGTTTTCTAAGAGACCACCAGATAATGGAACGGGGGACTCTGTCGAAGGCTTTCTCCAAGTCGACAAAAGCTAAGTATAGGGGTTTACTTTTAGCTAGGTACTTCTCCTGTAGTTGTCGTACAATGAAAAGAGCGTCTGTGGTACTTTTGCCTGACACAAACCCGAACTGCATTTCATCTAGATCAATTCTCTCTCTGATTAGTTGCGCTATTACTTTTTCCGTGACCTTCATGACCTGGTCGATTAATTTAATGCCTCTATAGTTACTCCTATCTAGGGCATCTCCTTTTCCCTTATAGCAGTTAACGATGATGCTGCTACGCCATTCCTTCGGAACAACCCCATTCTGTACGACTTGGTTAACTATCCGGGTGACCATGGTGTGTCCCACCGAACCAGATGCCTTCAGCATCTCAGCAACTATTTCCGAAGGCCCAGCCGCCTTACCCGTCTTCATATCTTTGATTGCCTTACTTATTATACTACCTTCAACTAACACTGCTGGTCCCTCTATTGGATCGATCTGGGGGAGACTGTCTTTCTCCCATTTGTTCTCCTCATTTAGAAGCCTTTCGTAGTGACACTTCCAAGCTACCTTCTTATCAGCGTCGGTGATGGCAAGTATGCCATCATCGTTAAGTACACACTTCTCCCCGACAATATCACGGTTTTCCTTGACACATTGCCTGGCAATCCTGAACACCTCACGTTTTTGGTCCTCACGTTGTAGAACATGCTTGAACTTTCTTTCCTCTGCTTCCCTTCTTGCGAAGTACACTTGTCTCCTAGCTTCCCTCCTGGCCACTTGATAGTCTTCTCTACTTCCCCCATCCCGCCATACTTTCCAAGCCTGCTTTTTGGCCTTAATTGACTCCTCCACCTTACTGTTCCACCACCATGTTACTCTCCTCCTACCTACAGGCCTGCTCCAGCCACAGACTTCGTCTGCCGCCGTCAGCAGGTTTGCTCTCAGGAATTCCCACTGTTCCTCTATATTATACGACTCTAATTGCTCTTCCTTACTGTCGAAAGCGTCAAGTAATTTGCTTTGAAATTTATTTCTGGCTATGGGGTCCTTTAGCTTCCATATTTTTCTCCTGAGGATAGTCCTCTTTCGCTGTCTAGTACGTCTCGTCCTGACTATGAGGTCGCTAATTATCAGTCTATGTTGGGAGGTGAATTCTTCATGGGGGTGGGATTTAGTGTTAACAACAGACACTCTGTCACGTCTTCTGGTAAGGATATAATCTACCTGGCTTGTGTGTTCCCCCGATCTATAGGTGTATATATATATATATATATATATATATATATAAGCACTTGCTTTTTCTTATTCCAAGATCAGTCTTACACTTTCATACATCTTATTACTTTACCAATTGAATGCTACATTTCTTAATATATGAGTGGAAGTGGTGAGATTCCTTTATGAAATATGTCTGAATATAGCTGTGAGATTTGCAGGAAAACTTTCTCTTCAAAACTGAAACTATCCTCACACGAGAAAATACACTGTAGAGAAAAAGCCTTCCACTGTGAAATATGTGGTAAATCTTTTATTGATAATTCTAATCTTGTCGTCCACATACGGAGTCACACGGGAGAAAAACCCTTCCACTGTGAAATATGTGGGAAATCTTTTTCTCTGAGTTCAAATCTTGTAAAACACAAAAGAATACACACTGGTGAAAAACCTTACACATGTGAAATATGTGGTAAATCTTTCACTCAGAATTCGTCAATGTTTGTTCACATACGTAGTCAGCACTTGCGGTAAACCCCATCACTGTGAAATATGAAAAACACAAATATATAGACACGCTTTGGAAGGCAGAATATGAAATGTGAAGCTTGAGAAATCTTATACATCTCAACATATATGTTGGGTGTGTGTGTATATATATTTATATATATAATTATAATTGAATATAAAAGAAAAACGAACACAGATCATCATCATCACCGTTTTACGTCCGTTCTTCCACGCTAGCATGGGTTAGACGGTGGATATATACATATATGTGTTCAAATCGCAAGGGACCAGATTCGCTAAGGTGAAAAGAATACTAACTATAGACAATAGGGTTTGCCTGTCTCAATTTAAGAAAAAATCAAGAAAATAAATACAAACCGGAATTATGGTAACTACCAATCACCCAGACAGCTCTTGGTGCTGTTTCGCAATATTAATTGTGAATAGAAATACCAATTGTAGCTCATCAGTGGGTGAAAAATTAGTATCCTAGACACTCCTAAGTATATTAATAAGCTGAAAGAAGTGTCTAGGATACTAATTCTTCACTCAGTATATGTACATACTACTGTACGTCTGTATACATATATGTATGTACGTGTACATGCTTATATTTAAGTAACAGCCGTACTAAGAGTGGGAAATTTCGTTTCATTTTTTCCGTTTATCCTTTTCGGTGCACCCGGCCGATTAACCCACTCAATATGTAAATTGGGCTACTCAGCAGTTAATATGCATAAGGTAAGTATATACGTTCAACAATCTGGCAGGAAGGTATACGTTGCTGACGATAGCTAATAAGCTTGAAACTAGTACAGCTTTCCTTTGTCAGTGTTGAACAAACGAGCAAGGATGGTTGCTAGACACTACGGCAAACACACCGAGCATTATAATAAATGGTCGGTGAATCCATACGTACATATATATATGTGTGCATGTATGTATATATATGTACATACTACTGTACGTCTGTATACATATATCTATGTACGTGTACATGCTTATATTTATATAACAGCCGTACTAAGAGTGGGAAATGAAATTTCGTTTCATTTTTTCCGTTTATCGTTTTCGGTGCACCCGGCCGATTAACCCACTCGATATGCAAATTGGGCTACTCAGCCGTTAATAAGAAATAAGGTAAGTATATACGTTCAACAATCTGGCAGGAAGGTATACGTTGCTGACGATAGCTAATAAGCTTGAAACTAAATAATCTTCTCCACGCTTGTTCTAAATAATCATCTCGCTACCATTTTGGCCGAAACTTTTTCCAGGATTCATAAAAATGGTTTTTCTCGGCCCTCTAAATCGCTATCACCCCCCCCCCCCACTATCTCTATCATATACGTCCCTCTCTCAATCTCTCGCTCTCTCTCTCATTCCCTAGTCGCACCAAATATGAATAAGCCTATTACGAGGGACAAAGCTCAGAATTTGTCAACTCTTATTAATGGTCAGTCCACTTCTTCATTCATATATCAATAATCGCCCACAATCCAAATCCTACTTCATAATTGCTATTCTATAATTCTGTCTTACTGTTCTAAATAATCTTCTCCACGCTTGTTCTAAATAATCTTCCCGCTACCATTTTGGCCGAAAGTTTTTCCAGTATTCATAAAAATGGCTTCTCTCGGCCCTCTATATCGCTATCACCCCCACTCTCTCTATCATATACGTCCCTCTCTCAATCTCTCTTCTCTCTCTCTCTCTCTCTCTCTCTCTCTCTCACTCTCTACTCGCACCAAATATAAATAAGCCTGTTACGAGGGACAAAACTAAGAATTTGGCATCTCTTATTAATGGTCAGCCCACTTCTACGAAATGTAATGTCAGTGTTGACCAAACGAGCAACGATAGTTTATAGACAATACGGCTTAATACGGGATGTTTGTTTACAAACACACCGAGCATTATAATAAATGTTCTGTGAATCCATACGTACATATATATATATATGTGTGCATGTATGTACATACTACTGTACGTCTTTATTCATATATGTATGTACGTGTACATGCTTATATTTAAGTAACAGCCGTACTAAGAGTGGGAAAGGAAATTTCGTTTCATTTTTTCCGTTTATCGTTTTAGGTGCACCCGGCCGAATAACCCACTCGATATGCAAATTGGGCTACTCAGCCGTTAATATGCATAAGGTAAGTATATACGTTCAACAATCTGGCAGGAAGGTATACGTTGCTGACGATAGCTAATAAGCTTGAAACTAGTACAGCGTTCCTTTGTCAGTGTTGACCAAACGAGCAACGATAGTTTATAGACAATACGGCTTAATACGGGATGTTTGTTTACAAACACACCGAGCATTATAATAAATGTTCGGTGAATCCATACGTACATATATATATATGTGTGCATGTATGTATATATATGTACATACTACTGTACGTCTTTATTCATATATGTATGTACGTGTACATGCTTATATTTAAGTAACAGCCGTACTAAGAGTGGGAAAGGAAATTTCGTTTCATTTTTTCCATTTATCGTTTTAGGTGCACCCGGCCGAATAACCCACTCGATATGCAAATTGGGCTACTCAGCCGTTAATATGCATAAGGTAAGTATATACGTTCAACAATCTGGCAGGAAGGTATACGTTGCTGACGATAGCTAATAAGCTTGAAACTAGTACAGCTTTCCTTTGTCAGTGTTGAACAAACGAGCAAGGATGGTTGCTAGACACTACGGCTTAATACGGGATGTTTGTTTACAAACACACCGAACATTATAATAAATGGTCGGTGAATCCATACGTACATATATATATATATGTGTGCATGTATGTATATATATGTACATACTACTGTACGTCTGTATACATATATCTATGTACGTGTACATGCTTATATTTATATAACAGCCGTACTAAGAGTGGGAAATGAAATTTCGTTTCATTTTTTAAGTTTATATATACATATAAATCGCTATCACGCCACTCTCTCTATCATATACGTCCCTCTCTCAATCTCTCTCTCTCTCTCATTCCCTACTCGCACCAAATATAAATAAGCCTGTTACGAGAGACAAAACTCAGAATTTGTCAACTCTTATTAATGGTCAGTCCACTTCTACGAAATGTAACGTACAAGTATCATTTTCTTCTTAACTCCCCACCCTTAGGTTCATTCATCCATATATCTATAATCGCCCAGAATCATAATCCTACTTCATATTCTATAATTCTGTCTTACTGTTCTAAATAATCTTCTCCACGCTTGTTCTAAATAATCATCTCGCTACCATTTTGGCCGAAACTTTTTCCAGGATTCATAAAAATGGTTTTTCTCGGCCCTCTAAATCGCTATCACCCCCCCCCCCCCCACTATCTCTATCATATACGTCCCTCTCTCAATCTCTCGCTCTCTCTCTCATTCCCTAGTCGCACCAAATATGAATAAGCCTATTACGAGGGACAAAGCTCAGAATTTGTCAACTCTTATTAATGGTCAGTCCACTTCTTCATTCATATATCAATAATCGCCCACAATCCAAATCCTACTTCATAATTGCTATTCTATAATTCTGTCTTACTGTTCTAAATAATCTTCTCCACGCTTGTTCTAAAAAATCTTCCCGCTACCATTTTGGCCGAAAGTTTTTCCAGTATTCATAAAAATGGCTTCTCTCGGCCCTCTATATCGCTATCACCCCCACTCTCTCTATCATATACGTCCCTCTCTCAATCTCTCTTTCTCTCTCTCTCTCTCTCTCTCACTCTCTACTCGCACCAAATATAAATAAGCCTGTTACGAGGGACAAAACTAAGAATTTGGCATCTCTTATTAATGGTCAGCCCACTTCTACGAAATGTAATGTATAAATAACATTTTCTTCTTGTCTCCCCACCCTTCGGTTCATTCATCCACATATCTATAATCGCCCAGAATCCAAATCCTTCTTCATAATTGCTATTCTATAATTCTGTCTTACCTTTCTAAATAATCTTTTCCACGCTTGTTCTCAATAATATTCTCGCTACCATTTTGGCCGAAAATATTTCCAGGATTCATAAAAATGGCTTCTCTCGGCCCTCTAAATTGCTATCACCCCCCACTATCTCTATCATATACGTCCCTCTCTCAATCTCTCTCTCTCTCTCACTCCCTACTCGCACCAAATATAAAAAAGCCTATTACGAGGGACAAAACTCAGAATTTGTCAACTCTTATTAATGGTCAGTCCACTTATTCATCCATAGATCTATAATCACCCACAATCTAAATCCTACTTCATAATTGCTATTCTATAATTCTGTCTCACTGTTCTAAATAATCTTCTCCACGCTTGTTCTAAATAATCTTGTCGCTACCATTTTTGCCAAAAATTTTTGCAGCATTGATAATAATGGTTTCTTTCGGCTCCCTAAATCGCTATCACCCCCACTCTCTCTATCATATACGTCCCTCTCTCAATCTCTCTCTGTCACTTCCTACTCGCACCAAATAAAATAAGCCTGTTACGAGGGACAAAACTCAAAATTTGTCATCTCTTATTAATGGTCAGTCCACTTTTACAAAATGTAATGTATAAATAACATTTTCTTCCTGTCTCCCCACCCTTCTGTTCATTCATCCATATAACTATAATCCCCCAGAATGCAAATCCTACTTCATAATTGCTATTCTATAATTCTGTCTTACTGTTCTAAATAATTTTCTTCACGCTTGTTCTAAATAATCTTCGCGCTACCATTTTGGCCGAAAATATATCCGGGATTCATAAAAATGGCTTCTCTCGGACTCGAAATCGCTATCACCCCCCACTATCTCTATCATATACGTCCCTCTCTCAATCTCTCTCTCTCTCTCACTCCCTACTCGCACCAAATATAAATAAGCCTATTACGAGGGACAAAACTCATAATTTGTCATCTCTTATTAATGGTCAGTCCACTTCTACGAAATGTAATGTATAAATAACATTTTCTTCTTGTCTCCCCACCCTTCGGTTCATTCATCCATATATGTATAATCGCCCAGAATCCAAATCCTTCTTCATAATTGCTATTCTGTATTACTGTTCTAAATAATCTTCTCCACGCTTGTTCCAAATAATCTTCTCGCTACCATTTTGGCCGAAACTTTTTCCAGCATTCATAAAAATGGCTTCTCTCGGCCCTCTAAATCGCTATCACCCCCACTCTCTCTATCATACACGTCCCTCTCTTAATCTCTCTCTCTCTCTCTCTCACTCCCTACTCGCACCAAATATAAATAAGCCTATTACGAGCGACAAAACTCAGAATTTGTCAACTCTTATTAATGGTCAGTCCACTTCTTCATCCATATAACTATAATCGCCCACAATCCAAATCCTACTTCTTAATTGCTATTCTATAATTCTGTCTCACTGTTCTAAATAATTTCTCCACGCTTGTTCTAAATAATCTTCTCGCTACCATTTTTGCCATAAATTTTTCCATCATTCATAATAGTGGCTTCTTTAGGTTCCCTAAATCGCTATCACCCACACTCTCTCTATCATATACGTCCCTCTCTCAATCTCTCTCTCTGTCACTTCCTACACGCACCAAATAAAATAAGCCTGTTACGAGGGACAAAACTCAGAATTTGTCATCTCTTTAATAAGAGATGACAAATTCTGAGTTTTGTCCCTCGTAACAGGCTTATTTTATTTGGTACGAGTAGGAAGTGACAGTCCACTTCTACGAAATGTAATGTATAAATAACATTTTCTTCTTGTCTACCCACCCTTCGGTTCATTGAACCATATATCATTTACGTCCCTCTCTCTCTCTCTCTCTCACTCTCAGTCTCTCTCTCTCTCTCTCTCTCTCTCTCTCTCTCTCTCTCTCTCAATCTCTCTCTCTCTCTCTCTCTCTCACTCACTCACTCCCTACTCGCACCAAATATAAATAAGCCTGTTACGAGGGACAAAACTCAGAGTTTGTCATCTCTTATTAATGGTCAGTCCACTCCTACGAAATGTAATGTATAAATAACATTTTTTGTTGTCTCCCCGCCCTTCGGTTCATTCATCCATATATCTATAATCTCCCAGAATCCAAATCCTACTTCATAATTGCTATTCTATAATTCTGTCTCACTGTTCTAAATAATCTTCTCCGCGCTTGTTCTAAATAATCTTCTCGCTACCATTTTGGCCGAAAACTTTTCCAGCATTCATAAAAATGGCTTCTCTCGGCCCTCTAAATCGCTATCACCCCCACTCTCTCTATCATATACGTCCCTCTCTCAATCTCTCTCTCTCACTCCCCTACTCGCACCAAATATGAATAAGCCTATTACGAGGCACAAAACTCAGAATTTGTCATATTTTATTAATAGTCAGTCCACTTCTTCATCCATATATCTATAATCGCCCACAATCCAAATCTTACTTCATAATTGCTATTCTATAATTTTGTCTTACTGTTCTAAATAATCTTCTCGCCACCATTTTGGCCGAAAATTTTTGCAGCATTCATAAAAATAGCTTCTCTGAGCCCTTTAAATCGCTATCACCCCCACTCTCTCTATCATATACGCCCCTCTCTCAATCTCTCTCTCTCTGTCACTCCATACTCTCACCAAATATAAATAAGCCTATTACGAGGGACAAAACTCAGAATTTGTCAAATCTTATTAATGGTCAGTCCACTTCTTCATCCATATATCTATAATCGCCCACAATTCAAATCCTACTTGATAATTGCTATTCTATAATTCTGTCTCACTGTTCCAAATAATCTTCTCCACGCTTGTTCTAAATAATCTTCTCGCTACCATTTCGGCCGAAAGTTTTTCCAGCATTCATTAAAATGGCTTCTCTCGGCTATCACCCCCACTCTCTCTATGATATACGACCCTCTCTCAATCTCTCTCTCTCTCTCTCTCACTCCCTACTGGCACCAAATATAAATAAGCCTGTTACGAGGGACAAGACTCAGAATTTGTCATCTCTTATTAATGGTCAGTCCACTTCTACGAAATGTAATGTATAAATAACGTTTTTTCTTGTCTCCCCACCCTTCGGGTCATTCATCCATATATCGATAATCGCCCACAATCCAAATCCTACTTCATAATTGCTATTCTATAATTCTGTCTCGCTGTTCTAAATAATCTTCTCCACGCTTGTTCTAAATAATCTTCTCGCTACCATTTTGGCCGAAAGTTTTTCCATCATCCATAAAAATGGCTTCTCTCGGCCCTCTAAATCGCTATCACCCCCACTCTCTCTATCATATACGTCCTCTCTCTCTCTCTCTCTCTCTCTCTCTCTCTCTCTCTCTCTCTCTCTCTCTCTCTCTCTCTACTCGCACCAAATATAAATAAGCCTATTACGAGGCACAAAACGCAGAATTTGTCATATTTTATTAATGGTCAGTCCACTTCTTCATCCATATATCTATAATCGCCCACAATCCAAATCTTACTTCATAATTGCTATTCTATAATTTTGTCTTACTGTTCTAAATAATCTTCTCGCTACCATTTTGGCCGAAAATGTTTCCAGCATTCATAAAAATGGCTTCTCTCGGCCCTCTAAATCGCTATCACCCCCACTCTCTCTATCATATACGTCCCTCTCTCAATCTCTCTCTCTCACTCCCTACTCGCACCAAATATAAATAAGCCTATTACGAGGGACAAAACTCAGAATTTGTCATATTTTATTAATGGTCAGTCCACTTCTTCATCCATATATCTATAATCGCCCACAATCCAAATCTTACTTCATAATTGCTATTCTATAATTTTGTCTTACTGTTCTAAATAATCTTCTCGCTACCATTTTGGCCGAAAATGTTTCCAGCATTCATAAAAATGGCTTCTCTCGGCCTCTAACTCGCTATCGCCCCCACTCTTTGTATCATATACCTCCCTCTCTTAATCTCTCTCTCTCTCTCTCACTCCCTACTCGCAACAGATATAAATAAGCCTATTACGAGGGACAAAACTCAGAATTCGTCAACTCTTATTTAATGGTCAGTCCACTTCTTCATCCATATATCTATAATCTCCTAGAATCCAAATCCTACTTCATAATTGCGATTCTATAATTCTGTCTTACTGTTCTAAATAATCTTCTCTACGCTTGTTCTAAATAATCTTCTCGCTACCATTTTGGCCGAAAATTTTTCCAGCATTCATAAAAATGGCTTCTCTCGGCCCTCTAAATCGCTATCACCCCCACTCTCTCTATCATATACGTCCCTCTCTCAATCTCTCTCTCTCACTCCCTACTCGAACCAAATATAAATAAGCCTATTACGAGGGACAAAACTCAGAATTTGTCAACTCTTGTTAATGGTCAGTCCACTACTTCATCCATATATCAATAATCGACCACAATCCAAATCCTACTTCATAATTGCTATTCTATAATTCTGTCTCACTGTTCTAAATAATCTTCTCCACGTCCCTACTCGCACCAAATATATATATAAACGAGGGACAAAACTTAGAATTTCTCAACTCTTATTAATGGTCAGTCCATTTCTTCATCCATATATCTATAATCGCCCACAATCCAAATCCTACTTCATAATTGCTATTCTATAATTCTGTCTTACTGTTCTAAATAACCTTCTCCACGCTTGTTCTAATTTAGTCCATTTCTTCATCCATATATCTATCATCGCCCACAATCCAAATCCTACTTCATAATTGCTATTCTATAATTCTGTCTCACTGTTCTAAATAATCTTCTCCGCGCTCTTTCCAAATAATCTTCTCGCTACGATTTTGGCCGAAAATGTTTCCAGCATTCATAAAAATGGCTTCTTTCAGCCCTCTAAATCGCTATCACCCCCACTCTCTCTATCATATACGTCCATCTCTCAATCTCTCTCTCTCTCTCACTCCCTACTCACACCAAATATAAATAAGCCTATTACGAGGGACAAAACTCAGAATTTGTCAACTCTTATTAATGGTCAGTCCACTTCTTCATCCATATATCTATCATCGCCCACAATCCAAATCCTACTTCATAATTGCTATTCTATAATTCTGTCTCACTGTTCTAAATATTCTTCTCCTCGCCGGTTCTAAATAATCTTCTCGCTACCATTTTGGCCGAAAATTTTTCCAGCATTCATAAAAATGGCTTCTCTCGGCCCTCTAAATCGCTATCAACCCCAATCTCTCCATCATATACGTCCATCTCTCAATCTCTCTCTCTCTCTCACTCCCTACTCACACCAAATATAAATATAAACAAGGGACAAAACTCAGAATTTGTCATCTCTTATTAATGCTCAGTCCACTTCTACGAAATTTAATGTATTAATAACATTTTCTTCTTGTCTCCTCACCCATCGGTTCATTCATCCATATATCTATAATCTCCCCGAATCCAAATCCTACTTCATAATTGCTATTCTATAATTCTGTCTCACTGTTCTAAATAATCTTCTCCGCGCTCTTTCCAAATAATCTTCTCGCTACCATTTTGGCCGAAAGTTTTTCCAGCATTCATAAAAATGGCTTCTCTCGGCCCTCTAAATCGCTATCACCCCCACTCTCTCTATCATATACGTCCCTCTCTCAATCTCTCTCTCTCACTCCCTACTCGAACCAAATATAAATAAGCCTATTACGAGGGACAAAACTCAGAATTTGTCAACTCTTGTTAATGGTCAGTCCACTACTTCATCCATATATCAATAATCGACCACAATCCAAATCCTACTTCATAATTGCTATTCTATAATTCTGTCTCACTGTTCTAAATAATCTTCTCCACGTCCCTACTCGCACCAAATATAAATATAAACGAGGGACAAAACTTAGAATTTGTCAACTCTTATTAATGGTCAGTCCATTTCTTCATCCATATATCTATAATCGCCCACAATCCAATTCCTACTTCATAATTGCTATTCTATAATTCTGTCTTACTGTTCTAAATAACCTTCTCCACGCTTGTTCTAAATAATCTTCTCGCTACCATTTTGGCCACAATTTTTTCAGCATTCATAAAAATGGCTTCTCTCGGCCCTCTAAATCGCGATCACCCCCACTCTCTCTATCATATACGTCCCTCTCTTAATCTCTCTCTCTCTCACTCCCTACTCACACCAAATATAAATAAGCCTATTACGAGGGACAAAACTCAGAATTTGTCAACTCTTATTAATGGTCAGTCCACTTCTTCATCCATATATCTATAATCGCCCACAATCCAAATCCTACTTCATAATTGCTATTCTATAATTCTGTCTTACTGTTCTAAATAACCTTCTCCACGCTTGTTCTAAATAATCTTCTCGCTACCATTTTGGCCACAATTTTTTCAGCATTCATAAAAATGGCTTCTCTCGGCCCTCTAAATCGCTATCAACCCCACTCTCTCTATCATATACGTCCATCTCTCAATCTCTCTCTCTCTCTCACTCCCTACTCGCACCAAATATAAATATAAACAAGGGACAAAACTCAGAATTTGTCATCTCTTATTAATGCTCAGTCCACTTCTACGAAATTTAATGTATTAATAACATATTCTTCTTGTCTCCTCACCCTTCGGTTCATTCATCCATATAACTATAATCTCCCCGAATCCAAATCCTACTTCATAATTGCTATTCCATAATTCTTTCTCACTGTTCTAAATAATCTTCTCCAAGCTTGTTCTAAATAATCTTCTCGCTACCATTTTGGCCGAAAATTTTTCCAGCATTCATGAAAATGGCTTCTCTCGGCCCTCTAACTCGCTATCAACGCCCCTCTCTCAATTTCTCTCTCTCTCTTTCACTCCCTACTCGCACCAAATAAAAATATAAACGAGGGACAAAACTTAGCATTTGTCAACTCTTATTAATGGTCAGTCCATTTCTTCATCCATATAACTATAATCTCCCCGAATCCAAATCCTACTTCATAATTGCTATTCCATAATTCTTTCTCACTGTTCTAAATAATCTTCTCCACGCTTGTTCTAAATAATCTTCTCGCTACCATTTTGGCCGAAAATATTCCAGCATTCATACAAATGGTTTCTCTCGGCCCTCTAAATCGCTATCAACCCCACTCTCTCTATCATATACGTACCTCTCTCAATCTCTCTCTCTCTCTCACTCCCTACTCGCACCAAATATAAAAAAGCCTATTACGAGGGACAAAACTCAGAATTTGTCAACTCTTATTAATGGTCAGTCCACTTATTCATCCATAGATCTATAATCACCCACAATCTAAATCCTACTTCATAATTGCTATTCTATAATTCTGTCTCATTGTTCTAAATAATCTTCTCCTCGCCGGTTCTAAATAATCTTCTCGCTACGATTTTGGCCGTAAATGTTTCCAGCATTCATAAAAATGGCTTCTTTCGGCCCTCTAAATCGCTATCACCCCCACTCTCTCTATCTTATACGTCCTTCTCTCAATCTCTCTCTCTCTCGCACCAAATATAAATAAGCCTGTTACGAGGGACAAAACTCAAAATTCGTCATCTCTTATTAATGGTCAGTCCAATTCTACGAAATGTAATGTATAAATAACATTTTCTTCTTGTCTCCCCACCCTTCGGTTCATTCATCCATATAACTATAATCTCCCAGAATCCAAATCCTACTTCATAATTGCGATTCTATAATTCTGTCTTACTGTTCTAAATAATCTTCTCCAAACTTGTTCTAAATAATCTTCTCGCTACCATTTTGGCCGAAAATTTTTCCAGCATTCATAAAAATGGCTTCTCTCGGCCCTCTAAATCGCGATCACCCCCACTCTCTCTATCATATACGTCCCTCTCTTAATCTCTCTCTCTCTCTCACTCCCTACTCACACCAAATATAAATAAGCCTATTACGAGGGACAAAACTCAGAATTTGTCAACTCTTATTAATGGTCAGTCCACTTCTTCATCCATATATCTATCATCGCCCACAATCCAAATCCTACTTCATAATTGCTATTCTATAATTCTGTCTCACTGTTCTAAATATTCTTCTCCTCGCCGGTTCTAAATAATCTTCTCGCTACCATTTTGGCCGAAAATTTTTCCAGCATTCATAAAAATGGCTTCTCTCGGCCCTCTAAATCGCTATCAACCCCAATCTCTCTATCATATACGTCCATCTCTCAATCTCTCTCTCTCTCTCACTCCCTACTCACACCAAATATAAATATAAACAAGGGACAAAACTCAGAATTTGTCATCTCTTATTAATGCTCAGTCCACTTCTACGAAATTTAATGTATTAATAACATTTTCTTCTTGTCTCCTCACCCATCGGTTCATTCATCCATATATCTATAATCTCCCCGAATCCAAATCCTACTTCATAATTGCTATTCTATAATTCTGTCTCACTGTTCTAAATAATCTTCTCCGCGCTCTTTCCAAATAATCTTCTCGCTACCATTTTGGCCGAAAGTTTTTCCAGCATTCATAAAAATGGCTTCTCTCGGCCCTCTAAATCGCTATCACCCCCACTCTCTCTATCATATACGTCCCTCTCTCAATCTCTCTCTCTCACTCCCTACTCGAACCAAATATAAATAAGCCTATTACGAGGGACAAAACTCAGAATTTGTCAACTCTTGTTAATGGTCAGTCCACTACTTCATCCATATATCAATAATCGACCACAATCCAAATCCTACTTCATAATTGCTATTCTATAATTCTGTCTTACTGTTCTAAATAACCTTCTCCACGCTTGTTCTAAATAATCTTCTCGCTACCATTTTGGCCACAATTTTTTCAGCATTCATAAAAATGGCTTCTCTCGGCCCTCTAAATCGCGATCACCCCCACTCTCTCTATCATATACGTCCCTCTCTTAATCTCTCTCTCTCTCACTCCCTACTCACACCAAATATAAATAAGCCTATTACGAGGGACAAAACTCAGAATTTGTCAACTCTTATTAATGGTCAGTCCACTTCTTCATCCATATATCTATCATCGCCCACAATCCAAATCCTACTTCATAATTGCTATTCTATAATTCTGTCTTACTGTTCTAAATAACCTTCTCCACGCTTGTTCTAAATAATCTTCTCGCTACCATTTTGGCCACAATTTTTTCAGCATTCATAAAAATGGCTTCTCTCGGCCCTCTAAATCGCTATCAACCCCACTCTCTCTATCATATACGTCCATCTCTCAATCTCTCTCTCTCTCTCACTCCCTACTCGCACCAAATATAAATATAAACAAGGGACAAAACTCAGAATTTGTCATCTCTTATTAATGCTCAGTCCACTTCTACGAAATTTAATGTATTAATAACATATTCTTCTTGTCTCCTCACCCTTCGGTTCATTCATCCATATAACTATAATCTCCCCGAATCCAAATCCTACTTCATAATTGCTATTCCATAATTCTTTCTCACTGTTCTAAATAATCTTCTCCAAGCTTGTTCTAAATAATCTTCTCGCTACCATTTTGGCCGAAAATTTTTCCAGCATTCATGAAAATGGCTTCTCTCGGCCCTCTAACTCGCTATCAACGCCCCTCTCTCAATTTCTCTCTCTCTCTTTCACTCCCTACTCGCACCAAATATAAATATAAACGAGGGACAAAACTTAGCATTTGTCAACTCTTATTAATGGTCAGTCCATTTCTTCATCCATATATCTATAATCTCCCCGAATCCAAATCCTACTTCATAATTGCTATTCCATAATTCTTTCTCACTGTTCTAAATAATCTTCTCCACGCTTGTTCTAAATAATCTTCTTGCTACCATTTTGGCCGAAAATATTCCAGCATTCATACAAATGGTTTCTCTCGGCCCTCTAAATCGCTATCAACCCCACTCTCTCTATCATATACGCCCCTCTCTCAATCTCTCGCTCTCTCTCTCATTCCCTAGTCGCACCAAATATGAATAAGCCTATTACGAGGGACAAAGCTCAGAATTTGTCAACTCTTATTAATGGTCAGTCCACTTCTTCATTCATATATCAATAATCGCCCACAATCCAAATCCTACTTCATAATTGCTATTCTATAATTCTGTCTTACTGTTCTAAATAATCTTCTCCACGCTTGTTCTAAAAAATCTTCCCGCTACCATTTTGGCCGAAAGTTTTTCCAGTATTCATAAAAATGGCTTCTCTCGGCCCTCTATATCGCTATCACCCCCACTCTCTCTATCATATACGTCCCTCTCTCAATCTCTCTTTCTCTCTCTCTCTCTCTCTCTCACTCTCTACTCGCACCAAATATAAATAAGCCTGTTACGAGGGACAAAACTAAGAATTTGGCATCTCTTATTAATGGTCAGCCCACTTCTACGAAATGTAATGTATAAATAACATTTTCTTCTTGTCTCCCCACCCTTCGGTTCATTCATCCACATATCTATAATCGCCCAGAATCCAAATCCTTCTTCATAATTGCTATTCTATAATTCTGTCTTACCTTTCTAAATAATCTTTTCCACGCTTGTTCTCAATAATATTCTCGCTACCATTTTGGCCGAAAATATTTCCAGGATTCATAAAAATGGCTTCTCTCGGCCCTCTAAATTGCTATCACCCCCCACTATCTCTATCATATACGTACCTCTCTCAATCTCTCTCTCTCTCTCACTCCCTACTCGCACCAAATATAAAAAAGCCTATTACGAGGGACAAAACTCAGAATTTGTCAACTCTTATTAATGGTCAGTCCACTTATTCATCCATAGATCTATAATCACCCACAATCTAAATCCTACTTCATAATTGCTATTCTATAATTCTGTCTCACTGTTCTAAATAATCTTCTCCACGCTTGTTCTAAATAATCTTGTCGCTACCATTTTTGCCAAAAATTTTTGCAGCATTGATAATAATGGTTTCTTTCGGCTCCCTAAATCGCTATCACCCCCACTCTCTCTATCATATACGTCCCTCTCTCAATCTCTCTCTGTCACTTCCTACTCGCACCAAATAAAATAAGCCTGTTACGAGGGACAAAACTCAAAATTTGTCATCTCTTATTAATGGTCAGTCCACTTTTACAAAATGTAATGTATAAATAACATTTTCTTCCTGTCTCCCCACCCTTCTGTTCATTCATCCATATAACTATAATCCCCCAGAATGCAAATCCTACTTCATAATTGCTATTCTATAATTCTGTCTTACTGTTCTAAATAATTTTCTCCACGCTTGTTCTAAATAATCTTCGCGCTACCATTTTGGCCGAAAATATATCCGGGATTCATAAAAATGGCTTCTCTCGGCCTCGAAATCGCTATCACCCCCCACTATCTCTATCATATACGTCCCTCTCTCAATCTCTCTCTCTCTCTCACTCCCTACTCGCACCAAATATAAATAAGCCTATTACGAGGGACAAAACTCATAATTTGTCATCTCTTATTAATGGTCAGTCCACTTCTACGAAATGTAATGTATAAATAACATTTTCTTCTTGTCTCCCCACCCTTCGGTTCATTCATCCATATATGTATAATCGCCCAGAATCCAAATCCTTCTTCATAATTGCTATTCTGTATTACTGTTCTAAATAATCTTCTCCACGCTTGTTCCAAATAATCTTCTCGCTACCATTTTGGCCGAAACTTTTTCCAGCATTCATAAAAATGGCTTCTCTCGACCCTCTAAATCGCTATCACCCCCACTCTCTCTATCATACACGTCCCTCTCTTAATCTCTCTCTCTCTCTCTCTCACTCCCTACTCGCACCAAATATAAATAAGCCTATTACGAGCGACAAAACTGAGAATTTGTCAACTCTTATTAATGGTCAGTCCACTTCTTCATCCATATATCTATAATCGCCCACAATCCAAATCCTACTTCTTAATTGCTATTCTATAATTCTGTCTCACTGTTCTAAATAATTTCTCCACGCTTGTTCTAAATAATCTTCTCGCTACCATTTTTGCCAAAAATTTTTCCATCATTCATAATAGTGGCTTCTTTAGGTTCCCTAAATCGCTATCACCCACACTCTCTCTATCATATACGTCCCTCTCTCAATCTCTCTCTCTGTCACTTCCTACACGCACCAAATAAAATAAGCCTGTTACGAGGGACAAAACTCAGAATTTGTCATCTCTTTAATAAGAGATGACAAATTCTGAGTTTTGTCCCTCGTAACAGGCTTATTTTATTTGGTACGAGTAGGAAGTGACAGTCCACTTCTACGAAATGTAATGTATAAATAACATTTTCTTCTTGTCTCCCCACCCTTCGGTTCATTGATCCATATATCATTTACGTCCCTCTCTCTCTCTCTCTCTCACTCTCAGTCTCTCTCTCTCTCTCTCTCTCTCTCTCTCTCTCTCTCTCTCTCTCTCTCTCTCTCTCTCTCAATCTCTCTCTCTCTCTCTCTCTCTCTCTCACTCACTCACTCCCTACTCGCACCAAATATAAATAAGCCTGTTACGAGGGTCAAAACTCAGAGTTTGTCATCTCTTATTAATGGTCAGTCCACTCCTACGAAATGTAATGTATAAATAACATTTTTTGTTGTCTCCCCGCCCTTCGGTTCATTCATCCATATATCTATAATCGCCCAAATGGTAGCGAGAAGATTATTTAGACAGCGAGACAGAATTATAGAATAGCAATTATGAAGTAGGATTTGGATTGTGGGAGATTATAGTCATATGGATGAAGAAGTGGACTGACCATTAATAAGAGTTGACAAATTCTGAGTTTTGTCCCTCGTAATAGGCTTATTTATATTTGGTGCGAGTAGGGAGTGAGAGAGAGAGATTGAGAGAGGGACGTATAAGATAGAGAGAGTGGGGGTGATAGCGATTTAGAGGGCCGAGAGAAGCCATTTTTATGAATGCTGGAAACATTTTCGGCCAAAATGGTAGCGAGAAGATTATTTAGAACAGTAAGACAAAATTATAGAATAGCAATTATGAAGTAAGATTTGGATTGTGGGCGATTATAGATATATGGATGAAGAAGTGGACTGACCATTAATAAAATATGACAAATTCTGCGTTTTGTGCCTCGTAATAGGCTTATTTATATTTGGTGCGAGTAGAGAGAGAGAGAGAGAGAGAGAGAGAGAGAGAGAGAGAGAGGGACGTATATGATAGAGAGAGTGGGGGTGATAGCGATTTAGAGGGCCGAGAGAAGCCATTTTTATGGATGATGGAAAAACTTTCGGCCAAAATGGTAGCGAGAAGATTGTTTAGAACAAGCGTGGAGAAGATAATTTAGAACAGCGAGACAGAATTATAGAATAGCAATTATGAAGTAGGATTTGGATTGTGGGCGATTATCGATATATGGATGAATGACCCGAAGGGTGGGGAGACAAAAAAAACGTTATTTATACATTACATTTCGTAGAAGTGGACTGACCATTAATAAGAGATGACAAATTCTGAGTCTTGTCCCTCGTAACAGGCTTATTTATATTTGGTGCCAGTAGGGAGTGAGAGAGAGAAGGAGAGAGAGAGATTGAGAGAGGGTCGTATATCAAAGAGAGAGTGGGGGTGATAGCCGAGAGAAGCCATTTTAATGAATGCTGGAAAAACTTTCGGCCGAAATGGTAGCGAGAAGATTATTTAGAACAAGCGTGGAGAAGATTATTTGGAACAGTGAGACAGAATTATAGAATAGCAATTATCAAGTAGGATTTGAATTGTGGGCGATTATAGATATATGGATGAAGAAGTGGACTGACCATTAATAAGATTTGACAAATTCTGAGTTTTGTCCCTCGTAATAGGCTTATTTATATTTGGTGAGAGTATGGAGTGACAGAGAGAGAGAGATTGAGAGAGGGGCGTATATGATAGAGAGAGTGGGGGTGATAGCGATTTAAAGGGCTCAGAGAAGCCATTTTTATGAATGCTGCAAAAATTTTCGGCCAAAATGGTAGCGAGAAGATTATTTAGAACAAGCGCGGAGAAGATTATTTAGAACAGTAAGACAAAATTATAGAATAGCAATTATGAAGTAAGATTTGGATTGTGGGCGATTATAGATATATGGATGAAGAAGTGGACTGACTATTAATAAAATATGACAAATTCTGAGTTTTGTGCCTCGTAATAGGCTTATTTATATTTGGTGCGAGTAGGGGAGTGAGAGAGAGAGATTTGCCAAAAATGTTTGCAGCATTGATAATAATGGTTTCTTTCGGCTCCCTAAATCGCTATCGCCCCCACTCTTTCTATCATATACCTCCCTCTCTCAATCTCTCTCTCTCTCTCTCTCACTCCCTACTCGCAACAGATATAAATAAGCCTATTACGAGGGACAAAACTCAGAATTCGTCAACTCTTATTTAATGGTCAGTCCACTTCTTCATCCATATATCTATAATCTCCCAGAATCCAAATCCTACTTCATAATTGCGATTCTATAATTCTGTCTTACTGTTCTAAATAATCTTCTCTACGCTTGTTCTAAATAATCTTCTCGCTACCATTTTGGCCGAAAATTTTTCCAGCATTCATAAAAATGGCTTCTCTCGGCCCTCTAAATCGCTATCACCCCCACTCTCTCTATCATATACGCCCGTCTCTCAATCTCTCTCTCTCTCTCACTCCCTACTCCCACCAAATATAAATATAAACGAGGGACAAAACTCAGAATTTGTCATCTCTTATTAATGGTCAGTCCACTTCTACGAAATGTAATGTATAAATAACATTTTCTTCTTGTCTCCCCACTTTTCGGTTCATTCATCCATATTACTATAATTTTGGCCGAAAATTTTCCAGCATTCATAAAAATGGCTTCTGTCGGCCCTCTAAATCGCTATCACCCCCACTCTCTCTATCATATACGTCCCTCTCTCAATCTCTCTCTCTCACTCCCTACTCGAACCAAATATAAATAAGCCTATTACGAGGGACAAAACTCAGAATTTGTCAACTCTTGTTAATGGTCAGTCCACTACTTCATCCATATATCAATAATCGACCACAATCCAAATCCTACTTCATAATTGCTATTCTATAATTCTGTCTCACTGTTCTAAATAATCTTCTCCACGTCCCTACTCGCACCAAATATATATATAAACGAGGGACAAAACTTAGAATTTGTCAACTCTTATTAATGGTCAGTCCATTTCTTCATCCATATATCTATAATCGCCCACAATCCAAATCCTACTTCATAATTGCTATTCTATAATTCTGTCTCACTGTTCTAAATAATCTTCTCCGCGCTCTTTCCAAATAATCTTCTCGCTACGATTTTGGCCGAAAATGTTTCCAGCATTCATAAAAATGGCTTCTTTCAGCCCTCTAAATCGCTATCACCCCCACTCTCTCTATCTTATACGTCCTTCTCTCAATCTCTCTCTCTCTCGCACCAAATATAAATAAGCCTGTTACGAGGGACAAAACTCAAAATTCGTCATCTCTTATTAATGGTCAGTCCAATTTCTACGAAATGTAATGTATAAATAACATTTTCTTCTTGTCTCCCCACCCTTCGGTTCATTCATCCATATAACTATAATCTCCCAGAATCCAAATCCTACTTCATAATTGCGATTCTATAATTCTGTCTCATTGTTCTAAATAATCTTCTCCTCGCCGGCTCTAAATAATCTTCTCGCTACCATTTTGGCCGAAAATTTTTCCAGCATTCATAAAAATGGCTTCTCTCGGCCCTCTAAATCGCGGTCACCCCCACTCTCTCTATCATATACGTCCCTCTCTTAATCTCTCTCTCTCTCTCACTCCCTACTCACACCAAATATAAATAAGCCTATTACGAGGGACAAAACTCAGAATTTTTCAACTCTTATTAATGGTCAGTCCACTTCTTCATCCATATATCTATCATCGCCCACAATCCAAATCCTACTTCATAATTGCTATTCTATAATTCTGTCTCACTGTTCGAAATATTCTTCTCCTCGCCGGTTCTAAATAATCTTCTCGCTACCATTTTGGCCGAAAATTTTTCCAGCATTCATAAAAATGGCTTCGCTCGGCCCTCTAAATCGCTATCAACCCCAATCTCTCTATCATATACGTCCATCTCTCAATCTCTCTCTCTCTCTCACTCCCTACTCACACCAAATATAAATATAAACAAGGGACAAAACTCAGAATTTGTCATCTCTTATTAATGCTCAGTCCACTTCTACGAAATTTAATGTATTAATAACATTTTCTTCTTGTCTCCTCACCCATCGGTTCATTCATCCATATATCTATAATCTCCCCGAATCCAAATCCTACTTCATAATTGCTATTCTATAATTCTGTCTCACTGTTCTAAATAATCTTCTCCGCGCTCTTTCCAAATAATCTTCTCGCTACCATTTTGGCCGAAAGTTTTTCCAGCATTCATAAAAATGGCTTCTCTCGGCCCTCTAAATCGCTATCACCCCCACTCTCTCTATCATATACGTCCCTCTCTCAATCGCTCTCTCTCACTCCCTACTCGAACCAAATATAAATAAGCCTATTACGAGGGACAAAACTCAGAATTTGTCAACTCTTGTTAATGGTCAGTCCACTACTTCATCCATATATCAATAATCGACCACAATCCAAATCCTACTTCATAATTGCTATTCTATAATTCTGTCTCACTGTTCTAAATAATCTTCTCCACGTCCCTACTCGCACCAAATATAAATATAAACGAGGGACAAAACTTAGAATTTGTCAACTCTTATTAATGGTCAGTCCATTTCTTCATCCATATATCTATAATCGCCCACAATCCAATTCCTACTTCATAATTGCTATTCTATAATTCTGTCTTACTGTTCTAAATAACCTTCTCCACGCTTGTTCTAAATAATCTTCTCGCTACCATTTTGGCCACAATTTTTTCAGCATTCATAAAAATGGCTTCTCTCGGCCCTCTAAATCGCGATCACCCCCACTCTCTCTATCATATACGTCCCTCTCTTAATCTCTCTCTCTCTCACTCCCTACTCACACCAAATATAAATAAGCCTATTACGAGGGACAAAACTCAGAATTTGTCAACTCTTATTAATGGTCAGTCCACTTCTTCATCCATATATCTATCATCGCCCACAATCCAAATCCTACTTCATAATTGCTATTCTATAATTCTGTCTTACTGTTCTAAATAACCTTCTCCACGCTTGTTCTAAATAATCTTCTCGCTACCATTTTGGCCACAATTTTTTCAGCATTCATAAAAATGGCTTCTCTCGGCCCTCTAAATCGCTATCAACCCCACTCTCTCTATCATATACGTCCATCTCTCAATCTCTCTCTCTCTCTCACTCCCTACTCGCACCAAATATAAATATAAACAAGGGACAAAACGCAGAATTTGTCATCTCTTATTAATGCTCAGTCCACTTCTACGAAATTTAATGTATTAATAACATTTTCTTCTTGTCTCCTCACCCTTCGGTTCATTCATCCATATATCTATAATCTCCCCGAATCCAAATCCTACTTCATAATTGCTATTCCATAATTCTTTCTCACTGTTCTAAATAATCTTCTCCAAGCTTGTTCTAAATAATCTTCTCGCTACCATTTTGGCCGAAAATTTTTCCAGCATTCATGAAAATGGCTTCTCTCGGCCCTCTAACTCGCTATCAACCCCACTCTCTCTATCATATACGCCCCTCTCTCAATTTCTCCCTCTCTCTTTCACTCCCTACTCGCACCAAATATAAATATAAACGAGGGACAAAACTTAGAATTTGTCAACTCTTATTAATGGTCAGTCCATTTCTTCATCCATATATCTATAATCTCCCCGAATCCAAATCCTACTTCATAATTGCTATTCCATAATTCTTTCTCACTGTTCTAAATAATCTTCTCCACGCTTGTTCTAAATAATCTTCTCGCTACCATTTTGGCCGAAAATTTTCCAGCATTCATACAAATGGTTTCTCTCGGCCCTCTAAATCGCTATCAACCCCCACTCTCTCTATCATATACGCCCCCTCTCTCAATTTCTCCCTCTCTCTTTCACTCCCTACTCGCACCAAATATAAATATAAACGAGGGACAAAACTTAGAATTTGTCAACTCTTATTAATGGTCAGTCCATTTCTTCATCCATATATCTATAATCTCCCCGAATCCAAATCCTACTTCATAATTGCTATTCCATAATTCTTTCTCACTGTTCTAAATAATCTTCTCCACGCTTGTTCTAAATAATCTTCTCGCTACCCATTTTGGCCGAAAATTTTCCAGCATTCATACAAATGGTTTCTCTCGGCCCTCTAAATCGCTATCAACCCCACTCTCTCTATCATATACGCCCCTCTCTCAATTTTTCTCTCTCTCTCTCTCACTCCCTACTCGCACCAAATATAAATATAAACGAGGGACAAAACACAGAATTTGTCATCTCTTATTAATGCTCAGTCCACTTCTACGAAATGTAATGTATAAATAACAATTTCTTCTTGTCTCCCCACCCTTCGGTTCATTTATCCATATAACTATAATCTCCCAGAATCCAAATCCTACTTCATAATTGCTATTCTATAATTCTGTCTCACTGTTCTAAATAATCTTCTCCACGCTTGTTCTAAATAATCTTCTCGCTACCATTTTGGCGAAAATGTTTCCAGCATTCATAAAAATGGCTTTTTCTCGGCCCTCTAAATCGCTATCACCCCCACTCTCTCTATCATATAGGTCCCTCTCTCAATCTCTCTCTCTCTCTATCTCTCTCTCTCTCTCTCTCCCTCTCTCTCTCTCTCTCTCTCTCTCTCTCTCTCTCTCTCTCACTCCGTACTCGCACCAAATATAAATATAAACGAGGGACAAAACTCAGAATTTGTCAACTCTTCTTAATGGTCAGTCCACTTCTTCATCCATATATCTATAATCGCCCACAATCCAAATCCTACTTCATAATTGCTATTCTATAATTCTGTCTCACTGTTCTAATTAATCTTCTCCGCGCTCTTTCCAAATAATCTTCTCGCTACGATTTTGGCCGAAAATGTTTCCAGCATTCATAAAAATGGCTTTCTCGGCCCTCTAAATCGCTATCACCCCCACTCTCTCTATCATATAGGTCCCTCTCTCAATCTCTCTCTCTCTCTCTCTCTCTCTCTCTCTCTCTCTCTCTCTCTCTCTCTCTCTCTCTTCTCTCTCTCTCTCTCTCTCCTCTCTCTCTCTCTCTCTCTCACTCCGTACTCGCACCAAATATAAATATAAACGAGGGACAAAACTCAGAATTTGTCAACTCTTATTAATGGTCAGTCCACTTCTTCATCCATATATCTATAATCGCCCACAATCCAAATCCTACTTCATAATTGCTATTCTATAATTCTGTCTCACTGTTCTAAATAATCTTCTCCACGCTTGTTCTAAATAATCTTCTCGCTACCATTCTGGCCGAAAAATGGCTTCTCTCGGCCCTCTAAATCGCTATCACCCCCACTCTCTCTATCATATACGTCCCTCTCTCAATCTCTCTCTCTCTCTCTCACTCCCTACTCACACACCAAATATAAATAAGCCTATTACGAGGGACACAAAACTCATAATTTGTCAACTCTCGTTAATGGTCAGTCCACTACTTCATCCATATATCAATAATCGACCACAATCCAAATCCTACTTCATAATTGCTATTCTATAATTCTGTCTCACTTTTCTAAATAATCTTCTCGACGTCCCTACTCGCACCAAATATAAATATAAACGAGGGACAAAACTTAGAATTTGTCAACTCTTATTAATGGTCAGTCCATTTCTTCATCCATATATCTATAATCGCCCACAATCCAAATCCTACTTCATAATTGCTATTCTATAATTCTGTCTCATTGTTCTAAATAATATTCTCCTCGCCGGTTCTAAATAATCTTCTCGCTACCATTTTGGCCGAAAATGTTTCCAGCATTCATAAAAATGGCTTCTTTCGGCCCTCTAATTCGCTATCACCCCCACTCTCTCTCTCTTATACGTCCATCTCTCAATCTCTCTCTCTCTCTCACTCCCTACTCGCACCAAATATAAATAGAAACAAGGGACAGAACTCAGAATTTGTCATCTCTTATTAATGCTCAGTCCACTTCTACGAAATTTAATGTATTAATAACATTTTCTTCTTGTCTCCTCACCCTTCAGTTCATTCATCCATATATCTATAATCTCCCGAATCCAAATCCTACTTCATAATTGCTATTCCATAATTCTTTCTCACTGTTCTATATAATCTTCTCCAAGCTTGTTCTAAACAATCTTCTCGCTACCATTTGGCCGAAAATTTTTCCAGCATTCATGAAAATGGCTTCTCTCGGCCCTCTAACTCGTTATCAACCCCACTCTCTCTATCATATACGTCCCTCTCTTAATCTCTCTCTCTCTTTCACTCCCTACTCACACCAAATATAAATAAGCCTATTACGAGGGACAAAACTCAGAATTTGTCAACTCTTATTAATGGTCAGTCCACTTCTTCATCCATATATCTATCATCGCCCACAATCCAAATCCTACTTCATAATTGCTATTCTATAATTCTGTCTCATTGTTCTAAATAATCTTCTCCTCGCCGGTTCTAAATAATCTTCTCGCTACCATTTTGGCCGAAAATGTTTCCAGCATTCATAAAAATGGCTTCTCTCGGCCCTCTAAATCGCTATCACCCCTACTCTCTTTATCATATACGTCCCTCTTTGAATCTCTCTCTCTTTTTCTCTCTCTCACTCGCTACTCGCACCAAATATAAATAAGCCTGTTACGAGGGACAAAACTCAGAATTTGTCAACTCTTACTAATGGTCAGTCCACTTCTTCATCCATATATCTATAATCGCCCACAATCCAAATCTTACTTCGTAATTGCTATTCTATAATTCTGTCTCACTGTTCTAAATAATCTTCTCCACGCTTGTTCTAAATAATCTTCTCGCTACCATTTTGTCCGAAAATGTTTCCAGCATTCATAAAAATAGCTTCTCTCGGCCCTCTAAATCGCTATCACCCCCACTCTCTCAATCATATGCGTCCCTCTCTCTCTCTCTCTCTCTCTCTCTCTCTCTCTCTCTCTCTCTCTCTCTCTCTCTCTCTCTCTCTCTCTCTCTCTCACTCCGTACTCGCACCAAATATAAATATAAACGAGGGACAAAACTCAGAATTTGTCAACTCTTATTAATGGTCAGTCCACTTCTTCATCCATATATCTATAATCGCCCACAATCCAAATCCTACTTCATAATTGCTATTCTATAATTCTGTCTCATTGTTCTAAATAATATTCTCCTCGCCGGTTCTAAATAATCTTCTCGCTACCATTTTGGCCGAAAATGTTTCCAGCATTCATAAAAATGGCTTCTTTCGGCCCTCTAAGTCGCTATCACCCCTACTCTCTCTATCTTATACGTCCTTCTCTCAATCTCTCTCTCGCACCAAATATAAATAAGCCTGTTACGAGGGACAAAACTCAAAATTCGTCATCTCTTACTAATGGTCAGTCCAATTCTACGAAATGTAATGTATAAATAACATTTTCTTCTTGTCTCCCCACCCTTCGGTTCATTCATCCATATAACTATAATCTCCCAGAATCCAAATCCTACTTCATAATTGCGATTCTATAATTCTGTCTTACTGTTCTAAATAACCTTCCCCACGCTTGTTCTAAATAATCTTCTCGCTACCATTTTGGCCGAAAATTTTTCCAGCATTCATGAAAATGGCTTCTCTCGGCCCTCTAACTCGTTATCAACCCCACTCTCTCTATCATATACGTCCCTCTCTTAATCTCTCTCTCTCTCTCACTCCCTACTCACACCAAATATAAATAAGCCTATTACGAGGGACAAAACTCAGAATTTGTCAACTCTTATTAATGGTCAGTCCACTTCTTCATCCATATATCTATCATCGCCCACAATCCAAATCCTACTTCATAATTGCTATTCTATAATTCTGTCTCATTGTTCTAAATAATCTTCTCCTCGCCGGTTCTAAATAATCTTCTCGCTACCATTTTGGCCGAAAATGTTTCCAGCATTCATAAAAATGGCTTCTCTCGGCCCTCTAAATCGCTATCACCCCTACTCTCTTTATCATATACGTCCCTCTTTGAATCTCTCTCTCTCTTTCTCTCTCTCACTCGCTACTCGCACCAAATATAAATAAGCCTGTTACGAGGGACAAAACTCAGAATTTGTCAACTCTTGTTAATGGTCAGTCCACTACTTCATCCATATATCAATAATCGACCACAATCCAAATCCTACTTCATAATTGCTATTCTATAATTCTGTCTCACTGTTCTAAATTATCTTCTCCACGTCCCTACTCGCACCAAATATAAATATAAACGAGGGACAAAACTTAGAATTTGTCAACTCTTATTAATGGTCAGTCCATTTCTTCATCCATATATCTATAATCGCCCACAATCCAAATCCTACTTCATAAGTGCTATTCTATAATTCTGTCTTACTGTTCTAAATAACCTTCTCCACGCTTGTTCTAAATAATCTTCTCGCTACCATTTTGGCCACAATTTTTTCAGCATTCATAAAAATGGCTTCTGTCGGCCCTCTAACTCGTTATCAACCCCACTCTCTCTATCATATACGTCCCTCTCTTAATATCTCTCTCTCTCTCACTCCCTACTCACACCAAATATAAATAAGCCTATTACGAGGGACAAAACTCAGAATTTGTCAACTCTTATTAATGGTCAGTCCACTTCTTCATCCATATATCTATCATCGCCCACAATCCAAATCCGACTTCATAATTGCTATTCTATAATTCTGTCTCATTGTTCTAAATAATCTTCTCCTCGCCGGTTCTAAATAATCTTCTCGCTACCATTTTGGCCGAAAATGTTTCCAGAATTCATAAAAATGGCTTCTCTCGGCTTTCTAAATCGCTATCAACCCCACTCTCTCTATCATATACGTCCATCTCTCAATCTCTCTCTCTCTCTCACTCCCTACTCGCACCAAATATAAATATAAACAAGGGACAAAACTCAGAATTTGTCATCTCTTATTAATGCTCAGTCCACTTCTACGAAATTTAATGTATTAATAACATTTTCTTCTTGTCTCCTCACACTTCGGTTCATTCATCCATATATCTATAATCTCCCCGAATCCAAATCCTACTTCATAATTGCTATTCCATAATTCTTTCTCACTGTTCTAAATAATCTTCTCCAAGCTTGTTCTAAATAATCTTCTCGCTACCATTTTGGCCGAAAATTTTTCCAGTATTCATGAAAATGGCTTCTCTCGGCCCTCTAACTCGCTATCAACCCCACTCTCTCTATCATATACGCCCCTCTCTCAATTTCTCTCTCTCTCTTTCACTCCCTCTTCGCACCAAATATAAATATAAACGAGGGACAAAACACAGAATTTGTCATCTCTTCTTAATGCTCAGTCCACTTCTACGAAATGTAATGTATAAATAACAATTTCTTCTTGTCTCCCCACCCTTCGGTTCATTTATCCATATAACTATAATCTCCCAGAATCCAAATCCTACTTCATAATTGCTATTCTATAATTCTGTCTCACTGTTCTAAATAATCTTCTCCACGCTTGTTCTAAATAATCTTCTCGCTACCATTTTGGCCGAAAGTTTTTCCAGCATTCATAAAAATGGCTTTTCTCGGCCCTCTAAATCGCTATCACCCCCCACTCTCTCTATCATATAGGTCCCTCTCTCAATCTCTCTCTCTCTCTCTCTCTCTCTCTCTGGCTCTCTCTCTCTCTCTCTCTCTCTCTCTCTCTCTCTCTCTCTCTCTCTCTCTCTCTCTCTCTCTCTCTCTCTCTCACTCCGTACTCGCACCAAATATAAATATAAACGAGGGACAAAACTCAGAATTTGTCAACTCTTATTAATGGTCAGTCCACTTCTTCATCCATATATCTATAATCGCCCACAATCCAAATCCTACTTCATAATTGCTATTCTATAATTCTGTCTCACTGTTCTAAATAATCTTCTCCGCGCTTGTTCTAAATAATCTTCTCGCTACCATTTTGGCCGAAAACTTTTCCAGCATTCATAAAAATGGCTTCTCTCGGCCCTCTAAATCGCTATCACTCCCACTCTCTCTATCATATACGTCCCTCTCTCAATCTCTCTCTCTCACTCCCCTACTCGCACCAAATATAAATAAGCCTATTACGAGGCACAAAACTCAGAATTTGTCATATTTTATTAATAGTCAGTCCACTTCTTCATCCATATATCTATAATCGCCCACAATCCAAATCTTACTTCATAATTGCTATTCTATAATTTTGTCTTACTGTTCTAAATAATCTTCTCGCCACCATTTTGGCCGAAAATTTTTGCAGCATTCATAAAAATGGCTTCTCTGAGCCCTTTAAATCGCTATCACCCCCACTCTCTCTATCATATACGCCCCTCTCTCAATCTCTCTCTCTCTGTCACTCCATACTCTCACCAAATATAAATAAGCCTATTACGAGGGACAAAACTCAGAATTTGTCAAATCTTATTAATGGTCAGTCCACTTCTTCATCCATATATCTATAATCGCCCACAATTCAAATCCTACTTGATAATTGCTATTCTATAATTTTGTCTCACTGTTCCAAATAATCTTCTCCACGCTTGTTCTAAATAATCTTCTCGCTACCATTTCGGCCGAAAGTTTTTCCAGCATTCATTAAAATGGCTTCTCTCAGCTATCACCCCCCACTCTCTCTATGATATACGTCCCTCTCTCAATCTCTCTCTCTCTCTCTCTCTCTCACTCCCTACTGGCACCAAATATAAATAAGCCTGTTACGAGGGACAAGACTCAGAATTTGTCATCTCTTATTAATGGTCAGTCCACTTCTACGAAATGTAATGTATAAATAACGTTTTTTCTTGTCTCCCCACCCTTCGGGTCATTCATCCATATATCGATAATCGCCCACAATCCAAATCCTACTTCATAATTGCTATTCTATAATTCTGTCTCGCTGTTCTAAATAATCTTCTCCACGCTTGTTCTAAATAATCTTCTCGCTACCATTTTGGCCGAAAATTTTTCCATCATCCATAAAAATGGCTTCTCTCGGCCCTCTAAATCGCTATCACCCCCACTCTCTCTATCATATACGTCCCTCTCTCTCTCTCTCTCTCTCTCTCTCTCTCTCTCTCTCTCTCTCTCTCTCTACTCGCACCAAATATAAATAAGCCTATTACGAGGCACAAAACGCAGAATTTGTCATATTTTATTAATGGTCAGTCCACTTCTTCATCCATATATCTATAATCGCCCACAATCCAAATCTTACTTCATAATTGCTATTCTATAATTTTGTCTTACTGTTCTAAATAATCTTCTCGCTACCATTTTGGCCGAAAATGTTTCCAGCATTCATAAAAATGGCTTCTCTCGGCCCTCTAAATCGCTATCACCCCCACTCTCTCTATCATATACGTCCCTCTCTCAATCTCTCTCTCTCACTCCCTACTCGCACCAAATATAAATAAGCCTGTTACGAGGGACAAAACTCAGAATTTGTCAACTCTTACTAATGGTCAGTCCACTTCTTCATCCATATGACTATAATCTCCCACAATCCAAATCCTACTTCATAATTGCTATTCTATAATTCTGTCTCGCTGTCTAAATAATCTTCTCCACGCTTGTTCTAAATAATCTTCTCGCTACCATTTTGGCCGAAAATTTTTCCAGCATTCATAAAAATGGCTTCTCTCGGCCTCTAACTCGCTATCGCCCCCACTCTTTCTATCATATACCTCCCTCTCTCAATCTCTCTCTCTCTCTCTCACTCCCTACTCGCAACAGATATAAATAAGCCTATTACGAGGGACAAAACTCAGAATTCGTCAACTCTTATTTAATGGTCAGTCCACTTCTTCATCCATATATCTATAATCTCCCAGAATCCAAATCCTACTTCATAATTGCGATTCTATAATTCTGTCTTACTGTTCTAAATAATCTTCTCTACGCTTGTTCTAAATAATCTTCTCGCTACCATTTTGGCCGAAAATTTTTCCAGCATTCATAAAAATGGCTTCTCTCGGCCCTCTAAATCGCTATCACCCCCACTCTCTCTATCATATACGCCCCTCTCTCAATCTCTCTCTCTCTCTCACTCCCTACTCCCACCAAATATAAATATAAACGAGGGACAAAACTCAGAATTTGTCATCTCTTATTAATGGTCAGTCCACTTCTACGAAATGTAATGTATAAATAACATTTTCTTCTTGTCTCCCCCACTTTTCGGTTCATTCATCCATATTACTATAATTTTGGCCGAAAATTTTTCCAGCATTCATAAAAATGGCTTCTGTCGGCCCTCTAAATCGCTATCACCCCCACTCTCTCTATCATATACGTCCCTCTCTCAATCTCTCTCTCTCACTCCCTACTCGAACCAAATATAAATAAGCCTATTACGAGGGACAAAACTCAGAATTTGTCAACTCTTGTTAATGGTCAGTCCACTACTTCATCCATATATCAATAATCGACCACAATCCAAATCCTACTTCATAATTGCTATTCTATAATTATGTCTCACTGTTCTAAATAATCTTCTCCACGTCCCTACTCGCACCAAATATAAATATAAACGAGGGACAAAACTTAGAATTTGTCAACTCTTATTAATGGTCAGTCCATTTCTTCATCCATATATCTATAATCGCCCACAATCCAAATCCTACTTCATAATTGCTATTCTATAATTCTGTCTTACTGTTCTAAATAACCTTCTCCACGCTTGTTCTAAATAATCTTCTCGCTACCATTTTGGCCACAATTTTTTCAGCATTCATAAAAATGGCTTCTCTCGGCCCTCTAAATCGCGATCACCCCCACTCTCTCTATCATATACGTCCCTCTCTTAATCTCTCTCTCTCTCACTCCCTACTCACACCAAATATAAATAAGCCTATTACGAGGGACAAAACTCAGAATTTGTCAACTCTTATTAATGGTCAGTCCACTTCTTCATCCATATATCTATCATCGCCCACAATCCAAATCCTACTTCATAATTGCTATTCTATAATTCTGTCTTACTGTTCTAAATAACCTTCTCCACGCTTGTTCTAAATAATCTTCTCGCTACCATTTTGGCCACAATTTTTCCAGCATTCATAAAAATGGCTTCTCTCGGCCCTCTAAATCGCTATCAACCCCACTCTCTCTATCATATACGTCCATCTCTCAATCTCTCTCTCTCTCTCACTCCCTACTCGCACCAAATATAAATATAAACAAGGGACAAAACTCAGAATTTGTCATCTCTTATTAATGCTCAGTCCACTTCTACGAAATTTAATGTATTAATAACATATTCTTCTTGTCTCCTCACCCTTCGGTTCATTCATCCATATAACTATAATCTCCCCGAATCCAAATCCTACTTCATAATTGCTATTCCATAATTCTTTCTCACTGTTCTAAATAATCTTCTCCAAGCTTGTTCTAAATAATCTTCTCGCTACCATTTTGGCCGAAAATTTTTCCAGCATTCATGAAAATGGCTTCTCTCGGCCCTCTAACTCGCTATCAACGCCCCTCTCTCAATTTCTCTCTCTCTCTTTCACTCCCTACTCGCACCAAATATAAATATAAACGAGGGACAAAACTTAGCATTTGTCAACTCTTATTAATGGTCAGTCCATTTCTTCATCCATATATCTATAATCTCCCCGAATCCAAATCCTACTTCATAATTGCTATTCCATAATTCTTTCTCACTGTTCTAAATAATCTTCTCCACGCTTGTTCTAAATAATCTTCTCGCTACCATTTTGGCCGAAAATTTTCCAGCATTCATACAAATGGTTTCTCTCGGCCCTCTAAATCGCTATCAACCCCACTCTCTCTATCATATACGCCCCTCTCTCAATCTCTCGCTCTCTCTCTCATTCCCTAGTCGCACCAAATATGAATAAGCCTATTACGAGGGACAAAGCTCAGAATTTGTCAACTCTTATTAATGGTCAGTCCACTTCTTCATTCATATATCAATAATCGCCCACAATCCAAATCCTACTTCATAATTGCTATTCTATAATTCTGTCTTACTGTTCTAAATAATCTTCTCCACGCTTGTTCTAAAAAATCTTCCCGCTACCATTTTGGCCGAAAGTTTTTCCAGTATTCATAAAAATGGCTTCTCTCGGCCCTCTATATCGCTATCACCCCCACTCTCTCTATCATATACGTCCCTCTCTCAATCTCTCTTTCTCTCTCTCTCTCTCTCTCTCTCACTCTCTACTCGCACCAAATATAAATAAGCCTGTTACGAGGGACAAAACTAAGAATTTGGCATCTCTTATTAATGGTCAGCCCACTTCTACGAAATGTAATGTATAAATAACATTTTCTTCTTGTCTCCCCACCCTTCGGTTCATTCATCCACATATCTATAATCGCCCAGAATCCAAATCCTTCTTCATAATTGCTATTCTATAATTCTGTCTTACCTTTCTAAATAATCTTTTCCACGCTTGTTCTCAATAATATTCTCGCTACCATTTTGGCCGAAAATATTTCCAGGATTCATAAAAATGGCTTCTCTCGGCCCTCTAAATTGCTATCACCCCCCCACTATCTCTATCATATACGTACCTCTCTCAATCTCTCTCTCTCTCTCACTCCCTACTCGCACCAAATATAAAAAAGCCTATTACGAGGGACAAAACTCAGAATTTGTCAACTCTTATTAATGGTCAGTCCACTTATTCATCCATAGATCTATAATCACCCACAATCTAAATCCTACTTCATAATTGCTATTCTATAATTCTGTCTCACTGTTCTAAATAATCTTCTCCACGCTTGTTCTAAATAATCTTGTCGCTACCATTTTTGCCAAAAATTTTTGCAGCATTGATGATAATGGTTTCTTTCGGCTCCCTAAATCGCTATCACCCCCACTCTCTCTATCATATACGTCCCTCTCTCAATCTCTCTCTGTCACTTCCTACTCGCACCAAATAAAATAAGCCTGTTACGAGGGACAAAACTCAAAATTTGTCATCTCTTATTAATGGTCAGTCCACTTTTACAAAATGTAATGTATAAATAACATTTTCTTCCTGTCTCCCCACCCTTCTGTTCATTCATCCATATAACTATAATCCCCCAGAATGCAAATCCTACTTCATAATTGCTATTCTATAATTCTGTCTTACTGTTCTAAATAATTTTCTCCACGCTTGTTCTAAATAATCTTTCGCGCTACCATTTTGGCCGAAAAATATATCCGGGATTCATAAAAATGGCTTCTCTCGGCCTCGAAATCGCTATCACCCCCCACTATCTCTATCATATACGTCCCTCTCTCAATCTCTCTCTCTCTCTCACTCCCTACTCGCACCAAATATAAATAAGCCTATTACGAGGGACAAAACTCATAATTTGTCATCTCTTATTAATTGGTCAGTCCACTTCTACGAAATGTAATGTATAAATAACATTTTCTTCTTGTCTCCTCCCCACCCTTCGGTTCATTCATCCATATATGTATAATCGCCCAGAATCCAAATCCTTCTTCATAATTGCTATTCTGTATTTACTGTTCTAAATAATCTTCTCCACGCTTGTTCCAAATAATCTTCTCGCTACCATTTTGGCCGAAACTTTTTCCAGCATTCATAAAAATGGCTTCTCTCGGCCCTCTAAATCGCTATCACCCCCACTCTCTCTATCATACACGTCCCTCTCTTAATCTCTCTCTCTCCTCTCTCTCACTCCCTACTCGCACCAAATATAAATAAGCCTATTACGAGCGACAAAACTGAGAATTTGTCAACTCTTATTAATGGTCAGTCCACTTCTTCATCCATATATCTATAATCGCCCACAATCCAAATCCTACTTCTTAATTGCTATTCTATAATTCTGTCTCACTGTTCTAAATAATTTCTCCACGCTTGTTCTAAATAATCTTCTCGCTACCATTTTTGCCAAAAATTTTTCCATCATTCATAATAGTGGCTTCTTTAGGTTCCCTAAATCGCTATCACCCACACTCTCTCTATCATATACGTCCCTCTCTCAATCTCTCTCTCTGTCACTTCCTACACGCACCAAATAAAATAAGCCTGTTACGAGGGACAAAACTCAGAATTTGTCATCTCTTTAATAAGAGATGACAAATTCTGAGTTTTGTCCTCGTAACAGGCTTATTTTATTTGGTACGAGTAGGAAGTGACAGTCCACTTCTACGAAATGTAATGTATAAATAACATTTTCTTCTTGTCTCCCCACCCTTCGGTTCATTGATCCATATATCATTTACGGTCCCTCTCTCTCTCTCTCTCTCTCACTCTCAGTCTCTCTCTCTCTCTCTCTCTCTCTCTCTCTCTCTCTCTCTCTCTCTCTCTCTCTCTCTCTCAATCTCTCTCTCTCTCTCTCTCTCTCTCTCACTCACTCACTCCCTACTCGCACCAAATATAAATAAGCCTGTTACGAGGGGTCAAAACTCAGAGTTTGTCATCTCTTATTAATGGTCAGTCCACTCCTACGAAATGTAATGTATAAATAACATTTTTTGTTGTCTCCCCGCCCTTCGGTTCATTCATCCATATATCTATAATCGCCCAAATGGTAGCGAGAAGATTATTTAGACAGCGAGACAGAATTATAGAATAGCAATTATGAAGTAGGATTTGGATTGTGGGAGATTATAGTCATATGGATGAAGAAGTGGACTGACCATTAGTAAGAGTTGACAAATTCTGAGTTTTGTCCCTCGTAATAGGCTTATTTATATTTGGTGCGAGTAGGGAGTGAGAGAGGAGAGATTGAGAGAGGGACGTATATGATAGAGAGAGTGGGGGGTGATAGCGATTTAGAGGGCCGAGAGGAAGCCATTTTTATGAATGCTGGAAACATTTTCGGCCAAAATGGTAGCGAGAAGATTATTTAGAACAGTAAGACAAAATTATAGAATAGCAATTATGAAGTAAGATTTGGATTGTGGGCGATTATAGATATATGGATGAAGAAGTGGACTGACCATTAATAAAATATGACAAATTCTGCGTTTTGTGCCTCGTAATAGGCTTATTTATATTTGGTGCGAGTAGAGAGA
>OZ024749.1:17297148-17431742 GCA_964016885.1 Eledone cirrhosa | reverse complement strand
GAAGCTACAAGGAGCAAGTGGGGATTGGGTGGGGCTATGGGTCTGAGATCAGCGAGTGGTTCAAGGTGCTTGAGTTGCAGAGCAGCTAGGACCTCCTCAGTGGGTTGGAGGACAGTGTCCTCTGAGGCAACCACTCTGACTGCAGCCGAGACATGACCCCTGATTAATTTGGCATTTACACAGTCACGCAAACGCTTGGTGCTGGTCTCAGGGGTGGAGGATTGGGGGCAACCGAGAGCAGGGTATGTGGTATCCTTAGGCACATTTGGAATGGGCACTTGCCCAAAGGACGAAACATTGGCCTTGACAAAGGCTGCTGTCGACCGGCTGGCCCGGACAGCACCAGAGATGGGGAGGCCGAAGTCGAGTGGGGCAAATTAGAAGAGTCGCACCCAGTCGCTGGTTCGATTTGATTCCAGGGCACTCCCAATCGACGAAGCAAGGGCATCGGCTACCGGCACCCGTGCTGCTCCCGGGATCCTGAGTGGTATCTTCCGGCATCGCCTGAGCCGAGCGATGATGACCAACAATGCTAGGGCATCAGGCAAGCTCGCTTTCCTCATCTGGTAGTGTGCTAGATGGCCGTGGCTGGACAGACGAGGCGAAGAGACAGTTTCTCCATCTCCACTATGCGAGGTCCTGCAGGTGTCGACTGGTGGGGATAGAGGATGGGGCGTGGGGCACTGAGCGGAATCAGGGGTGAGTGGCTGGTTGTCACCAACCTAGGTACTAGGCACAACTGTGTGGGTGGAAGGAAAAGTGCTGATAAGAGGGTCTCATAGCTCACCTACATCAGATATGGAGGCGTCAGAAGACAAGAGAGAAAAGAAGGGGGTGCATGGAGGAGGACACACAAGAAGGTAGAATGTTAGCAAATAAATAAATGAATGAATGGATGAATATACAAAAAAGAAAACAGGGGGTTGTTCCCAGCAGAAAGACCCACAGTTCAGCACGCACACATGCAAGCATGTTAGCAGTTTCTCATAGAACCTTGTGGCTAAAGGTGAGTCTTTCAATCCTGAAAACATGTGTGTTATTGTTATTGTCACTGATGCTGGAGTTGGCTTCCTCTTGTTAATGGTAATGGTAGTGTTTGTTGGTAAGTTGTTGGTGTATACACATATATGTTGTTGTTATTGTCACTGATGTTGGAGTTGGCTTCCTCTTGTTAATGGTAATGGTAGTGTTTCCTGGTAAGTTGTTGGTGTATACACATATGTTGTTGTTGTTAATGTCACCGCTGCTGTCACTGCCTTCCTCTTGTTAATGGTAGTGGTAGTTGAAACTGCTACCTATTCGGGCTGCCAGGCTGGTTGCTGGGGCTCGAACGCCTTCTTTAACCGAAGATGCGGGGTCGTTGTTATTGTCACTGTTTCTGTCGTTGCCGGTCCTCTTGTTAATGGTAGTGATAATTGTTGGTGCTTCCTATATCGGCTGTCAAGCTGGCTGCTATATCAGCTTCTGCGAGTGACGCTCCAATGGCCTTCTTGACCAAAGATGCAGGTCAATGGCTATTGGCATCGTTTGGCAACACAACGGCAAATAAATATATTCTCTATTTTTTTTCTTTCTTTCTAATCCGATTCAATATCATCAACTGGAAAGACCAATGGAAACATTGTTTCCTTGGTCCAATCTGTTGAGTTCCACTCCACTTGGTAAGAACTGAGATGTTGAGATTTATTACAAAAAAATCACTAAAATCAAGATACTGGGTTGGTATAACTACCTGGTTTGTATATGTCTGTTGTGGTGGGGTATGTTGTGTGGTGTGGTATGGTGTGGTGTGTTGTGGTATGTGGTGTGGTGTGTGGTGTGTTGTGGTGTTTTGATGTGGTGTGATGTGTTGTGGTATGTGGTGTGGTGTGGTGTGTGTTGTGCTGTGGCGTGGTGTGTTGTGGTATGTGGTGTGGTGTGGTGTGGTATGTGGTGCGTTGTGGTGTGGTATGTGGTGTGGTGTGGTGTGTGTTGTGGTGTGGTGTGGTATGGTATGTGGTGTGATATGTTGTGTGTGTGTGTGCAGGATGATGTGCAGTGTAAAGAGGAAATTTTACACACATAGGACCTAGAAGGGGTGTGTGAGGACTCTACCCCCTACAACCCTCTCAGAAATAAATGGCTGAAGAAAAAGAGAAGAAAGTTGTAAAGTGAATTATTTTTTTAAAAAGTCATAATTTGAACTGTCATGAAAGTACCATCCAACAAATATTAAAGTTATGCAATTGTTTTTATTTACACATGTGGATATTTTGTCATAAATATAAATATAAACCAGTTAAGGTTTACTAAATAATCACATATAAACACATCAATGTTTTTTTTTATTAATGATGTAGTCGTAGGGGTGTCACTGTGGACATTTGAAGCTTGGTGGAGCCCTTCACTCTCCAGGTTTGAACAGTTGATTTCTTCCAGAGAAGGAGAGAGAATAAGAGGGAGGAAGTGAGATAGTAATATAGAGAGGAAGAACAGACCCCAGTGATAGACTGGTATTGTTTTTTATCAACCTTGAATGGATGAAAGGCAAAGTTGACCTCAGCAGGGTTTAAACTGAGAGAGCAGAGAACCAGGATAAATATGGCAGAAAGCATTCTATCTATTGTTTTATAGACTTTAAATAAATGTTTCTACTTTTGACAATTTGAATGGAAGGAGAAAGTTGATTAAATCAACCCCAGTGCATTACTGGTACTTTATTTTACTGAACCTCTCAGGAAGAAAAGTAAAGATAACCTCAGTAGGATTTAACACACAGTAAAGGGCTGTAACTATATGACACAAAGCATATCGGTCTGACGCTCTACTGATTCTGCCAATACAACACCCTCAACAATGAGGAGTCTCTATAAGAAACCTTAATGACAAATAATATGAAGTGGAACTTCCTCCAGAGAGTATTTGTGGATTACAATACAAAACCTCTGAGAATGATTTCTAACATATTTCACCATAATAAATGTTCATCAATATATATTATTATTATTATTATTATTTATTGGCAGTATCGATAGAGAGTCGGACACAATGCTTTGAAGCATAGAGTTACGTCCCTTTATGATCTGAGTTCAAATCCCGCCGAGGTTGACTTTACCTTTCATCCTTACGGGGTCGATAAAATAAAGTACCAGTAATGTACTGGATAATTGCTGGCCTTGTGCCAAAAGTAGAAACAATTATTATTTATTAGGTCAGGTGGATTGGCCAGAACAATTCTACTCTTCTTTTTTAGATGTCATAATCTTCCATGGCATTCCTGAGATCATTAATCTCCAGCTGGACATCCAGAGACATCCAATCTATGTGGGTCAATCTTGGTCATCCCACTAGGGTCTTACAATGTTTAGTTATCCACCACAGGAACCAGCTCATCAGGTCATCCTACCCTCAGTAGCAATGTCCAGCATATATTGTCCTCCGCTGCCTAGTTATTGTGGTAATCTTTGATATATGTCAGTATATTTCTTCCGCTTGAGTGAGGTATATATACATATATATATATAGTGAAAGAATGAAGAGTAACATGGTTGGCTGTACAACATTTATTATGGTGAAATATGCTGGAAATCATTCTCACAATGGTAGGGTTTTTCTCCAGTATGACTCCACATGTGGATGACAAGATTAGAATTATAAGTAAAATATTCTCCACATATTTTACAGTGGAAGGGTTTTTCTCCAGTGTGTATTCTTTTGTGTTCTACAAGGTTAGAACCACGAGAAAAAGATTTCCCACATATTTCACATGGAAAAGGTTTTTCTCCTGTATGTATTCTTTTATGTTTTACAAAATTAGCAATATGTGAAAAAGATTTTCCACAAATTTCACATTGGAAGGGTTTTTCACCAGTGTGTGTTGTTTTGTGAACTCCAAGATGGGTCTTCTGAGAAAAACATTTCCCACATATTTCACATTGGAAGGGTATTTGACCAGTGTGTGTTGTTCTATATCTTTTCAAGCCACTGTTGGAGACAAAATACTTGCCACATATTTCACACTTGAAGGGTTTTTCTCCTGTGTGTATTTTCTCATGTGACGTTAGTTTCAGTTTTGAAGGGAAAGTTTTTCTGCAAATCTCACAGCTATATTCAGACATATTTCTAGCTAGAGATCTTTACATAAAGGATTCTCACCACTTTTACTTATATATTAAGAAATGTAGATATCGTTAATCTAAGCTATGTAGTCTAATATACAAAGGGTCCATAAAAGACTGCAGAACTCCGCTTTCTTCTTCTACAAAGTTGTAATGTAGCATTTAGTTGGTACAAGTAATAAGACATATGACAGCTCAAGACTGATTTTCGACTAAGAAAATTCAAGCGCATATTATATATATATATATATAATTCAATCAGAGAGAGTGTGAGAGGGGGGGGGGATAGAGAGATGTGTGTGTGTAGAAATATGTGTGTACGTGTTGTAATAAACAAGATATTTCACTTCAGGTAGAAAAGTTCACAATGTTTGCGTTGTGATGGAAAACGAAATAATAGTACTTTAGTTCTCAAGACCAAATATAAAGTCAAGAAAAGTTAGTAAAAACTAAATGTTCACTGATTTCTGATTAAAATAATATTTTCCTGTCCTGTAAAATGTTGAACAACCACTTCAATATTTAATAATACAGGTGATAAAACAACAACTATAAGGTGAATAAGTCACCTGATGTTATTTACAAACATTAATGTTCACCTTAATATGAAATAATCACCATAGAAGAGGAAGCGAGGGCATCGGCTACCGGCACCCGGGCTGCTCTCGGGATTTTCCAGCACCGCCTGAGCCAAGTGATGTTGACCAGCGAGGTGTGCTAGATGGCCATGGCTGGGCAGACAAGGCAAAGAGACAGTTTCAGCTTCTCAACACTGCGAGGGCACTGGAGGCTTGACGCATCAAGCTAACACAGTTCCAACCCTTCTTCCGTCTATTCGTGGTGTTGCAGGTGGCGATTGGTGGGTATGGAGGATGGGGCATGGGGCACCAAGCAGCATCAGGGGTGAGTGGCTGGTTGTCACCAGCCTAGGTGCTAGGCCCAATTGTGTGGGTGGAAGGGAAAATGCTGATAAGAGGGCCTCATAGCTCACCTACATCAGATATGGAGGCGTCAGAAGACAAGAGAGAAAAGAAGGGGGTGCATGTAGGAGGGGGGGGGGGGGGCACAAGAAGGTAGAATGTTAGCAAATAAATAAATGAATGAATGGGTGAATGTAAAAAAAAGAAAACAGGGGGTTGTTCCCAGCGGGAAGACCCAGAGTTCAGCACACACACATGCGAGCATGTTAGCAGTTTCTTATAGAACCTTGTGGCTAAAGGTGAGTCTTTCAATCCTGAAAACATGTGTTGTTGTTATTGTCACTGATGCTGGAGTTGGCTTGTTCTTGTTAATGGTAGTGTTTGCTGGTAAGATGTTGATGTATACACATATGTTGTTGTTAATGTCACCGCTGCCTTCCTCTTGTTGATGGTGGTGGTAGTTGTAACTGCTACTTATTTAGGGTGCCAGGCTGGTTGCTGGGGCTCGAACGCCTTTTCTATTTTTTTTTCTTTCTTTCTAATCCGATTCAATATCATCAATTGGAAAGACCAATGGAAACATTGTTTCCTTGGTCCAATCTGTTGAGTTCCACTTCACTTGGTAAGAACTGAGATGTTGAGATTTGTTACAAAAAAAATTACTAAAGTCAAGATACTTGGGTTGGTATAACTACCTGGTTTGTATGTGTTGTCGTGTGGTATGTGGTGTGGTGTGGTGTTTTGATGTGGTGTGTGTGCAGGGTGATGTGTTGTTGTGTGTGTGTAGTGTAAAGAGGAAATTTTACACACATAGGACCTAGGAGGTGTGTGTGAGGACTCTACCCTCTACAACCCTCTCAGAAATAAATGGCTGAAGAAAAAGAGAAGAAAGTTGTAAAGTATTTTCAAATGTGAATTATTTTTTTAAAAAGTCAAAATTTTGACTGTCATGAAAGTACCATCAACAAATATTAAAGTTATGCAAATTGTTTTTATTTTCACATGTGGATATATTGTCATAAATATAAATATAAACCAGTTAAGGTTTACAAAATAACCACATCTAAACACATCAATGTTATGTTTTTTGTAAATGATGTAGTCGTAAGGGTGTCACTGGACATTTGAAGCTCCAGGTTGGAACAGTTGATTTCTTCCAGAGAAGGAGAGAGAATGAGAGAGAGCAAGTGAGATAGAAATATAAAGAGGAAGAACAGACCCCAGTGATAGACTGGTATTGTATTTTTTCAACCTTGAATGGACGAAAGAAAGTTGACCTCAGCAGGATTTAAACTGAGAGAGCAGAGAACCAGGATAAATATGGCAGAAAGCATTCTATCTATTGTTTTATAGACTTTAAATAAATGATTCTACTTTTGACTCAAGGCCAGCAATTTGAAGAGAAAGGGGAATGCCAATTAAATCAGCGCCAGTGCATTACTGTTACTGCTTTTTATCAACCTTGAATGGATGAAAGTCAAAGTTGACCATGGCATGATTTAAACCCAGAACATAAAGGACTGTAACTTTATCACACAAAGCATATCGTCTGACACTCTACTGATTCTGCAAATCCACCACTCTCAACAATGTAATGAGATAGTGTCTCTGTAAGAGCCCTTAATGACAAATAATATGAAGGGGTACTTTTCAGGGTGTATTTGTTAATTACAATACAAAACTTCTGAGAATGATTTCAAATATATTTCATGATCATATAAATGTCCATCAATATATATTAATCATCATCATCATCATCATCATCGTTTAACGTCCATGTTCCACGCTTGCATGGGTTTGGACGGGAGTTTTCCCACTTGAGGCAAGAGTGGTTGTCTTGCTCGCATAGGATTGTCTGGCGGGTTTTCTACAGCTGGATGCTCTTCCTAACACCAATCACATTTACAGTGTGGGACTGGGAGGTTTTTACTGTGTTGCCTACATGGCCACATTACAGCGTGGACTGTGTTTTTTGTCGTGACACCTACACGATCTCATTTGTTTCGGCCTGGATGTTGTGGCACCAATATAACTTTACATTGAAAGGGGCGGTGTGGATGGGGTGGGGGTGGTGGGAAGGGGGTGTATTTTGTTAGAGATGCCTACTGACTGTAGTAGGTTTTACTTTGTATTTAGGTAAGGCGGGTCTTCTCTATTACTGAGTACCGCCAAAGATCTCGGTCCAGTGACATTGTCTTGGAGAGGTGTAAGTGTGTGAGGTCGGAATCTATCAGGTCGTCCCAGGTTTTTCTGGGTCTGCCTACTCCATGGCTACCGTCTATCTTTATTGCCCTGCACTTTTTTATACAGCTGTCGTCTTTCATGCGCATCACGTGACCATACCAACGTAGCCTTCTCTCGAGTAAACAACATCTGATCCCTCTTATTTCTAATTTTTCCCTTAGTTCGTTTATGCTTTGCCGTTCACGTATATTACTATTACACATCCAGCGGAGCATGCAAGCTTCGTTCCTCTCTAGTCTGCGTATATCCTCTGCACACAATGCCCAGGTCTCACTGCCATGCAACATTGCTGTTCGTATGCAGGCATCATACAGCCTGCCTTTCATTTTTAGGGAGAACCCTTTAGCGGCTAATAGTGGTATAAGCTCTCTGAACTTTTTCCATCCAGTTCTGACTCTAGCTACTGTACTTTCAGAGCACCCTCCCCCACTGCTGATTTTGCCACCCAGGTAACGGAAGCTGTTCACTATTTCTATAGAACCCTCTGCGCAATTGAAAGAGCTAGTATTTGTGGGCACTTGCTGCTACTTATTGCACCAGAGCACCAGCCACATGTAAAATCTATGTTCTTAGTTAGCTTACCTGTGATCCCACTACATCTTTTATGCACCCATACTTTGCATTTGGGACATAAAATGGGGTTTCTACCTACGCCTTTCCTACACACTGAGCATGGCCATTTCCCGGAAGGGACCAGCGCCTTATTTTCTTTCCTACAAACTAGAACTTTAGTCTTAGCCAGGTTAATTTTAAGGCCTTTTGATTCTAGGCCGTGCTTAGATGTTTGGAATTTCTTCTCTAGCTTGGCTATTGATTCAGCTATGAGCGTTATATCATCTGCGTATAGGAGTTCCCATGGGCAGCCGGTCTTGAACTCCACTGTTATAGCCTGAAGGGCAATAATAAATAGTAGGGGGCTAAGAACAGAGCCCTGATGAACACCAACTTTTACGCTAAACTCTTCACTATATTCGTTGTTAATTCTAACCTTGCTGACTGTTTCTTTATACATGTCTTGTATAGCTCTCACAAGCCATTCATCAACACCTAGTTTTCTAAGAGCCCACCAGATAATGGAACGGGGGACTCTGTCAAAGGCTTTCTCCAAGTCGACAAAGGCTAAGTATAGGGGTTTACTTTTAGCTAGGTACTTCTGTAGTTGTCGTACAATGAAAAGAGCGTCTGTGGTACTTTTACCTGACACAAACCCGAACTGCATTTCATCTAGATCAATTCTCTCTCTGATTAGTTGCGCTATTACTTTTTCCGTGACCTTCATGACCTTGTCGATTAATTTAATGCCTCTATAGTTACTCCTATCTAGGGCATCTCCTTTACCCTTGTAGCAGTTAATGATGATGCTGCTACACCAGTCCTTCGGAACAACCCCATTCTGTATGACTTGGTTTACTATCCGGGTGACCATGGTGTGTCCCACCGTTCCAGAGGCTTTCAGCATCTCAGCGACTATTTCCGAAGCCCAGCCGCCTTATCCGTCTTCATATCTTTGATTGCCTTACTTATTATACTACCTTCGACTAACACTGCTGGTCCCTCTATTGGGTCGATGTGGGGGAGACTGTCTTTCTCCCATTTATTCTCCTCATTTAGTAGCCTTTCGTAGTGACACTTCCAAGCTACCTTCTTATCAGCGTCAGTGATGGCAAGTACGCCATCATCATTAAGTACACACTTCTCCCCGACAATATCACGGTTTTCCTTGACACATTGCCTAGCAATCTTGAACACCTCACGTTTTTGGTCCTCGCGTTGTAGAACATGCTTGAAGTTTCTTTCCTCTGCTTCCCTTCTTGCGAAGTACACTTGTCTCCGACCTTCCCTCCTGGCCACTTGATAGTCTTCTCTACTTCCCCCATCCCGCCATACTTTCCAAGCCTGCTTTTTGGCCTTAATTGACTCCTCCACCTTACTGTTCCACCACCATGTTACTCTCCTCCTGCCTACAGGCCTGCTCCAGCCACAGACTTCGTCTGCCGCCATCAGCAGGTTTGCTTTCAGGAATTCCCACTGTTCCTCTATATTGTACGACTCTAATTGCTCTTCCTTACTGTCAAATGCATCAAGTAATATGCTTTTAAATTTATTTCTGGCTGTGGGGTCCTTTAGCTTCCATATTTTTCTCCTGAGGATAGTCCTCTTCTGCTGTCTAGTACGTCTCGTCCTGACTATGAGGTCGCTAATTATCAGTCTATGTTGGGAGGTGCATTCTTCATGGGAGAGGGATTTAGTGTTTACAACAGACACTCTGTCACGTCTTCTGGTAAGGATATAATCTACCTGGCTGGTATGTTCCCCTGATCTGTATGTGATCACGTGATTGTCTCGTTTTTTAAAGTTAGTGTTACAGATAGTTAGGTTATTTGCATCACAGAATTCCAGGATTCTGGAGCCTTCCTCGTTTCTAGTGCCAAACCCATAGCCTCCGTGGATTCTGTCATAGCCGTCACAATGTTGTCCAACGTGGCCATTTAGGTCGCCAGCAATAATTATATAGTCACTGTCGATTATTTGGGAGGTAGTGAGCATCAGTGTCTCATAGAATCTGTCTTTTATAGCGCCAGGCAGTCCGGATTGGGGCGCGTATGCAGATATTACTGTCACAGTAGTTCTATTTAGAACAAGTCATATTTTAATTATTCTGTCATTCACTCTATTTACATCTCTTATCTTATCCACCCATTTTTCTGCTAACATGATTCCTACCCCACCTATCCCATTGTCATTTCCCACCCAGAAAAGCTTATAGCAACGTTTTTTACCCACAATGAATCTAGCAGACCCGCCCCTCCACCTGGTCTCTTGGATACAGCAAACATCAACCTCCTTACGTTTTAAGCATTTCTACAACCTCGTTAGAGCAGCCTTTTAAGGTGCCTACATTCATGGTACCATGAATAATATGATTATTATTTTCTGCTAGCATGTGTAGTGTGTATATTGATATTATACACAAGTATATATATACATGTAGATATGATACATCAAATAAAATCATAATTGACAATATATAATACATAGAAATTGAACAAAGACTGTGTTACACTCTCTTATTTAATCAGTAACGTAATCCATGATACATTAAAAAAAGACGATATTATATAAACTGCATTAGGAGGAAATTAGTGACGGAAATATATGAATGTTTATTTAGGCGAAGGCCAACCGGAAGTGTTGACATTTCAGGAATTTTAAAGAAGTGAATCTTTAAATAAACAAAATATATTTAATCAACAGCCACGAAATTTAGTAGATAAATTATGTAATATTCATTCATTATTTATTCAAAGTAATCCAACTTATTTTACTAATGGGATACAAAATTATAAACCGTACGCAGTCCCGCGCTCCTTACTTTATTATAGTTTAGAATTATTAGGTCAGGTGGATTGGCCAGAACAATTCTACTCTTCTTTTTTAGATGTCACGATCGTCCATGGCATTCCTGAGATCATTAAACTCCAGCTGGACATCCTGAGACATCTGATCTATATAGGTCAATCTCGGTCATCGCACTAGGATCTTACAATGTTTAGGTATCCACCACAATAGCCAGCTCATCCTATCCTCAGTAGAAATGTGCAGCATATCTTGTCCTCCGCTCCCTAGTTATTATGGTAATCTTTGATATATGTCAGTATATTTTTTCCCTTTGAGTAATGTATTAAAAAATAAAAATAATAATATATATATATATATGTGAAGTAATTCCGTCGGAAAAGTCCAGGAAAAAAGAGTGCTCTATGTAGGTAACAGAGCTTAATAGTTATGTAATCTATATATATATATATATATATAAAAGGTATATATTGAGTTAGAAACTCAAATTAGTCTCTTCTCTAGGAAATAGATTTTTCCAAGCCATATATTATAATTGAATATGTATTAAGTATTTGAGTGATGTATTAAAAAATAAAAATAATAATATATATATATATATATATATATATATATATATATAAAGAAAAAGAGATGAAATCGAAAATGCAACTGGAGTCTTATTTTTTTTAAAAATATATATATATTTATCAAAAGTTTAATGAAAATTTGTTCACGTGACAGCCATAATTCCATTTATAACCAACCAAAAAAAAGCCTTCGTGAGCCCCTCTTTTCAAGTAAAAAGAAATTCAAACACTCATATATGAAAAAACAACCTTTTTTCATATATGAGTGTTTGAAATTCTTTTTACTTGAAGAGGGGAGGCTCACGAAGGCTTTTTTGGGGTTGGTTATAAATGGAATTTATGGCTGTCACGTGAACAAATTTTCATTAAATTTTTGATAAATATATATATATTTAAAAAAAAAATAAGACTCCAGTTGCATTTTCGATTTCATCTCTTTTTCTTTATACTTTCACTCGTGTAGGACACCTCGGTTATTTTTCATTTTGTAAAAAAAACCTCACTTTCTAATATATATATATATATATATATACACACACACACACCATATATGTTGAGATGTATAAGATTTCTCAAGCTTCACATTTTATATTCTGCCTTCCAAAGTGTGTCTGTATATTTGTGTTTTTCATATTTCACAGTGATGGGGTTTACCACAAGTGTTGATTACGTAGGTGAACAACCACTGACGAATTCTGAGTGAAAGATTTACCTCATATTTCACATGAATAAGGTTTTTCACCAGTATGTATTCTTTTGTGACATACAAGATGAGATCTATTAGAAAAAGATTTCCCACATATTTCACAATGGAAGTGTTTCTCTCCATTGTGTATTTTCTCGTGTGAGGATAGTTTCAGTTTTGAACAGAAATTTTTCCTGCAAATCTCACAGCTATATTCAAACATATTTCATAAAGGGGCTAAGACTAAAGTTCTAGTTTGTAGGAAAGAAAATAAGGCGCCGGTCCCTTCCGGGAAATGGCCATGCTCAGTGTGTAGGAAAGGCGTAGGTAGAAACTCCATTTTATGTCCCAAATGCAAAGTATGGGTGCATAAAGATGTAGTGGGATCACAGGTAAGCTAACTAAGAACATAGATTTTACATGTGGCCAGTGCTCTGGTGCAATAAGTAGCAGCAAGTGCCCACAAAATACTAGCTCTTTCAATTGCGCAGAGGGTTCTATAGAAATAGTGGACAGCTTCCGTTACCTGGGTGACAAAATCAGCAGTGGGGGAGGGTGCTCTGAAAGTACAGTAGCTAGAGTCAGAACTGTATGGAAAAAGTTCAGAGAGCTTATACCACTATTAGCCGCTAAAGGGTTCTCCCTAAAAATGAAAGGCAGGCTGTATGATGCCTGCATACGAACAGCAATGTTGCATGGCAGTGAGACCTGGGCATTGTGTGCAGAGGATATACGCAGACTAGAGAGGAACGAAGCTTGCATGCTCCGCTGGATGTGTAATAGTAATATACGTGAACGGCAAAGCATAACGAACTAAGGGAAAAATTAGAAATAAGAGGGATCAAATGTTGTTTACTCGAGAGAAGGCTACGTTGGTATGGTCACGTGATGCGCATGAAAGACGACAGCTGTATAAAAAAGTGCAGGGCAATAAAGATAGACGGTAACCACGGAGTAGGCAGACCCAGAAAAACCTGGGACGACCTGATAAATTCCGACCTCACACACTTACACCTCTCCAAGACAATGTCACTGGACCGAGATCTTTGGCGGTACTCAGTAATAGAGAAGACCCGCCTTACCTAAATACAAAGTAAAACCTACTACAGTCAGTAGGCATCTCTAACAAAATACACCCCCGTCCCATCCACACCGCCCCTTTCAATGTAAAGTTATGTTGGTGCCACAACATCCAGGCCGAAATAAATGAGATCGTGTAGGTGTCACGACAATAAAAAACACAGTCCACGCTGTAAATGTGGCCGTGTAGGCAACACGGTAAAAACCTCCCAGTCCCACACTGTAAATGTGGTTGGTGTTAGGAAGGGCATCCAGCTGTAGAAAACCAGCCAGACAGTCCTATGTGAGCAAGACAACCACTCTTGCCTCAAGTGGGAAAACTCCCGTCCAAGCGTGGAACATGGATGTTAAACGATGATGATGATGATGATGATGAATCTCACCACTTCCACTCATATATTAAGAAATGTAGCATTCAGTTGGTAAAGTGATAAGATGCATGAAAGCGTAAGACTGATCTTAGAAGAAGAAAAAGCAAGTGCTTATATATATATATGTGTGTGTGTAGATTTTGAGTTTATGTTGGTTGTATACCACCACCTCAGTATGCAGGCTGGAGCACTCGACGAAGTGCACAGGTTGGTTTGGTTACTCCGGAGTAGTGTAAAATAAAGTTAAATAAAAGTCAAATGATTAAAATTTAGCTTCGTTTATTACTGCTATATATATTTCAGTGTCAGCCATCTTTGGCTGTGACCTCTTCAGGCAGTTTGAATTAGTATGGTATAGACAAGTACATATGTTGTTTAGGTGTATAATATTGTCAATACTCTGATATGCCCAGTTCCTTGTTGGGTTGTTAATTCACTGAGGAACTGGAGTGATATCTGTGTGAGTCATATATGTGTGTGTGTATATTTTTTTTATTTTTGTTAAGGTGAAAGAAGTCTATTCACACTAAAATCCTCAGCTCATAAAACAGACGAATAAGTCTTCGTAATTTAAGGTTCTTGTTATTGGGGGACAGTTCAGGCGACAAAAGAATTAATAATTTCAAAAGATGAAATACAGTGGGTAAGTATAAGAGAGAGAAATGTGTAGTGTGTATATTGTTATTATACGCAGGTATATATACATGTAGATGTGATACATCAAATAAAATCGCAATTGACAATATATAATACATAGAAATTGAACGAAGACTGTGTTACACTGTCTTATCTAATCAGTAACGTAATCCATGGTACATTAAAAAAGACGATATTATATATAAACTGCATTAGGAGAAAATTAGTGACAGAAAATTAGTATGTTTATTGAAGCGATGGCCAATCGGAAGTGTTGACATTTCAGAAGTTTTAAAAAAGTGAATCTTTAAATAAACAAAATATATTTAATCAAGGCATACGTCATTACTTTCAATTTGGATTGTGAATTTGTTTTTTTACAACAGGTCCCAATAGTGAAAGTGAATTTTGTTGATGGTGTTAATTAGTATTGCGTGTACGTGATATTTTTCCAGCCCTTCGGTGCTTCGTTTAAAAAAAAAAAAATTTTTCCCAGCCCTTCTGACGCCAATCTGCCTTTCTGACCCCAAGCTGCCCCTCTGACCCAAATCCCTTATCATTCTCTGTCCTTCTTATGACCCTACCTTAATTTCTTTGGCGACAGAGAGTTGGTGTCAACAAGTTTGGCGAGATGATCAATTGTATTTCAGCTATTTATAGGGTGTAATAAGGATTTTCAATATTTATTTATTTTAACACACAATGTCATTATTTAAATAAGGATTTTCAATATTTATTTCTTTCAACACACAATGTCATTATTTAAAAAAAAATTTTCCGTACACACAATACACAAAAAAAAGAATAAAAAAAAATTATCACGTACACGCAATACTAATTAACACCATCAACAAAATTCACTTTCACTATTGAGACCTGTTGTAAAAAAATAAACAAATTCACAATCCAAATTGAAAGTAATGACGTACGTAACTGTCAAAAATTAGATTCACTTTTGCGACCGGCCGTTTTGACGTATGCCTTTAATCAACAGCCACGAAATTTAGTAGATAAATTATATAATATTCATTCATTATTTATTCAAAGTAATCCAACTTATTTTACTAATGGGAATAAAAAATTATAAACCGTACGCAGTCCCGCGCTTCTCCTTTTATTATAGTTTAAATTCATACGTTTATTATAGTTTAGATTCATACGTACTTTATTCAGATTTGAATAAATAACATTATTAATTTTATATAACTGTTCATATTAAACCAAAACACATTATTAAAGGTAATAAAATATTTAAGTAATTGAAAATAAAAAAACCAAACAAACAACGAAAATAATTGTTTCTGTTTTAGGCACTAGGCCAGTGTATTACTGGTACTTTATTTTATCGACCTCATAAGGATGAAAGGAAAAGTTAACCCAGGCGGGATTTGAATTCAGATCATAAAGGGAGGTAACTCTATGCTACAAAGCATGGCGTCCAACGCTCTACCGATACTGCCAATCCAACGAAAATAACTGGGGAGGGACAGACTTTATATTTCAGTCTGAGCTGTGATTCAGCCCCACCCTACAGACAAAATGGCAAAGGTGTTACCACAGAGAATAGTCAGAGACCCCAACTACAATCAGCAGTGTCGGGAGAAAGAGGAAGTGGTGCGTCAGGCCCCAGTATTTAACTATCTTCCTCTTCTCTCTATTGCAGGTAGTAAAGCCTGGGTTTGTGGCCTCAGTGAAAATGTTGGAGGCAGGGAATGATCTAACCCATGCTAAACCTCCAACTAATTCTGATACTTGTCTTTTTCAGCTGTGGAGATTAGAGACATGTGGAATGATGTGTCTTGCTTAAGGACACAATGTACCTCCAAAGCTGAGAATTGAAAAGATGATATTACCATATGTTGTATGACTTCACTATACAATATATATGTGTTTGTATACATATATATAGTATATTTGTGTGTATACATTGTCTCATTCCATGAGAGTAACTTGGTCAACCTATGAACTCCTCATCCGACCCTTTTATATGTATATACATGTTTGTCAGTGTGTGTGTACATATGTATATAGAATATTGTCACAACTACTATATACACCACATATACACTATATATAATATTGTCCAATATATATAGACTATATGTCATGTTGTCCAAGGGAAAGGCTGATATAGATCAGCACCAGTGACATTACAACTATTATATACACTATATATCATCATCATCGTTATCATTTAACGTCTATCTTCCATGCTAGCATGGGTTAGCCGGGAATTGTCCCACTTGAGGCAGGATTGATCGGGTGACCATGTCTCACTCGTATAGGACTGTATCTGACAGGTTTTCTATGGCTGGATGCCCTTCCTAACACCAACCCCATTTCCAGTGTGGACTGGGAGTCTTTTCGTGATGACACCTTCACTACCTCTTTTGTTTGGACTGAATGTTGTAGTACCAACATAACTTTACAGAGACAGGGTGGTGCTGGTGGGAGTAGGAGGATGGAGTAGGGTGTGTGGGTTGGGTGTATATTTGGTTAGGAGGGGATTACTGACTGTAGGTTAACTTTGCACATAGGGAAGGCAGGTCTTCTCTGTTACTGTGTGGTGCCAAAGATCTCGATCCAATGACATTGTCTAAGAGAGGTGTAAGTGTGTAAGGTTGGATTTTATGTCATCCCAGGTATTTCTGGGTCTACCTACTCCATAACTTCCATCAATTTTGATCACCCTGCACTTTTTTATACAGCTGTCGTCTTTCATGCGCATCACGTGACCATACCAATGTAATCTTCTCTCAAGTAAACAGCATCTGATCCCTCTTATTCCTAATTCTCACTTAGTTCGTTTATGTCTTGCCGTTCGTGTATATTACAATTACACGTCCAACGGGGCATGCATGCCTCATTCCTTTCCAATCTGTGCAGGTCCTCTGCACACAATGCCCATGTCTCACTGCCATATAACATTGCTGTTCATATGCAGGCATCTTACAATCTGACTTTCACTTTTAGAGAAACTTTTTGTGTCTAGCACCGGTATTAGCTCTCTGGGCTTTTCCCCTCCCGTTCTAACTCTGGCTACTACACTTTCAGAGCACCCTCCACCACTGCTGATTTAGTCACCCAGGCAACGGAAAGTGTCCAGTATTTCTATAGAACCATCTGGGCAGTAGAAGGTGCTAGTATCCTGTAGGTACTTGCTGTTTATTTCACATGAGCATCGGCCACATATAAAATCTAGATTCTTAGATAGCTTAACTGTGATCTCACTACATCTTTTATGTACCCATAGTTTGCATTTGGGACATAGAATGGAATTTCTTCCTACTCATTTCCTACACACTGAGCATGGCACCAGTGCCCTATTTTCTTTTCTACATACTAGACCTTTAGTCTTAGACAAGTTAACTTTAGGGCCTTTTGATTTAAGGCCATGTCTCCATTTTTGGAATTTGTTCTGTAGTTCAGCCATAGATTCGGCTAGGAGAGTTAGATCATCTGCATATAGAGGTTCCCATGAGCAGCTGGTCTTAAACCCCTCAGCTATAGCCTGAAGGGCAATAATAAACAGGAGGAAGCTAAGGATGGGGCCTTGCTGAACACCTACTTTTACGCTAAATTCTTCACTATATTCATTGTTAATTCTAACCTTACCGACTGTTTCTTTATACATGGCTTGTATAGCTCTCACAAGCCATTCATCTACTCCTACATTTCTAAGGGCCCTCCAGATAATGGAGCGGGGGACTCTGTCAAAGGCTTTCTCCAATTCAAAAAAAGCTAAGTATAAGGGGTTTACCTTTAGCTAGCTACTTCTCCTGTAAGGAAAAAAGCATCTGTGGTACTTTTTACCTGGCATGAACCCAAACTGCATTTCATCTAGATCAATTTGGTCTCTGATTAGTTGTGCTATAACTCTTTCTGTGACCTTCATGACCTGGTCAACTAACTTAATGCCTCTATAGTTTCCCATATCTAGGGCATCTCCTTTACCCTTGTAGCAGTTAATGATGATGCTTCTATGCCAGTCACCTGGTATGACCCCATTCTGTATTACTTGGTTTACTATCTGGGTGTCCATAGTATGTTCCACCATTCAAGATGCTTTCAACATCTCAACAACTATCTCCAAAGTCCCAGCTGCCTTGCACGTCTTCATATCTTTGATTGTCTTACTTACTATACTACCATTAACTTGCACCGCTGGTCCCTCTATTGGATCGATTTAGGGCAGACTATCTTTTTCCCATTTATTCTCCTCAGTTAGTAGTCTCTCGTAGTGACACTTCCAAGCTACCTTCTTATCAGTATCAGTGAGGGCAAGTACACCATCATCATTATGGACACACTTCTACCTAACAATATCACGGTTTTCCTTGACACTTTGTTTTGCGATCCTGAAAACCTCACGTTGTAGAACATGCTTGAACTTTCTATTCTCTGCTTCCCTTCTTGCCTCCTAGCCACCTAATAGTGTTCTCTACTTTCCCCATCCCACAATACTTTCCAAGCCTGATTGTCTCCTCCACCTCCAAGTTACTCTCCTCCTGCCTATAGTTCAGCTCCAGCAACAGATTTCATCTGTCGCCTTCAGCAGGTTAACTTTCAAGAACCCTACTGTTCCTCTATATTGTACATCTCTAATTCCAGCTCTTTACTGTCAAAAGCATTAACTAATATGCTTTTAAATTTGTCACTGGCTGTGGGGTCCTTCAACTTCCATCTTCTCCTTAAGGTATTCCTCCTCTGTCGTCGAGTACATCTAGTCCTCACTATGAGGTCACTAACTACTAGGCTATGTTGGGAGGTGAATTCTTCACGGGGGAGGGACTTAGTGTTTACAACAGACACTGTCACACCTTCTAGTAAGGAAATAATCTATCTGGCTGGCCTGTTCCCCTGATCTACAGGTGACCAAGTCATTGTCTAGTTTTTTGAAGTTTGTGTTACAGATAGTTAGGTTATTAGCGTCACAAAATTCCAGGATTCTGGAGCCTTCCTCATTTCTAGTACCAAACCCATAGCCTCCATGGATTACATCATAGCCATCACTATGTTGTCTAATGTGACTATTTAGGTCACCAGCAATAATTTGAAAATACTTTACAACTTTCTTCTCTTTTTCTTCAGCCATTTATTTCTGAGAGGGTTGTAGGGGTAGAGTCTTCACACACCCCTTCTAGGTCCTATGTGTGTAAAATTTCCTCTTTACAACAACACATCACTCTGCACACACACACATACACACACCACATCAAAACACCACAATACACACCCCATCCCACACAACAGACACGTCATACCACACCACACACCACACCACAGTCACTGTCTGTTATTTGGGAGGAAGTGAGCATTAGCAAATCATAGAACCTGTCTTTCATAACATAAGGTAGACCAGATTGGGGTGTATAAGTGGATATTATTGTCACAGTTGTTCTATTTAGAACAAGTCTTATTTTAATTATTCTGTCGTTCACTCTATTTATGGCAATTACCTTATCTACCCATTTCTCTGCTAACATAATTCCTACACCACCCAGCCCTTTGTCATTTCCCATCCAGAAAAGTTTATAGCATCGTTTTTTACCCACAATGAATCTAGCAGACCCACCCCTGCACCTAGTCTCTAGAATACACACACACATACATATATATATATGATTTCTATATATCTATACATTGTTGTCCAAAGGAATGGCTGAAACAGGTTGACACCAAAGATATCACAGCTTATCATTTAATGTCCAATCTGATGAGTTCCACTCCACTTGCTAAGGTCTGGGATGTTGAGATTTGTTACAAAAATATCACTAAAACCAAGATACTGGGTTGGTATAACTACCTAGTTTGTATGTGTTGTGTTGTGGTGTGGTGTGGTGTGGTGTGTGGTGTGGTATGACGTGTCTGTTGTGTGGAATGGGGTGTGTATTGTGGTGTTTTGATGTGGTGTGTGTATGTGTGTGTGTGCAGAGTGATGTGTTGTTGTAAAGAGGAAATTTTACACACATAGGACCTAGAAGGGGTGTGTGAGGACTCTACCCCTACAACCCTCTCAGAAATAAATGGCTGAAGAAAAAGAGAAGAAAGTTGTAAAGTATTTTCAAATGTGAATTATTTAAAAAAAAGTCATAATTTCAACTGTCATGAAAGTACCATCCAACAAATATTAAAGTTATAGAATTGTTTTTATTTACACATAAATGTGGATATTTTGTCATAAAAATAAACCAGTTAAGGTTTACAAAATAAACACATAATTCTTTTGTTTTGTTTTTTAATGATGTAGTCATAAGGGTGTTACTGTGGACATTTGAAGCTTGATGGAGCCCTTCACTCTCCAGGTTTGAACAGTTGATTACTTCCAGAGAAGGAGAGAGAATGAGAGAGAGGAAGCGAGATAGAAATATAGAGAGGAAGAACAGACCCCTGTGGTAGACTGGTACTTTTTTGTTATCAACCTTGAATGGATGAAAGGCAAAGTTGACCTCAGCAGGATTTAAACCCAGAGCAGAGAACTAGAACAAATATGGCAGAAAGCATTCCATCCATTGTTTTATAGACTTTAAATAAATGTTTCTACTTTTAACTCAAGGCCAGTAATTGTAGGGGAAGGAGAAAGTTGATTAAATCAACGCCAGTGGATTACTGGTACTTTATTTTACTGAACCTGTGAGGAAGAAGAGTAAAGCTAACCTCAGTAGGATTTTAACACAGAATGTAAAGGGATGTAACTATATGACACATCGCCTGACACTCTACTGATTCGGCCAATCCACCAGTCTCAACAATGAAATGAGATTGTGTCTCTGTAAGAGCCCTTAATGACAAATAATATGAAGGGGTACTTTCTACAGGGTGTAATTACAATACAAAACCTCTGAGAATGATTTCCAACATATTTCATCATAATAAATGGACATCAATATATATTAATATTATTATTATTTTCTGCTAGCATGTGTAGTGTGTATATTGTTATTATACGCAGGTATATATACATGTAGATATGATACATCAAATAAAATCGTAATTGACAATATATAATACATAGAAATTGAACGAAGACTATGTTACAATCTCTTATTTAATCAGTAACGTAATCCATGGTACATTAAAAAAAGACGATTATATATAAACTGCATTAGGAGAAAATTAGTGACAGAAAATTAGTATGTTTATTTAAGTGATTGCCACCGGAAGTGTTGACATCACACACTCTCTATTTCTATATATATGGTAGTTGAAGTGGTGGTGGTGGTGGCAATGATATACCGGAAGTGTTGACATCACACTCTTTCTTTCTATGTATATGGTAGTAGAAGTGGTGGTGGTGGTGGTGGTGGCAACGATATACCGGAAGTGTTGACATCACACTCTCTCTTTCTATATATATGGTAGTGGAAGTGGTGGTGGTGGTGGTGGCAATGATAAACCGGAAGTGTTGACATCACACTCTCTCTTTCTATATATATGGTAGTGGAAGTGGTGGTGGTGGTGGCAATGATAAACCAGAAGTGTTGACATCACACTCTCTCTTTCTATATATATGGTAGTGGAAGTGGTGGTGGTGGTGGCAATGATAAACCAGAAGTGTTGACATCACACTCTCTCTTTCTATATATATGGTAGTTGAAGTGGTGGTGGTAATGATAAACCGGAAGTGTTGACATTACACTCTCTCTTTCTATATATATGGTAGTGGAAGTGGTGGTGGTGGTGGTGGCAATGATAAACCAGAAGTGTTGACATCACACTCTCTCTTTCTATATATATGGTAGTGGTGGTGGTGGTTGTGGCAATGATATACCGGAAGTGTTGACATTACACTCTCTCTTTCTATATATATGGTAGTGGAAGTGGTGGTGGCAATGATAAACCGGAAGTGTTGACATTACACCCTCTCTTTCTATATATATGGTAGTGGAAGTGGTGGTGGTGGTGGCAATGATAAACCGGAAGTGCAACTTTGAGAAGAAGTCAATTTTAAATTATTTATTTTTATTCACGCAATGAAGTATTTCCGTTGGAAAGGTACAGGAACAAAGAGTGCTCTATGTAGGCTACAGTAATAAGCTATGTAGCCTACATAGAGCACTCTTTTTTCCTGTACCTTTCCGACGGAAATACTTTATATATATATATACATATATATATATGTGTGTGTGTGGGTTGTATATAAATATTCACACACACATATACATATATATACATATACACACACATACTGTATATATATATCATCATTATCACCGTTTTACGTCCGTTCTTCCACGCTAGCATGGGTTAGACGGGTTGTCCTGTTGTGGGCAGTGTCTGGTCGGCTGACCATGCCTTGCTCATACAGGAACTGATTTGGCTTGATTTCTACAGCTGGATGCCCTTCCTAACACCAACCTCATTTACAGTGAGTGCTGGGTGCTTTTTCGTGGCTCCTACACGTCCACTTTACAGTGTGGGCTGGGTGCTTTTTTGCCGTGGCACCTCCACGACCACCTTGCAGTGGGAGGTGTGGGGGCATATTGTCTATATGCTTCAGCTTGTACCCGTGGGAGGTCGAGTACTCTGTATTATTGCGTGACGCCAGAGGTCACGGTCGTGTGTCATTGCCTTTGAGAGGTGTAATTGGGTAAGGTCGGCTTTTATCACCTCATCCCAGGTCATCTTGGGTCTCCCCACTCCGCGGTTTCCATCGACTTCTAGTGCTCTGCACCTTTTTATGCAGCTGTCATCCTTCATACGCATCACATGTCCATACCAGCGCAACCGCCTCTCCTGCACACAGCATTTGATTCCTCTTATGCTCAGTCTCTCTCTCAATTCATTTATGCTTTGTCGTTCACGTATATTACTGTTACACATCCACCGGAGCATGCAGGCTTCGTTTCTCTCTAATCTACGTAAGTCTTCCACCTTCAGCGCCCAGGTCTCGCTATATATATATATATATAGATATATATATATATGTATATGTATATACATATATATATATATACATATATGTATATATATACACACACACTCATGTACATTTATATATATACATATGTGTGTGTGTGCATGGGTCCTTCTTTCTGGTGTTTCCTATAGTGTTGTTAGCTGACTTTTGGCTGCTATTTCTAAAGTGTCTATTAATATATGCTAGAAATAGCAGTCAAATGCCAGTTAACAAGACCAAATAAGAAGGTTTATATAAACTGCAGACCCGCGAAATTTGTAACTCAATTTCCGGCTTTAAGTAAGACAAGAGTTATCTTTCTTGCCAAATATTCTCCGTCTGTTGACATAAAAAACATCTATTGTTCAAAAAGTTGAGACTGAACTTTAGGTAACTTTTTTCATCTTGTCCACTTCCGGTTTTAATTTTAGCGCTAGAAATAGCAGCCAAGAGCAACATATATATATATATATATATATATATATATATATAATCCTAATCGTAAAGTGCTTTACTATATAAATATATATATATGAATGTGTGTATATGTGTGTATGCATGAGAGCGTGTGTGTGTATATATATATATATATGTATCATCATCATCATCATCATCATCATTTTACGTCCGCTTTTCCCTGCTTGCAAGAGTGGGACGGGAACTGATTCTGGCTTGATTTCTACAGCTGGATGCTCTTCCTAACACCAACTTCCTACAAACATATATATATATATATGTATATATATATATATTCAATAGAATTATTAACAGGTTATATATATGTATATATATATATATAACCTGTTAATAATTCTATTGACAGATTAATTGCATAAGTTTATTTTTAAAAACTACCCGGTTGAGTGCTTATTCGATTTGTGCTATCTAATTTTTTGTATGATATACACATGCTGAATTCCTTTGCCAAAATATAGGGAATTTCCCCTTGTGACTTACGCATGTGCCTTAACTATGCTCGGTGTCACTCGCAAAGTTGGTTACAGAGCAGAATTACCTGTTGATAACGTGATATTCCTTGTTCGATCTTTATGCTGAAAGCTTATAGTTTTAAGCAGACAGTATTATTGGTTTAGGTGTCATAGAAACCCTGCATTTGGATTTTACCACCAGTAGTTCCATTTGGGTCCAGCTTTTTATCATTTATTTTGTTTGACCTGTTTAGCTTGATCTGTTTTTTGGCTTAGGTGGTTAATGCCTTCTCGACCACTTTTTCAATTTGTATGGCGTTTTAACATATTGTTTAGCTATGTTTTTTTAACTATTGACCGCTTGCCAGCATTTCTATGATTTTGCGGTTCGTTTCGCTTTTTCTACCAGCCGAAATACGATTCTCGCTGAATTTATATTTATATATGTATATATATATATATATAAGTTATATGTATATATGTATATATATATATGTTATATGTATATATATATATGTTATATGTATATATATATATATATGTAGAGGTTATATTTAATTTGTTGGAATTCAACAAGTTTAAAATTTTTTATAACTGATATAAAGCACTCAACAGTTTACTGGAGTAAATACACAATATATTAATAAATGGAAAGACAACCTTAACGGTTGGAGCTTCCTGGATAGCTTCCAGGAAGCTCCAACCGTTAAGGTTGTCTTTTTACCGGGTATGTCAATATTTATTTATAAAACAAATCTGTATTTTAACTGATGAAAGCGCACCATAATTTGCCTTGGTTGCCCTTGAAATATGTATAATAAAATAAATATGGTTTTATAAATATAGTTTGCATTTATTAATATATTGTATATATATATATATATATATATATATATATATATATATATATATATATATATATATATATGTATATATTTATAACAATGGCTGTAAGACAGGTGTCTACAGGATGGGTGGGGTTCAATGGTTTAAAGAAAAGGGAAATTCTTTAGAAGCTAATTCTTTAAGGTTGAAATAAGGGTGACAAAGGCAGAAAGGGTTCCATCAACAGATTCAAGTGTTGGGTGATTCCCCCTATTGTGAAGTTTCTCTTAATATATATTCCAGGTGTTGACAAACACATTCACACACTAGCCCACTTACACACGTACACACACATACACGCACACACACACACACAACAAACATACATAATGGTACATACACACATACACATATACAAATCATCATCATCATCATCATCATCATCATCGTTTAACGTCCATGTTCCACGCTTGCATGGGTTTGGACGGGAGTTTTCCCACTTGAGGCAAGAGTGGTTGTCATTGCTCGCATAGGACTGTCTGGGGGGTTTTCTACAGCTGGATGCCCTTCCTAACACCAACCACATTTACAGTGTGGGGCTGGGAGCTTTTTACCGTGTTGCCTACACGGCCACATTACAGCGTGGACTGTCTGGCGGGTTTTCTACAGGTGGATGCCCTTCCTAACACCAACCACATTTACAGTGTGGGACTGGGAGGTTTTTACCGTGTTTCCTACACGGCCACATTACAGCGTGGACTGTGTGTTTTTTTGTCGTGACACCTACACGATCTCATTTGTTTCGGCCTGGATGTTGTGGCACCAACATAACTTTACATTGAAAGGGGCGGTGAGGATGGGGTGGGGGTGGTGGGACGGGGGTGTATTTTGTTAGAGATGCCTACTGACTGTAGTAGGTTTTACTTTGTATTTAGGTAAGGCGGGTCTTCTCTATTACTGAGTACCGCCATAGGTCTCGGTCCAGTGACATTGTCTTGGAGAGGTGTAAGTGTGTGAGGTCGGAATTTATCAGCTCGTCCCAGGTTTTTCTGGGTCTGCCTACTCCGTGGCTACCGTCTATCTTTATTGCCCTGCACTTTGTTATACAGCTATCGTCTTTCATGCGCATCACGTGACCATACCAACGTAGCCTTCTCTCGAGAAAACAACATCTGATCCCTCTTATTTCTAATTTTTTCCTTAGTTCCTATTACACATCCAGCGGAGCATGCAAGCTTCGTTCCTCTCTAGTCTGCGTATATCCTCTGCACACAATGCCCAGGTCTCACTGCCATGCAACATTGCTGTTCGTATGCAGGCATCATACAACCTGCCTTTCATTTTTAGGGAGAACCCTTTAGCGGCTAATAGTGGTATAAGCTCTCTGAACTTTTTCCATACGGAAACTGTTCACTATTTCTATAGAACCCTCTGCGCAGTTGGAAGAGCTAGTATTTAGTGGGCACTTGCTGCTACTTATTGCACCAGAGCACTGACCACATGTAAAATCTATGTTCTTAGTTAGCTTACCTGTGATCCCACTACATCTTTTATGCACCCATACTTTGCATTTGGGACATAAAATGGAGTTTCTACCTACGCCTTTCCTACACACTGAGCATGGCCACTTCCCGGAAGGGACCACCGCCTTATTTTCTTTCTTACAAACTAGAACACATATATATACACATACATACAAATATGTGTACATACATACGCATACACACACATATATATATAACATATATATATATATGTATATATATATATATATAAAATTAACCTGTCTAAGACTAAAGTTCTAGTTTGTAGGAAGGAAAATAGGGTACCGGTCCCATCTGGGAAATGGCCATGCTCAGTGTGTAGGAAAGGAGTAGGTAGAAACTCCATTTTATGTCCCAAATGCAAAGTATGGGTGCATAAAAGATGTAGTGGGATCACAGGTAAGCTAACTAAGAACATAGATTTTACATGTGGTCAGTGCTCTGGTGCAATAAGTAGCAGCAAGTGCCCACTAAATACTAGCTCTTCCAACTGCGCAGAGGGTTCTATAGAAATAGTGAACAGTTTCCGTATGGAAAAAGTTCAGAGAGCTTATACCACTATTAGCCGCTAAAGGGTTCTCCCTAAAAATGAAAGGCAGGTTGTATGATGCCTGCATACGAACAGCAATGTTGCATGGCAGTGAGACCTGGGCATTGTGTGCAGAGGATATACGCAGACTAGAGAGGAACGAAGCTTGCATGCTCCGCTGGATGTGTAATATGTGTACATACATACGCATACACACACATATATATATAACATATATATATATATGTATATATATATATATAAAATTAACCTAGGTTAAGCTAACTAAGGTAAGCTAACTAAGAATATAGATTTTATATGTGGCCGGTGCTCTGGTGCAATAAGTAGCAGCAAGTGCCCAAAGAATACTAGCTCATTCCTTTCACAGATGGTTCTATAGAAATAGTGGACAGCTTCCGTTACCTGGGTGACAAAATCAGCAGTGGTGGAGGGTGCTCTGAAGGTACAGTAGCTAGAGTCAGAACGGGATGGAAAAAGTTCAGAGAGCTTCTACCACTATTGGCCGCTAAAGGGTTCTCTCTAAAAATGAAAGGCAGGCTGTATGATGCCTGCATACGAACAGCAATGTTGCATGGCAGTGAGACCTGGGCATTGTGTGCAGAGGATATACGCAGACTAGAGAGGAACGAAGCTTGCATGCTCCGCTGGATGTGTAATAGGAACTAAGGAAAAAATTAGAAATAAGAGGGATCAGATGTTGTTTACTCGAGAGAAGACTACGTTGGTACGGTCACGTGATGCGCATGAAAGACGAGAGCTGTATAAAAAAGTGCAGGGCAATAAAGATAGACGGTAACCACGGAGTAGGTAGACCCAGAAAAACCTGGGACGACCTGATAAATTCCGACCTCACGCACTTAAACCTCTCCAAGACAATGTCACTGGACCGAGATCAGTAATACAGAAGACCCGCCTTGCCTAAGTACAAAGTGAAACCTACAGTCAGTAGGCACCTCTAACAAAAATACACCCTGGCCCCACTACCCCCACCCCTTCCAATGTAAAGTTATGTTGGTACCACAGCATCCAGTCCGAAACAAATCAGGGCGTGTAGGTGTCACGACAAAAACACACACACTCCACGCTGTAATGTGGCCATGTAGGTAACACGGTAAAAACCTCCCAGTCGACACTGTAAACGTGGTTGGTGTTGGGAAGGGCACCCAGCCGTAGAAAACCCACCAGACGTGTAGGTGTCACGACAAAAAAAACACACAGTCCACGCTGTAATGTGGACGTGTAGGTAACACGGTAAAAACCTCCCAGTCCACACTGCATCCAGCCGTAGAAAACCCGCCAGACAGTCCTATACGAGCAGGACAACAAATCTTGCCTCAAGTGGGAAAACTCCCATCCAAACCCATGCAAGCATGGAACATGGACGTTAAACGATGATGATGATATCATCATTCATCATCATCATTTCATTTTACATCCGCTTTTCCCTGCTTGCAAGGGTGGGACGGGAACTGATGCTGGCTTGATTTCTACAGCTGGATGCCCTTCCTAACACCAACCTCATTTACAGTGAGTGCTGGGTGCTTTTTTTGCCGTGGCACCTCCACGTCCACTTTGCAGTGGAATGATAGGGAACCCAGTCCCTATCATCTCATTTCTACAGCTGAGTAAACTGGAGCAATGTGAAATAAAGTGTCTTGCTCAAGGAAACAACACATCACCCGGTCTGAGAATTGAACTCACAACCTTTCGATTGCAAGGCCAATGCTCTAACCACTAAGCCATGTATGTATATGTATATATATGTGTATATATTTGTATATGTGTATGTACCATTATGTATGTTTGTTGTGTGTGTGCGTGTATGTGTGTGTAAGTGGGCAAGTGTGTGAATGTGTTTGTCAACACCTGGAATATATATTAAAAGAAAATTCACAATAGGGGAAAGCACCCAACACTTGAATCTGTTGATGGAACCCTTTCTGCCTTTGTCACCCTTATTTCAGCCTTAAAGAATTTCCCTTTTCTTTAAACCATTGAACCCCACCCATCCTGTAGACACCTGTCTTACAGCCATTGTTAGTCTAAGTGATAAACTAGGATTGGAATTCCAAACATGATTTTTTTTACAGTATTCTTCCTGCCTTTGTTATTACTATAGCTTTAAAGAATTAGCTTTTAATGAGCTCCCTTTTCTTTAAATCCTTCAACCAATGACCTCCACCCATCCCAACCCCCACCCTCTCCTACCACCAGAAAAGAAAAGATATAAATACCACTACTTGGACAGGCAGCTCCCTGATGATTTCTCATGAATGAAACAGTTCTAGTCCTGTAGAAGCTCTTCTATATTAAAACTTTTATAACCTCCCGCCAGAATTTTAGAATATAAAAATCGAATGAAATATGTAGCAAGTTGGCGAGAATGTTGTAACAGGCATGAAAATTACGACAAAAGAATGTTTGCAAAAATCAATGAAACCACCTGCATTCATTCTCTGGAACACACTTTCTTTCCTGCTGTCATGTGATTGCACACCTGTGAACTATATTTTGTACATTTGAACTTTGAGCTCTTCTCTTACTTTATTACATTGTATCTTTGGGTGATGGATAGATAGATGTCCAGTCGTTCTCTGGCCAAGAGCGGTTGGCTACCTTGATATCTATCATTGATTTTTGCAAACATTCTTTTGTCGTAATTTTCATGCCTGTTACAACATTCTCGCCAACTTGCTACATATTTCATTCGATTTTTATATTCTAAAATTCTGGCGGGAGGTTATGTAGCAGTTGCCTCCCTTGTTGTGACACTCACAACACCATCTAGACAGGAAGTAGAACCTTTTCTGTAACTTCCGGTCAGAACCCTATAAAACTAACAACTTTAAGTTCTCACTCTCTCATTTGCCCTACCGGCGCCTGGCCTTCGCCAGGCGTCTTCTGCAGCCGCGTTTGCCTGGCAATCAAAACGGTAACTACTAACTTTGCTTCATTCTTTCGTTTATTCATTGACATGTCAAATATACTGTTAAATTGTTGATTAAATATTATCCACACAAACGATGTCTCCTTGTTACATTCATACACACCAAGTTCACCGCTATACATATATATATAAATAAATAACATTACAAATATGTTTTATATATATATATACATAAATAACATTACAAATATGTTTTATAATTGCTATACAAGATATAATTAGATTAATTAAAGTTATAATTAAGATAACAGGTAGTTGTTGACCATTTTTCCCCGTTCTTAAATAACACCGGTGTCATACGTTAAAAGTCCCTGACATAATTTAATACCTTCAGAAAGACTTTCAGTTATATCAATTCACTCCATCAATTGTATCCAACCCCTGGTAAAACAAACAACATCTCCCAGTAAAATATTTATTACGTATTAACGAGTGAGTCTCTTACCTGGTTACTTCACCTAGTAGAAATAGCAGCCAAATAACCCTCTAGCTCTAAATAAACATCGGCCATATTCTGCAGTTTAGTCACACATAAACACACACACATGTATGTATATATACATACACACACACACACACACATATATATATATATATATATATATATATATATATATATATATATATATATATATATATATATATATTGTTATACTTGGGGAGGGTCATATTTGTGTAATATTGCCAGAATTAATAACAGAACACACTGTTTGGTTGGTTTTCGCTTCTCGCTTCTGTGTCTTTTATATCGGTAATCTAACTTACTCGGTCCTCAATGTTGCCATTGACTGACCGACGGTCAAAAATAATACAGATACAATATAGACACAAACACATATATATAGTTTATCATAAATCTTTCGTTGCACATCTGCAACATCGTCAGTGGTGTTATATCTTCCTCCTGTTGTACTGTATGTCTACGCCATTTTTATTCAGTCTGTCTATATATTTATTTATTTATTTGCTTGTTTGTTTATTTTATTTTGTCTTCTTTGCGCATGCATTTGCGTGTGTGTATAGTGTTTTGTTGACTAGTGTGTGTTTATGTGCTTGTTGTTATTGTGCTTGTGTATGTATTTATTTATTTATTTATTTTATTTTATTTACTTATTTATACTTCTCTTAGGTCAGTGTTGTTTGTTTGGGTGTTGTTGTTATTCCATTCATTCTTTCTGTTTAACTTTGGTCTTCTAATTTCTATTTCACTGGCCTCTCTGATTTGCCTATCTGCTGGGTCATTTCTATGTTTAGATATTATTCTAATTTCTATGTTACCGTCATGTTGTTGTCTAGCATGTTCGTATAGTACTGACCCGTTTTTTCGTCCTTTTAGTTCCCCCCAGTGTTGGTCTATCCTTTCACCTATGCTACGAGCTGTCTCACCTATGTATGTTGTTGTCATGTTTCTGCAAGTACCCTCTGTACATCTTATGCTATAGACTACGTTTCTAGTTTTACAGTTTATCCGGGGGTTCACCTTACATATGATACATTTCCTATTAGTACAGTGGGTTTTCTTAAAAGGGAAGGTTTTGCTGATCAGGGATTTTATGGTGGTTCCTGGCTTTTCTACCACCTTTATTTTCAAGTGGGTCTTTCTCAGGGCCTTTCTACACTGGTTAGCTAATTTCCCTCCAGGGGTGGCGTCCACAAACATGACACTCTGGTATCTCTGGTTGTCGTACCATGAGGTGGCTTTCCCTATCTTATGTCTAGCCCTATCTAAGCTATTCCATGATTTGCTCCTGTATAATGGGCAAATTCCTTTCATGTCCAGTTCTATGAGGGTCTTATACTTTTCCATGGCTCCTTCGTATACTCTGACTCTGTCTCTTTGGTTGTAGCCAGAGAACTGCATGCGGTTGATGAAGTGTTAGATGTGTCTTTCCATTTCTGTTGGGTCGCACATTCGGGACACATTCTTCATCACTCGTACCAAATCTGCGATCAGAATATTAAACTTAGCACTACTGGACATTGCTGAGTTTTTGAGTATCAGGTATTTGGAGGCCATGGGTTTAGCATAGTGTGAGTGGAGAATTTGGGCTCTCTCGTCTATAGTGTTAATCCAGAGTTCTGTGTCTAATACAGGTAGTCTATTGTTAGGGTGTTTGGAAGGGAAGTCGATAGTTACAGTTATACTCTGGTGTATGGAATTAGCTATCTGCTGGATGCTTTCCATCGTGCTACGTTCTAAATCAAACTTGTTAGTGCTCTCTAGTGGGGGTGTTCTTATAACTATATTGATATCGTCTACATGATGAGGTCTATGGAGCTCTCATTAAGGAGATCTTTAAGTCTCCTTTCCCACCATACCATGAAAAGGTTGGCAACATCACCAGCTATGCTGACGCCGATGACTGCTCCCTCATTTTGGGTGTAGATCTTCTCGTTGAACTTAAATATGTGGCCCTTTAGGGTAGTTTTGATACTAGCCCCTATTGCATGTGCGACCATTTTTCTTACCTGATCATTGTTTTGGCGGGTCCGTATAGCTTTGGTCCACCCAATCCACCTTCCCATGGGAGTCTTTTTTGCCATTGAGGTTATGGTAGGGGGTCTACCTCTTATAGGTCTACTGGGGCAGAAACATCTAAGGTCATGGCTGTCTAGGTCGTCAGTGTCGTAGGTAAGTCTAAGTAGGAGGCCCAGTTCGTCTGTGTCGACGTCGCAGAACTCCACCTCACTCTCAATGATCATCTCCACACATCTTTTCACAGCAAAATCAATGTTAATGGATGGGTACAGTGACATCACATCCATGCTGCCTATTATGCAGTTGGATAGGCTCATGTTTTTGTTGCACTCATTGATTCTGCTGAGGAGGTCCTCTGTACTGTCACATACATCTGGGGACATCTTGATTATGGGGCGTATAACCATTGAGAGGAAGTAGGAGATCCTATAGTTGCTAGCTATATTAGCTCCGCATACGGGTCTTGTTGGTGGTCCTGTTGTCGGGTCGTCGACTGTCTTGTGGTCTTTGCGGAGCCCATACAAGGGTGGTATGCCATTGTTAGACGCCTGGAAGTTGTTGGCAGTGCGTCTGCTTGGCTTTAGGATGTCAGTCTACATCATCATTGAGGATTTTCTCTCTCCCATCGTGTGTTTGTTGTGCAATTTCGCTCGTGTTGGTGATGTGGGGTTGCATAGCCTCGATGTAGTTCGGCATGCTATCTATTGACATCCTACCAGACTTATCCGTGGGTAGACATACTACCTCACCATCCCTTGTGCGCTGCTTGAGGCTAACCAAGCCTTCTACAGGTTTTCTCCCAAGTTGTTGGGCCTCTGGTCTGCTCTGTCTCTTAGTATACCTGTCTACTATTTGTCTAATCTTATTTCTAGCTATGGTGAACTGTGCCTCTGTCTCGTCATCTATTTGTTGTGGTATGCAAACTCTTTTATTAAAGGGTAACCTCGTAGGATAGATATTATCCATCTTATATGTTTTGTCAGCTGGGTTGAAAAATAGTTTCTCTAAGGGGTTGTCATTATATCTATCGTCATAGTTGTGTGTGTTGCTATTATTGTTATCATGGTGGTTGTTTTTGTTTCTATCATTAGCATTATTATTATTGTTATGATTGCTAGATGTATTGTTGTTTACTTCACCGTTATTGTTGTTGTTGTTACTGTTATTTCTACCATTGTGGTTGTTACTTTTATTATGTTTCTTGTTTTTGTTGTGTCTATCATTGATGTTGCTACATGTACTATTTCCATTATTACCACTGTGGTTATTGTTGTTGTTGTTCGTATTGTTGCCGTTATTACTACTGTGGTCGCTGCTGCTGTGTCTGTGGTTAATGTTTCTATTATTATTATTATTGTGGTTGTTGTTGTTCTGTCTATCGCTAGTATTATTACCATTATCACTATTTCTCACTTTCCTGCTATTGTTATAGTTATGGCTGTTATTTCTATACTCAGAGTTATTGTTTATATTACTACTACCGTTATTATTGTTGTTGTTGTTTACCTTTGCATTCCAACGTATTTTTGTGAAACACTTTTCCAGCTCCGTTTTGCATTCCATAGGGTTAATCTTTTTGTAAATGGCAAATTTTGGTGGTAGCCGCAGGATTTGTTGTTCTTGTTCACTGATTAAAGTGTTCCCATAGATATTTACTGTGTGGTCATTGGTAAATTCTTCCGGTAGTTTTACATCAGTCATACGGATATTGTCGATGTTATCTGGGTATTTTTGAGAATATTCGATTTTCCTTTCTTGTAGTTTTTTCTTATTCATCCATTCTAATTTCTTATTGAAATGCCTATTGCATTCGTTTCGAGCGTATTTCGTTTCACGTCGGATGACGCTCATGAAGTTATCTCTCTCGTTTGCTGTGATGAGATTTCGGATTTCCTTACCGTTAATGCGTTTCTGTCTGTAAAGTGCGTTGACTTTTGTGTATGTTGTTCTTTTCATATTAACTGTTATTGTGTGTTTTAGTCGTTCGGCTTGTGTTTTGTTCAATAATAAATTATTTACTTGTTTTGATATGTTTGTTGTGTATGTTTTGGAGGAAACACAGTGTTTTAAGAAGCGGATTTGTTCTGTTGTTATTGTAGTTTTTATATAACAGAAAACAGTGTCTTTCAATAACCTTTCAGCTTGGCACAAGCTAATGCCATAGCGGCGGTGAATTAGTTTTGCAAGGTTTTTTATATGAAATCGTGTGTCGAAACAAATATTGTTATACTTGGGGAGGGTCATATTTGTGTAATATTGCCATGACCTTAGATGTTTCTGCCCCAGTAGACCTATAAGAGGTAGACCCCCCCACCATAACCTCAATGGCAAAAAAAGACTCCCATGAGAAGGTGGATTGGGTGGACCAAAGCTATACGAACCACCCAAAACAATGATCAGGTAAGAAAAATGGTCGCACATGCAATAGGGGCTAGTATCAAAACTACCCTAAAGGGCCACATATTTAAGTTCAACGAGAAGATCTACACCCAAAATGAGGGAGCAGTCATCGGCGTCAGCATAGCTGGTGATGTTGCCAACCTTTTCATGGTATGGTGGGAAAGGAGACTTAAAGATCTCCTTAATAAGAGCTCCATAGACCTCATCATGTAGACGATATCAATATAGTTATAAGAACACCCCCACTAGAGAGCACTGACAAGTTTGATTTAGAACGTAGCACGATGGAAAGCATCCAGCAGATAGCTAATTCCATACACCAGAGTATAACTGTAACTATCGACTTCCCTTCCAAACACCCTAACAATAGACTACCTGTATTAGACACAGAACTCTGGATTAACACTATAGACGAGAGAGCCCAAATTCTCCACTCACACTATGCTAAACCCATGGCCTCCAAATACCTGATACTCAAAAACTCAGCAATGTCCAGTAGTGCTAAGTTTAATATTCTGATCGCAGATTTGGTACGAGTGATGAAGAATGTGTCCCGAATGTGCGACCCAACAGAAATGGAAAGACACATCCAACACTTCATCAACCGCATGCAGTTCTCTGGCTACAACCAAAGAGACAGAGTCAGAGTATACGAAGGAGCCATGAAAAGTATAAGACCCTCATAGAACTGGACATGAAAGGAATTTGCCCATTATACAGGAGCAAATCATGGAATAGCTTAGATAGGGCTAGACATAAGATAGGGAAAGCCACCTCATGGTACGACAACCAGAGATACCAGAGTGTCATGTTTGTGGACGCCACCCCTGGAGGGAAATTAGCTAACCAGTGTAGAAAGGCCCTGAGAAAGACCCACTTAAAAATAAAGGTGGTAGAAAAGCCAGGAACCACCATAAAATCCCTGATCAGCAAAACCTACCTTTTTAAGAAAACCCACTGTACTAATAGGAAATGTATCATATGTAAGGTGAAACCCCGGATAAACTGTAAAACTAGAAACGTAGTCAATAGCATAAGATGTACAGAGGGTACTTGCAGAAACATGACAACAACATACATAGGTGAGACAGCTCGTAGCATAGGTGAAAGGATAGACCAACATTGGGGGAACTAAAAGGACGAAAAAACGGGTCAGTACTATACGAACATGCTAGACAACAACATGACGGTAACATAGACAACATAGAAATTAGAATAATATCTAAACATAGAAATGACCCAGCAGATAGGCAAATCAGAGAAGCCAGTGAAATAGAAATTAGAAGACCAAGGCTAAACAGAAAGAATGAATGGAATAACAACAACACCCAAACAAACAACACTGACCTAAGAGAAGTATAAATAAGTAAATAAAATAAAATAAATAAATAAATACATACACAAGCACAATAACAACAAGCACATAAACACACACTAGTCAACAAAACACTATACACACACGCAAATGCATGCGCAAAGAAGACAAAATAAAATAAACAAACAAGCAAATAAATAAATAAATATATAGACAGACTGAATAAAAATGGCGTAGACATACAGTACAACAGGAGGAAGATATAACACCACTGACGATGTTGCAGATGTGCAACGAAAGATTTATGATAAACTATATATATGTGTTTGTGTCTATATTGTATCTGTATTATTTTTGACCGTCGGTCAGTCAATGGCGACATTGAGGACCGAGTAAGTTAGATTACCGATATAAAAGACACAGAAGCGAGAAGCGAAAACCAACCAAACAGTGAGTGTGTTCTGTTATTAATTCTGGCAATATTACACAAATATGACCCTCCCCAAGTATAACAATATTTGTTTCGACACACGATTTCATATAAAAAAACCTCGCAAAACTAATTCACCGCCGCTATATATATATATATACAGAAACGTGATGGTCACAGCTGGAACAACTTTAAATAAAGGATTATTCAATCATACTAAGGCGAGATTTATATAAAGCTAAAGTGGAGTTATCTCCCCTGGTAGTTTACTAAATCACGTGGTCTGTGTGTCATCATCCTTATCACTGTTTAACGCCACGCTAGCATGGGTCAGACTAATTGCCCTATTGTGGGATCAGATGACTGTGTCATGCTCATACAGAACTGTTTCTAGCTTGGTCTCTACGTCTTCCCTTTTAACATCAACCACATTTTCACTGTGGAGACTGAGTGTTTTTATCGTGGCTCCAAAACGACAACTTTACAGAGTGAACTGGGCGCTTTTTGTCGTGTTACCAACGTGACCAGATTACAGTATGGAGTCGGCGCCTTTTGTCGTAGCACCAAAATGACCAAATTACAGTGTGGACTGGGAACGTTTTATCACGTCAACAACACGACCACTTTACTGTGTCGGCTTGACGCTTTCCATCTTGTCACCAAGTTTGGGGTGTGCGTATATTGTGGTGTCACCATCACGATAGTGGGGTCTAGACGTTTGTGTCGCTACCAAACCTACCCTACAGGGTGGACTGGGTTCTTTTGACATGTCCCCAACATGATCATCTTAAAGTACAGACTGGGTGTTCTTTGTTGTGTCACCAACCACCAGTCCACCCTACAGGGCAGACCTAGCTCCTTCTATTGTGCCCCAACGTGACCCCTTACACTGGGTACTTATGTCATCAATGTGACCCCCTGGAGGGAGGACTCTATGCCCTTTTGTCATGTTACCTACAGAGCTTTTATTCGTAGCACCAGCATGAGCCCCTAACATGATGGACTAGGGGACTTTTCCGTATCACCAGCATGTCCCCTTTAGAGGGTGGACTGAGAACTTTTAGCCGTTTCAGCAGCATTGTAGGAGAGTGTGGTCAGCTTTCAACACTTGTATACATGGGTTGGTCAAGAGGGGTGCATCAGACGTGGAGAGTGTGGTGGGGATGGGGCTTGCATGTGTGTAGGGTGGGGATTGGAGAGGTATGTCTAGGGTGGGGTATTTAGCTGGTGAAGGGTGGAGTGTTAAGACGTGGGACGAGTATGGAAGAAGGAGAGGAAGAGGTGGTGTATGCTAGAAACCACTAGATGTTGCTTTATCCTGTGTACATAGGAAGGCAGGTCTTCTGCAGTACAGCAAAACTCCAGAGATCATCCATTGGGGCATGTAAGCTTCATTTCTTTCCAATATTTATAGGTCCTCTACACACAGAAACCAGGACTCAATACCATGCAGATTTGCTGTTCATATACACACATCAATCAATATGTCCTTCATTATGAGTGGAAACAACTTTTGTAGCTAACAGCAGTAGCTCCCTGAACTTTCTCCATCCAGTTCTCATTCTGGCAGTTGTATTTTCAGAACACCCACCACCACTGCTAATTTTGTCATCCAGGTAACAGAAGCTATCAACTGCTTCTACATAACTCTCACAGAATTTAATAGAGCTTGTTACCTGTCAGCATTCGCTGCTTACTGCTCCTGGCCAGATATAAAACCTATGTACTTAGCTAGCCTACTTGAGATCTCACTACATCTCTTGTGTCCCCATAGTATACATTTAGGACAGGGTGGAATTTCTACCTACCCTTTACATACACACTGAGTAAGGCCATTTCTCTGAGGAGATCTGGACCTTGTTTTCTTTTCTACATACAAGGACTTTAGTCTTTGCCAATTTGACTTTAATACATTTTTATTCCAGGTTGTGCTACTAGGGCAGGAATTGTCCTCTACTTCTGCTATAGATTCAGCTATGATAGTTCAATCATCAGCATCCTGTTTTAAATTATTCTGATATAGCCAGGGGAATAAACAGGAGAAGGGCTAAGGACAGGGCCTTGATGGACCCCAACTTGCAAGTGAAACTCCTCACTATAGTCATTAATTTTAACTTTACTGATATCACCTGTATACATGGCTTATATCACCCTCTCAGATTATCCCATAGAACTTCCTAATTTACCTCTATATTATATGTCCCTAACTCCTCTTCCTTACTGTTTTAGATGTAATAGTAGGATGTCTCTGAATTTGTTACTTACAGAGAGTTACAGTTCTTCCTTCTCTAGACTGGGCCTCTTAACCCTTACTTTAGGGTCACTGACAACTAGTCTATGTTTGGAGGTACATTCTTCCCCGGGACAGGCATTACAACCATTTGCCTGTCCCGTTTTCTGGAGGATAAAGTCTATTTGGTATGTATGCCCCCCTGTGCCATATATCTAGCTTCCATATACACCAGGGAATTTGTCATGATGTTTCTCAACTCACTCTAACTATCTTCATTACCTGGTCTACCTATCAATATAAACATTAAGACAGGTATGTGGAATTACATACTCACAATTATCTCACGTTATTATGTGAATTTCATGAGTCGTTAGAATGTCTGATAGAATACTTTGCAGTATTTGTTTCAGCTCTCTACTCTCTCAGTTCAAATCTCACCTAGGTCGACTTCTCCTTTCATCCATTTGAGGTCAATAAACAAAGGTACCAGTCTAATACTGGGGTCGACTCTTCCTCTTTATCTCTTTCTCATTCAATCTCAATAATTCTCTGGAAGAAATTTGTTGTATTCAGACCTGGAGAGGAGATGGGTCCTGGAAGGTTATAAAATACCCTAGAAATAACCTATGTCAATAGGTTGCTACTACGACTCCCTCAGGAGTTACAGGTCCATTCATACATACTAGTAACATCAGAGATCAATTGGAAGCCCATGCTTTACCCCAGGTGATGGAAGGACCCTCAATTACACACAGTACCAGGAAATGTTGTTGTTGGCAAACAAAAGGCAGAAACTTCTGGCATAGATTTAAAATTAATTCAAAAAGTCAAGCATAGATCAGAGAAAGATTTTAATTTCAAATGAAAATATATTTATAAAAATGGCCAGCAATGTTTGGAGTCTATCAAACTGCCAAGTATTCACATTTGATATTGGTGGAAAATAAGTTTAGATTTGTAAGAGGAAGGATGTCTCATATTTCATAGTTGAAAACTTTCCTTCCTCTCTATGTTTGTGTCTAAGTAACTGTTAGAGAAACAACATTTCCCACATATTTCACTGTGTAAAAGGTTTTTCACAAGTGTGTGTTATTTTGTGTGTATTCTATTCACTGTTACTAATGAAAGATTCCCACATATTTCACAGTGATAGGGTTTCTCTCCAGTGTGTGTTATTTTGTGTTTATTATATTCACTGTTACTAATGAAAGATTCCCACATATTTCACAGTGATAGGGTTTCTCTCCAGTGTGGTTTATTTTATGTTCAATTAAATGATTGTTCAGAACAAAAGATTTCTCACATATTTTACATTGATAGAGATTTTCTCCAGTGTGTGTTCCCGTATGTACAGTTAAATTACTGTTAGAAGTAAAAGACTTCCCACATATTTCATAATGGAAGTGTGTGTCTTTAGTGTAATCTAATTATATCTTGTCAGCTTTTATTATTTCATCGCAAGCTTTCCTAGGTCTTCTTTCATAGTTAACCAGTTTGATGACCCTGTATATTTTTATACAGCTGTCATCTTCCATATACATCACATGTCCAAACCACCACAATCTCCTCCCCTATACACTGGATCTGACCTCTCTTATGCCTAGTTTCTCTCTCAGTTTATTAATGCTTGTTGTTCATGCACACTATTACACATCTATCAGATCCTGTAAACTTCATTTCTTTCCAGTCTTTATAGGTCCTCTGAATATATTGCCCTGGTCTCACTTCAATGTAACATTGCAGTTCGTACACAGACTTCATACAATCTGCCTTTCACTTTCAGGGGAAATCATTTTGTAGGCAGCAGTAGTAGTAGCTCCCTAACCTTTTTCCATCCCATTCTCACTCAGGCTACTGTACCTTCAGAACACCCACCTCCACTGTTAATTTGGTCATTTATTAACAGAAACTATGAACCGGTTTCTACAGAGCCTTCTGGACATTTAACCCTTTAGCATTTAAACGGGCCATACCTAGCCAGAATACTCTCACATCTTTCTGTTCAAACCAGCCATAACTGGCCCCTCATACCGACATTAAGGTATTGTTCTCAATATAAATAATATCAAAATCTCATATATTCGATATTATGTGAGATAATTATGTAAGATAAAGCCTTTATCACAAAGATACAATAGTATATATAGAGTAATGTAAATGCTAAAGGGTTAAAGTAGCTTATTTTTTTGTGAGCTCTTGCTACTTATTGCTCTTGTGCATCAAGCACATACAAAACTTACATTCTTTTACTAACCTCACTCAGATCCAACTGCATCTCTTGTTTATCCATAGTTTGGAATTTCTACCTACTCCTTTCCTTTAGACTGAGCAAAGCCATTTTCTTGAGGGGATATAGACCCTGTTTTCTTTTCTATTTTGCCAAGTTAACTTTAAAACATTTTCATTCTAGGCCATGCTTCTAAGTTTGGAATTTCTCCTCTAATTTTACCATAGATTAAGCTACAAGGGTTCAATCATGTGCATACAGGAGTTCCCATGGACAGCCAGTCTTAAACTCTTATGTAATAGCCTGCAGGATGATAATAAACAGAAGAGGGTTAATAACAGAGCCCTGATAGACTTGCTCACTCAACTCCTCACTATAGCCATCATTCATTTTAACCTTACTGACTGTTCCTCCATACATGGCTTTTACTGCTCTCACAAGCCACTCATATACCCCTAGTTTTCTAAGTTACACACCAGATTATGGAACAGGGAAGTCTCACAGAAGCTCTCTCTGGGTCAACAAATGCCAAGTAGAGGGGCTTATTTTAGCTAGGTACTGCTCTTGCAGTTGCCACACAAGGAAGAGGACATTAGTGGTACTTTTACCAGGCAAAAATCCAAACTTCATCTCATCTAGGTTAACTTGGTCCCTAATCAGCTGTGTTATAACGCTAACATCTTCATGAAGTGTTCCATCTAATGTCTCTATAGTTTTCTAGCTCTAGTACATCTCCTTTGCCCTTGTAGCAGTTGATGATGATGATACTACACCATTTATTTGGTATGACACCATTTTGTATTACTTGCTTTACAATACCAGTGGTTAAGATGTGACCCACCATCCCAGATACTTTCAGTATATCAGCAACAATCACCAATGGACAAGATACTTTCTCTGTCTTCATATCCTTAATTACCTTACTATGCTACTGCTTACTTGTATGGCTGGAACCTCTGTTGGGCCCACTTTCCGTAGACTATCTTCCTCCCATGCATACTCCTCATTCAGTAATCTTTCATAAAGGCATTTCCATGTTACAAAGATTGGCTGAAAAGTTCATAGACTATCAATGATAGCATGATGCTAGAGCTGTGAAATCTTGCCTGCATTAATTTCAACTCTTCTTATTAATAACTGCATTGTTTCCTTCCAGTGACTATGTTGAAAAATAAACTTCATTTGGTCATTCCACGAGAGTATCTTGGTCTGCCTATGAACTTTTCAGCTGACCCTATTCAGGGTCAGTGCCCCATTATCATCCTGGACACACTTTACCCCAACATCACAATTTTCCCTCACAATCCTGAACATCTCATGTATTTCGTCCTCACATCATAAAACCAGCTGAAATTATATATTCTCTGCTTCCCTCCTTGCAAAGAATACTTCTTGCCTAGCTTCCTGGTAGTGTACCCACCAGCTTCCCCCATTCTGCCATTATTCTATGCCTGTCTCTTGGCCTTAACTGTCTCATCTACCCTAGTGTTTCACCAGCAAGTTACTCTCCTTCTCCCTGAAGCCCTGCTCCAGCCACAGATCTAGTTTGACACCTTCAGCAAAGTTTCTTTCAGGAACTCCCACTGTTCCCCTATATTGTATGTTTCTATTTGTTCTTCCTTACTGTTGTAAAGATCAAACAAAATATCTCTAAATTTAGAACTGGCTGAGGGGTCCTTTAACTTCCGTATCCTTCTCCTCCAGGTTGCCCTCAGTCTTCAAGTTCATCTAAGTCTATGAAGTCACTAACTACTGAGTTATGTTGGGAGGTGCATTCTTCCCCAGGGGTGGGGATTATGTGTTTACCAATGTCACTATCTCATCTTCTGGTGAGGATAAAAATCTGACTGGCATGCTCACCTGATCAATAGGTGTTGAAGTGGTTGTCAGGTAAATATATATATATTTATTAAAATAACAGATTAAAATTTAAGCAAAGAATCGCTGTTTTCACCCTTATCGAGCCCTCTTTGGATTTTAGTCTTCAAATTTATTATTGTTTCCGTTCATTGCCAGAGAACGTCTCTTTGAACTACCTAATAGAATATTAGTCCTCGACTTCTTTTATACCATAAACGTGGTTTTGCCTTTGCGTGTAATTGTTTTCACTGCTCCAAATAATGACGTATTATATTTGTTTTTTCCCGTTCTTTGCCAGGGAACGTTTCCACGAACCAAAGTATCGTCTTCCTGTCTTCCTCCAGTTGCAACGTTTTTTGAAATATTCACTTCTGCGTTTACAGATTGACTTTGTTAGTTTCAGAAGATCCCGTTAAGGGTGAAAGCAGCGATTCTTTGCTTAAACTTTAATCTGTTATTTCAATAAATATATATATATATATATTTAACTGTTTGTAACTCTTTATAATTTATACACAGTAATATATACACACATATACACAGTGTATTTCCTATCTGTCCTGTGCTACAATAAGAAGTTAACTTTCCTATCACAAGGTCCTGGGTTCTAACCCTACATTAGTCCCTGGAAATAGTTATTTCTCCAAAGTTACTCATACATTTAATCCTCTATATCAAATGTTAAACATTTATGTAATTATATCCTAGAAATAAATCATTAAAATATCATTCTTACTGTTAATCACTTCCATGTTAATCAACATAAACTATAGGGTTTCTCTTACTCACGCTATCAATTTTATTCACCGCCCAAGAGCGAGTTCAACTCCCAACAGAAGAAATTATATATTTTATATTACTGTCGTGAGGTAAGTTGAAGATTGATAATACACCCTATTTTTACCTCCGCCAAATAGGTATTGCTTTACCCTCGCATAGTTTTTTTTTTTTTTTTGTTACAAGTTTTTATTTATGACAAACATCATCCCTAACCACTTTCTCATACCAGCTAGGTGTTCGTCATAATTATTGAAGCAACCATTCTTAAAAATGGAAGATAGAATAACTCAACAAAGAGCGGCAGCGACAGAGCAACAAAGAAGACAATGAAAATGGTTACGAGCAGACGAGAGGCAAGCAATCCATGACTGTAATCGAGAGCAAATACAAGAAAGGAGGAATGATATGAGCCAAGAGAAGCTTCTCTACAGAATAGAAGTGGAGACCATGATAGAAGAAATAACATGAATCCAGAGGAGAGAGAAACTTATCTACAGAATAGAAGAAGTGGAGCTCATGACAGAAGAAATAACAGGAATCCAGAGGAGAGAGAAGCTTCTCTACAGAATAGAAGAAGTGGAGATCATGACAGAAGAAATAACAGGAATCCAGAGGAGAGAGAAGCTTATCTACAGAATAGAAGAAGTGGAGATCATGATAGAAGAAATAACATGAATCCAGAGGAAAAAAAACACAGGCATAAAATTTATAAGCAATGTTTCGACATTCCTTATGATCCGATGATTCCAGACTTCTCTCTGGAAGAAACAATTGTCAGCAAATAAATGTTCTAAACTAAAATTTGATCATTTTAACACTTTGTATCTCGGCTCTGTAAAACACTTGAAAACTTGCATTGAGCCTTTTGTCATACCGGTAACCTTCCAGATCATTATATGGAAGGTCATCTTCAGAGGTTAAGAGAAAGAAAATACAGCGATCTGAAGAAAGTGAATAAGTTCGGCATGTCCGTCTAGCTGCTAACAGAACCCAAACAGCTTTAGCAAGAGCACACAGTTTGGATGAACGGGAACAAAGGACTGCTGCTACTCGAGAACAACAAATTAAGGAACAGCACAAATCAGACGAAATGCTAATCAAGCACATCGTTCTACTGCCTGAGCAGGAGAACAAGCCACAAGTAGAATAAACTGGCTGATGGGAGCTTTTTCTGATGATCCCCAAAAGGACTACAGCAGTAATCCACAAAAGAACATTGGGAAAATGAACAAATGCTGCCAGTATTGTGGTGCCAAGAAGTGGGCAGCAGAAACGCCAAGTCTATGCTGCTCAAAAGGCAAAGTGGGCCTTAAAACAATACAAGAACCTTCTGAATGTCTGAAGAATCTGCTCTTTCAGCATACACCAGAAGCACGACACTTCAATAAATACATCATAAAATATAATTCTGCCTTTCAAATGACATCTTTTGAGGTTGACAGGAATGTGACTGACTTTAGATTCTGTACAACTTATAAAATTCAGGGACAGTGTTACCACTTAATGGGTGGCCTTCTGCCACTTTCACAGGAGCCTCACAAATTTGTGCAGGTTTACTTGATGGGTGGAAATGAAACACAGGCACAACAAAGATGTACCAATGTCCATGGTGGATTGCAGTTCTACATAGTCATAAAGTTACAAGAAATGCTTCACCAACATCACATGTACGTCAGTGTATTTAAATATGCACTGAAGCATATGATAAACACCAGAGATGTTAAAATCATCACTAGGGCAGACAAATGCCCAGCTTCAGAACATGAACGCAGACTCAATGCACCTGTCACTGATGAAGTTGCAATCATAATGGTTGATGAACAGCATGAATGACGTGACATTGTTTTGCAAAAACGAAGTGGACATTTGGAACAAATTTGTGAAACTCATAGAGCCTAAGATCCACTCCAATATCCGCTCATCTTTTGGAATGGTCAAGATGGATATCATTTTCAGCTACGGCAGATCAGCCCAGGAACGGGACAAGAAACTGGCCAATCAATCAGCTGCAAAGAATTCTATGCTTATCATTTCATGGTACGTGATCACTTCAACCAAGTTCTGCGATTCAAAGAAGTAACCAGCCACTTCATGGTGGACATGTATGCCAAAATTGAAATAGAAAGATTGGGTTTTCTGCGAAGGAATCAAACTAAGTTGAGGGCAGATAACTACATCCACTTTAGAGATGCCATCAATTCTGATGTTGACCCAAGAAATATTGGCCAGCCAGTCATGCTACCATCAAGCTTCATGGGAGGATCACATTACATGCATGAACGTACGCAAGATGCAATGGCCTATGTCAGAAAATTTGGTCGGCCAGATCTCTTCATTACATTTACATGCAATTCAAACTGGTTAGAAATATCAAATGAATTATTTCAAAATCAAAAACCAAAGGATCGACATGACTTCATTGCTTGGGTTTTCCATGAAAAGCAAAAAAAAAACTCATCTGGCTCCTAAAAGAAGGAAGAATCTTTGGTGAGATTAGTGCTTGGATGACCACTATTGAGTGGCAGAAGAGAGGTATCCTCACTCTCACACACTAATCTGGTGCAAGGAGAAGATAAGAACAGATGATGTTGATAAGATCATTTCAGCAGAGTTGCCTGATAAAGGTGGTGATCCAGAGCTCTTTGAAACCATCAAGTCCAAACTCATTCATGGTCCATGTGGAGTCATCAATCCAGCCTCACCCTGCATGAAAGATCAAAAAGGCAGCAAACATTATCCTAGAGCTTTTATTCGGGAAACTCGGACTGACAATAATGGATACCTCCTTTATCGTAGGCGTAGACCAGAACATGGAGGCAATACTGCAAGCCTAACAGTTCGAGGAGAGGAGCTGACCATAAACAATCAGTGGGTCGTCCCACACAACAAATTGTTGTGTAAACTTTTAAAAGCTCATATCAATGTTGAGTATTGCAGCTCCGTCAAGGCAATCCTATATGTCACAAAATATATCAACAAGGGCAGTGACATGGCTACCTTTATTACTGACAAAGAACTCAATGATGGTGGGTTGGATGAGGTGAAACGGTATCAAACAGGTCAATACATCTCCAGCAATGAAGCTATCTGGCGAATCTTTGGATTTGATATCCACCAAAGCCACCCAACAGTGGTCAACCTCGCAGTCCATCTGGAAAATGGACAGAGAGTGTACTTCACTGATATCACTGCTCATCAGTTGGCACAAGAATCACATGACACTACACTAACTGCTTTCTTTAAACTTTGCCAGAATGATGAATTTGCTCGATCCCTCCTATATGCTGAAGCCCCAACATACTACACCTGGACCAATTGCAAGGCCTGCAATCGAAGAAAACAGGGTCATTTAGTGGAAGGTCATGAAGTCAAGTCAAGTGATGCTATTGGGTGTGTTGACAATGTCCATCCCAACAACAGAGAATGTTTTTATTTATGGCTACTTCTGCATACTGTTCGAGGACCAACATCATTGGAGGATCTTAGGTGCTTCAGAGGAAGGGAGTGCGCAACATACCAAGAAGCATGTAAACAGCATGGACTCCTGCATGACAATGGACACTGGAAAAAGTGCCTAGAAGAAGCAGCAATCAATCAAGTAGCCAGTCAAATAAGACAATTATTTGCTATTATTCTCACAGCATGTGGAATTGATGAAGTTCATCTACTCTGGCAGGAGTATAAAAACAATATGTCGGACAACTATCTACACCTAGCCCGAAGATATGGCAATATGTATATGGAATATACCCCCAGGATTTACAATCAAGCTCTCTGTGACCTGTCCCATCGAGTTCAGGCAATGAATAGCATATTAGCTAACTGCGGGATGCCAGAGCCAGATGAAGAAATGGAGGTAGCACAAGACATTTTTCAGGAGACAAACTACGATATTCAAGCATTGCGTAAGTTTGTGGATTAAAATGAACCTCGATTGATGGATGACCAGAAATACGCCTACCACAACATCATCGAAAACATTCAAAATGACAGGGGACTTTTCTTCATCGATGCTCCTGCTCACAAGCAAGACATTCCTCATAAACCTCCTGATTGCAAAAGTTTGCCAAAAGCCACATATTGCCCTTGCTGTGGCCTCAAGTGGCATTGCAGCAACACTTCTGGATGGGGGAAGAACTTCACACTCCATGTTTAAGCTGCCCATAGATCTCACACAACATGAACAATCTTTTTGCAACATCAAGAAGAACTCACCCAAGGGCAAGCTTCTGCAAACATGCAAGATGATAATTTGGGATGAAGCTACTATGAGCCATAAAGGAGAAATTGAAGCTTTGGACCGGATGATAAGGGATCTGAGAGAAAATAGTTGCATAATGGGAGGAGTGACAATGGTTCTTGCTGGTGATTTCAGACAAACTCTGCCTGTAATTCTTCGAGGGACTCGAGCTGATCAGGTCAATGCCTGTCTGAAAACATCCTATGTCTGACCCCACTTTCAGCTGCTGAACCTTACAACCAACATGCGAGTGCACTTAACAAACAGTGAGTTTGCCATCCAACTACTTAAATTGGGAAATGGACTTCTTGAAAAGGACTCCAATGACCATATTCAGTTGTCATTTGGCCATATCATTGACACAGAACAAGAACTGATTGCCAGAGTATTTCCAAACATTCAGACCAGGCAATGTGATCCGAAATGGCTCTGTGAACGAGCAATCTTAGCACCTAAAAATGTTGCTGTGAAAGAAATCAACAGAAGGCTGCTGGAGATGTTACCGGGAGAGAAAATATGCTACAAATCAGTTGACACAATCACTTCTCAAGATCAGGTTGTAAACTATCCAACTGAGTTTAGGGTTGAATCTGGCAGATCCTGTCTTTTAACACAGTCAACTTTATGTTGGCACAACAAAGGTTGGAACACTGATTGTCTCTTTATTGTGGCACCACAGGGCAAAACCAAGAATGTTGTTTATCAAGAGGCTTTGGAATGAGCAATGTCATAATAAATCATTCAATGACAATACACACAGATCCTAATTCCTTAGTCATGTAGTTTGCAAGGAATTCTGTAGCCGCAAATTTACTGCATGGTGTTACTTTGGAAGAATATGCAAGCATTCCCGGGTACCTCTGCTATATGAAGTAGTATAAGTGAGAACTTTGTTGGGTAGAAATAGCAGCCAAATTTCCTTCAAATCCCACCTTTCCTTGGATTACAGAAATGAGTAAGTAAACACTTCATTCAATCATAAACCAGTGATAAATTTATGTTCTTATTTTATTTATGGTTTTTTAAAATAGTCTTTACATGTTGTTTGAATTTCAGATGTTCAGATTGAGCAAAAAAAAAAAAAGAAAGAAAGAAAGAAAACGTAAATAAAAAAAATCTAAATGTATTTTTTGGGTCATGCCCTTTTCAGTGACAACATACCTAATGATTCATCTATGAGTAAAGTATTATATATGCTGACTGTAATAGGGAGCAGTATTCAAAAAAATCACCACTGGAAAAAACATATTTTTATCTAGATGATTTACTTTGACCAAACGGCAATAAATATTCTGCTATACTTTGGTTAAAATTCAGCAATCATATTTGAATGGTCAAATATTTTGTAATGTGTGCCAAATATATTGAAACTTTCATATCACCAGGTAGCTCAGCTAAAATAAAAATGAAATTGTTATTGTTGTTGTTGCAATTTATATATTTATACTACTACTGCTGAGTTGTTACAACGTCTGATAATATTGGAGTTTTGGAGAGGAGATAGCTTGGATTTTATTTACCTATTGACACCCACGGACACACATATACATATTCACACACGGACACACACACATACATACAGACGCACACACACACAGACAGGCAGAGACACACACACAGACACATACAGACACACACACACACACACACATTCACAGACACAGACATACACACAGACAGGCAGACACACACACACACACACATATGAGCTTAACGGGACCAAAAAAGACATATACGACACTCGCATTCACTGGATGCAAATTACGTAACAACTGCTTGTGATGTATATATATATATATATATATATATATATATATATATATATATAAACATGGGACGAGCTGATAAATTCCGACCTCACACGCTTACACCTCTCCAAGACAATGTCACTGGACCGAGACCTTTGGCGGTACTCAGTAATAGAGAAGACCCGCCTTACCTAAATACAAAGTAAAAACCTACTACAGTCAGTAGGCATCTCTATCAAAACACACCCCCGTCCCACCACCTCCACCCCACCCACACCGCCCCTTTCAATGTAAAGTTATGTTGGTCCCACAACATCCAGGCCGAAACAAATGAGATCGTGTAGGTGTCACGACAAAAAACACACAGTCCACGCTGTAAATGTGGCCGTGTAGGCAACACGGTAAAAACCTCCCAGCCCCACACTGTAAATGTGGTTGGTGTTAGGAAGGGCATCCAGCTGTAGAAAACCCGCCAGACAGTCCACGCTGTAATGTGGCCATGTAGGCAACACGGTAAAAACCTCCCAGCCCCACACTGTAAATGTGGTTGGTGTTAGGAAGGGCATCCAACTGTAGAAAACCCGCCAGACAGTCCTATGCGAGCAAGACAACCACTCTTGCCTCAAGTGGGAAAACCCCCGTCCAAACCCATGCAAGCGTGGAACACGGACGCTAAACCTGATGATGATGATGATGATGATGATATACAATCAGTCTGAAGAAGACTGTCGTCATGTACCAACCTGCTCCGGATAAAGTTTTCAATGAACCCTCCATACACGTATACAGTCAAAAGCTGAAGGCTGCTGACACATTGTGTATTTGGGGAGTACTCTGAGTGTAACCTGCTCTCTGGATGCAGAAGCTGGTCTACGTGTTAGTAAGGCAAGTGAGTCATTTGGAAGGCTCAACGACCGTCTTTGTTGCATGCGAGGAATCACAATGAGGACCAAGGTGAGAGTGTATACTGCATGTGTACTGTCAGCTTTGCTGTATGCATGTGAGACATGGGTTGCCTACAAACGGAATATCCACAGACTGGAACAGTTTCACCAGTAGTGTCTCAGAAAGATGCTCGGTATCAAGTGACAGATGCATTGCATGTGAGTGATGTTGAGGTCCTTGAGAGAAGTGAGTGTCGGAGCATTGAGAGTATCATCCACCAACGGCGTTTGCGATGGACCAGACACCTCAGCAGAATGGAGGATGATCGAATCCCAAAACAACTCTTGTATGGCGAGCTTTGTGAGGGTAAGAGACCACCTCACAAGCCAAAGCTCCGAATCAAGGATTGTGTAAAGGACTCGTTGAAAAAAACTGGTTTGATGATGGCTGACTGGGAGATAGAAACTCTTGAAAGAGAAACTTGGCGTGGAATGGTGAATGATGGGGTCCATAATTTTGAGGACAGACGCATAGAGCACGAGAAGATCAAACGGGATGTGCGTAAGCAATGCCCTGGTGTATCTCTCGAAACTATCCGTGTCTCCATTGAATTGAAGTGCCCTGAGTGTGGAAACATTTTCTTGAGCCTATCTGGTCTCAGGAGCCACAGTCGCAGCCATGTTCAAAGAGAACCAGTGAAGTATGATCTCCACGGTGTTGTGAGGGTTCATGGGCAACCTGATGCAGGACCTCAAGCCAGGGAGATCCATAGTTGTCATCAGTGTATGAAGGAGTGCAAGTCTCTAGCAGGCTTGAAAAGCCATATCCGAGCGTCCCACATCTGAATCTGACAAGCGATTGCAATACTATTGGCAGAGTTTGCAGCCATTATATATGTGTGTGTGTGTGTGTGTGTGTGTGTGTGTGTGTGTGTGTTTGTGTGTGTGTGTATATTTATATATATACACATTGTATTATATGTGTTTTTATTTTCATTCTGAAAGAACTGTGAACAATTTGTAATGTTATTTAAACACCTGTAAATAAAACCAATTAAATATTTAACAGAACTACGCAGTTTAGCATACCTTCGTCTTCCTTCTACCTCCCTCGTCTTGCTTCATTGTGAGAAATTCTAGTTTCCTCTCTTAATTCATTTCTTCTTTCTTCTGTTAAATTTCCTCTGAACTCTTTTTCCTTATATCATTAATATTATTGTTGTTTAAGTTAGTTGTTGCATTGAAATGGTTATCACTATTATGCGTTGTATCAATATTGATAACGTAATTTTCTGAAGTGACTCTCTTGTAAAATAAATGTCTTATTTGCTTCCATGGACGAGAAAGGAGGGTAAGAAGAAATAAAAAAAAGTTTCGAGAAGAAAGAATAGTGGTCCATTTGTTCAAACAATGAAACACAACTTGTTACACAATTGTTATGTTGACGCTTATCAAACTTTCACCGAAAATCAAATTCACCGCCGTTCGTCTATCATTGCAGCATGTGGGTGTGTACGCACATGTATCATAAAGTCAATCATGTAATTATCTCCCCTTGGCAAACATAAACATCATATGGAGGAAGAGAGTGTGTGACATCTCAAGATAGACGTTGCAAAAGGTTTTGAGATAGATAAATAGATATGTAGGTAGATAGATAGATAGATTTCTTTATTGAACAACTTAGAAACAAATAATTGTTTATACTTTTGGTAATTCGCTGGTAATTCCCTAACAACACCAACCAAAATGGAAGAGTACTGAGAGACAGCCTGCTGCAGGCCAACGTGATAGCAACCAACCTAAGGTTTAGGATGAATCCGAGGAAGATGTGGACCTATATCTCAGATATGCACCTGTCCAAGTCCCAGATTGATTTCATTCTGGTGAGGAAAAAGTGGCAGAATAGTGTTCTGAACACAGAACCATACAACTATTTCAGTATACTGGGGCAGTGGCTTGTTATGAGTGAGGTCCGGGTGAGCTTAAGAAAGAGCAAGGCTAAGCTCCGGAGAGCAATCTATGACTGGTGAGCTTTCAAGGAAGATAAGCTACAGGAGAGGTTCACAGTAGAAGTGAGCAGCAGGTTCAATGCTTTGTGTGGAGATTGTGACGAAGAGGTACGGGTACTTCACCAATGCAGTGGTGGAAGCAAGTGAGACCCTGCTGCCGAGGAGAAAGAACAAGAGGAAGCATGTCAGCTCTGCAGACCCAACAGTGTCTGCAGTCAGAGAACAATGAAAGCTGCCAAGGACCAATTCTATCCTGATCCTATGGAGGAGAGGAAGGAGAATGTGGAGGTGATGAGGGAAGAACTCTGTACCACTTATACTGACGCCAGAGAGGAGGCACTGATAGAGAAGATCAGAAGTGTGGAGAGAGCGGTTGATAGGTCTGAATGTAAGAAGAGTTGGATGATCATCAATGAGATCACACGGAGGAAGAGAAGCTGTTCGAGTCAGATCCAGGGAACAGGGCCAAAGGATAGGAAAAGGCTGGACCATTTTAGGACCCTACTCGGAGAGCTGCCCTTCACAGCCAAGAACACTTGTATATATATATATATTTGAGGAGGCAGATAAAATAGACATTATATTGTCTCTTCAACTTTTAGATCGTCAATGGTTTCGAGAATTTAACTAAAATAAAAAATTAAATTAAATATAATTAAATAAGTAGGGGTTCTCTTTTTCAAAAAGATATAGAAGGAAAATTAAAAAAGATTAATATGACTCCTTATGTGTATCTCACAGGACAGGATTGAACCTCAGTCCTCGATTCAACCCACAGACCACAATTGAACACCGAGACCAGGATCTCACCATCCCTGGTACTAAATAAATCAACATTGAGGTTCTAAACTTTAATATATATATATATATATATTCCTTTGACATTTCTTAGAAAAAAAACTGAAAAAGTTTTGTGAGAGCCCCAATGTTTATTTATTTTATTTTATTTTATTTTTAAATAAAATTAATAAAATTAATTTTATTTTGAAAGTAGGTTTATAAATATTAATTTTCAGCAGACCTTTGTAGCAGTCTTGGCGGCTTAGTGGGAAGTACCAGAGATGGTGAGATCCTTGTTTGTAGGTTCAATCCTGGTCTGGGAGATCAATCGTTGCTGGGAGACACATGTAATGTGTCCTGTTAATCTTTTTTTAATTTTCCTTAGAAAAGACTGAAAATCTTTGGTGAGAACCCCAATGTCTATTTATCTAAATATAATTAAATAAGTAGGGGTTCTCTTTTTCAAAGAGATATAGAAAGAAAATTAAAAAAGATTAACATGACACCTTACATGTATCTCATGAACCTCAGTCCTCAATTCAACCCTCAGACCAGGATTGAATACCCAGAACAGGATCTCACCATCTCTGGTACTTCCCACTAAGCTACCGAAACTGACACAAAGATTTACTGAAAATTAATATTTATAAACCTACTTTCAAAATAAAATTAATTAAATTAAATTAAATTAAAAATAAAACGAAATAAATAGACATTGGGGTTCTAAACTTTAATATGTATCATCATTATCTATAAATTATCTATAAAAGGCAGATTTTTGTGTCTGTATGTATGTTTCAATTTTATACATTTACACAATTCCAAAAATATTGAATGAATAATTAAGCAGAATGTTTACAAATATTCTAACTTGGGTCATGGGCGATCTTATTGGGTAAAAAATGGCACAATTACGGAAAAATCGATTTATTTCAACAATGGAGGCACATGGCTTAGTGGTTAGAGCATTGGCCTTGCAATCGAAAGGTTGTGAGTTCAATTCTCAGACCGGGTGATGTGTTGTTTCCTTGAGCAAGAGACTTTATTTCACATTGCTCCAGTTTACTCAGCTGTAGAAATGAGATGATAGGGACTGGGGTCCCTATCATTCCACTGCAAAGTGGTCATGGAGGTGCCACGGCAAAAAAGCACCCAGCACTCACTGTAAATGAGGTTGGTGTTAGGAAGGACATCCAGCTGTAGAAATCATGCCAGAATCAGTTCCCGTCCCACCCTTGCAAGCAGGGAAAAGCGGACGTAAAATGAAATGATGATGATGATTTCTCCTCTCTCATATGATATACGTTTCCTATATCTACTCCCATTCATCACCTCCCCTTAAAATTGCTACCTTCTCTTATAAGTGTTTGTGAAAAAGAGAAACATTGAAAAAAAAACATATACACACATATATGTGGGTGCATACACACACATATATGTTGGTATGGTTACGATTGACGTCATAGAAACAGGAACGCGGGAATTTCAATCAATCAACGCATACACAGTTTGTTTTAGAAATAACAATAGCATATAATAATAAAGAGATCAGCCTTACACTTTCAAACTAAATTTTTCTGTATAAGTAACTTTAACCCTTTATTTTCGACATAAAAATACACACATACTTACAAATACCTGTAAAATTTTTTGGGGGGCCTTTCTTATCAATCTTTTTACATTCAATTATCAGCCTTATACTTTCAAAGTCAATTTTTATGTTGAAGTAACTTTCAACCTTTAATACATACATACATACATACATACATATACACACATACATACAAATACCTGTCACTTAATTTACACACACATCGGCCTTACACTTTCAAACTATATTTTTCTGTAGAAGTAACTTTAACCCTTTCTTTTCGACATAAAAATACACACATACATACAAATACCTGTACATTTTTTGGGGGGGAGCCTTTCTTATCAATCTTTTTACATTCAATTATCAGCCTTATACTTTCAAAGTCAATTTTTATGTTGAAGTAACTTTCACCCTTTATTTTTCGATACCCATTTACTTACTAACATTTGTATCACAACAACAATAACAATATTCATAAACAGACAGTAGACTTTCAAAGTCGAGATGCGCTTCAATTGCCAATTCTGCAATGCTACAAAGTGGGCTGGGGAGCCACCTGCAATGTGCTGCTTAAACGGTAACGTCACCTTGCCCCCTCTTCCGGAACCGCCAGAGCCTTTGAAGGAACTACTGACTGGTTATACCTCAAGGTAAAAAAAAAACCCCCGGATTCCCCCAATAAAAAACGCTCCTGGGGCTACCGGAAAAACTTTTGTAACGAATTTGATTCTCGCTAAGATTCGTCAGGATAAAAAAGTTGCGTTGTCCGTTGCATCGTCCAGGATCGCTGCTACTTTGCTGCCAGGAGGCAGGACAGCACATTCAACCTTTAAACTCCCTTTGGATTTAGTAAAAACTGAGACACCAACATGCAATATCAGCAAGAGTTCACACAAAGCTCTGGTTCTCAAAAGATGTTGCCTCATTGTTTGGGATGAGTGCACAATGGCACACAAGGGTGCCCTTGAGGCATTGGACAGGGCCCGGAAAGACATTAGGGATTCTACGGCTCCTATGGGTGGCATAACCCTTCTGCTATCAGGGGATTTTCGGAAAACGCTGCCTGTCATCCCCAAATGGACAAGAGCTGATGAAGTGCGTGCCTGTCTTAAGTCATCCATGTTGTGGCTCCAGGTGAATAGCTTGTACCTGAGCACAAATATGCGTGCTCATTTGCATGGTGACAACATGTCTGCAGCACAGAACGTTTTAGCAAGATCCCTGCGGATGACAAGGGCGGCATAGCAATCGACACCCTGTGCAACATTGTGAGCAGCCCTTCTGACCTTTGGGAAGCAGTTTTTCCTAATGTCTCATCTAACTTTAAAAACCTCGATTGGCTCAGCGAAAGAGCCATCCTTGCTCCGAAAAATACCATGGTTAATTTTATTAACGAGCAGCTGATTGAGAAGATTCCCGGTAAAGAGCACATCTTCAAATCAGACCCCGACGATATTGTTAATTATCCGGTTGAGTTATTATATCTCCTTGAGCCCCCAGGGCTCCCACCTCACATTATTAAGCTTAGGGTTGGCTGTCCCATTATGCTAGCTAATAAGGAACTTGCGTCCACCAAAGCAGTGCAACGGTACTCGCATGGTCGTCAAGTTACTGACACCCACTTGATTGAGGCCACCATTGTAACGGGGTGCGGAAGAGGGGAGAATGTTTTCATTCCAAGGATGAACCTTTTCCCCTCGGCGTCAGATATCCCGTTCGATTTCCGACGATCCCAATTCCCGGTGAGACCATGTTTTGCCATGTCCATTAACAAGTCACAAGGGCAAACATTGTCGGTGGCGGGCATCCATTTGGAGGAGCCATGCTTCTCCCATGGCCAACTTTATGTTGCCTGTTCCCGTGCAGGGAGCAGGAATGGACTTTTTGCTTACTCTCCTCAAGGGATGACACGCAATATCGTCTACAAAGAGGTGCTATAGATGTTGGTGCAGGTGTTGGAGCTATGCCGTCTGGAACACTATTTCCTGGTAGGGTATCCCATGGCGGACAGATCTGACACCCAGCGGCATCAGGGCCACCATCTTGCAACTTTGGTCTACTAAATTCGCTATTGGAGGATTATTAACCCATCATTGATTGACCAAAATGCTAATTGGTTCGTAACTTTTAATAACCGGTTCAACTGCTTTATGCACTTAATTGATAAGCTTATTCGCTTTCAAACCACGTTTACCTGTATGTAACTTTTCATAGCAAATGAACAAACCCGAGCAACGCCGGGCTAAACTGGTAGTATATATATATTCCTTTGACATTTCTTAGAAAAAAAAACTGAAAAAGTTTTGTGAGAACCCCAATGCCTATTCATTTTATTTTATTTTAAAATAAAATTAATTAAATTAGTTATATTTTGAAAGTAGGTTTATAAATATTAATTTTCAGTAGACCTTTGTAGCAGTCTTGGTGGCTTAGTGGGAAGTACCAGAGATGGTGAGACCCCTTGTCTGTAAGTTCAATCCATGACTCTGGTTCAATCCTTGCTTGGAGACATGTCTAATGTGTCCTATTAATCTTTTTTTAATTTTCCTTTTACATCTTAGAAAAAACTGAAAATCTTTGGTGAGAACCCCAATGTCTATTTATCTAATATAATTTTATTAAATTTAATTTTTATTTTAGTGAAATTGTCGAAACCACTGGTGATCTAAATTTGGAGGAGACAGATGAAATAGACATTATATTGTCTCCTCAACCTTTAGACCGTCCGTAGTTTTGACAATTTAACTAAAATAAAAAATTAAATTAAATATAATTAAATAAGCAGGGGTTCTCTTTTTCAAAAGAATATAGAAGGACAATTAAAAAAAGATTAATATGACTCCTTATGTGTATCTCACTGGCCAGGATATAACCTCAGTCCTCGATTCAACCCTCAGACCAGGATTGAACACCCAGACCAGGATATGTCTTTAGCTACAGATTTGATAGGAAATATATATATATATATTAGGTTGATATGTGGTCTAAAATATATATATTGTCTATAAATGACTGATAGCAGATGTTCTGGTGAAATAGTAGTTTTACTACTACAGATTGTAATGGAACTCTTAGTAGATACAATTGTAAAGTAAGAATAGATATGACAGTGTAAGACTGATGTCGGGGAAATAAAATTGTCTGTGTGTATATATATATATAATTGTTACACAAGAGATATAATTACATTAATTAAAGTTATAATTAAGACAGTAGGTACTCGGTGTCGTTGGGAATGTTTCAATTCTCTTACCGGTGTCATTGGGAATGTTTCAACACTCTTTTCAGTGTCATATGTTAAAGTCCCTGATATAATTTAATACCTTCAGACAGAGTTCTAATCGTATTTAATTAATTGTAAATCAGAAAGTATCACTCAGGAAAATATCTATTATATATCAATAAGAGAACCTCTACGTAGTCTCTCTAACTGCTAGAAATAGCAGTGATAGTATCCATTATAACTTAGTTTTTTTGTTTAAAATCTCCAAAGTTTAGTTATACAATCAACAGACTTTGGAATAAACTTGAAGACCATCAAAATATCATTCTCCTTCTCTCTCTCTTTAAGCAAAGAATCGTTGCTTTCACCCTTAACGGGATCTTCTGAAACTCATTATTTTAATAAATAGTTGCCCTACGGCTTATATATACATATATTTATATTATCCCCCTCTGGATTTTGGTCTTCACACACACACTATATATATATATATATATAATCAAGGTTTAGCAAATAAGTAAAAGTTTTAAAAAATTCACTGTACCTGCTATGGTTACCTTTACCGTACGGTTTCGAGTCTCAAAAATAAATGGATAGTCCTTACGGGCCTCCATTGAAAAGAAAAACTCTCGTCAGAAGGTTCTTTTCACTCGGAGAATATAAAATTCCCGAGTTCGAATTACGAACTGGCGCTATTCAAAATTGTTCCCGAGATGAGAATGAATGATGTGGAAGCAATTCTGTCCAGTGCTGTGTGCAAAGATAGAAGGCAGAGGTGAAAAGGTCAATCTACTACCACTATAAATAGCAGCAGTCAAAACGACCAAATGTTATCTCGACCAGGGGGGAGATTAATAATAATAAAGTATATATCCCTACACGCAAAATACATATAGGGACACATGTATTATCCAACCATATGCCAATGTGGTTCTATGGCAGGTTAATAAATTGACGAGCCAGAACATATATAATCAAGGTTTAGCAAATAAGAAAAAGTTTTAAAATAAATTAAAAAAAATTCACTGTACCTGCTATGGTTACCTTTACCATATATATATATATATATTTGAACTCACAACCTTTCGATTGCAAGGTTGTGAGTTCAATTCTCAGACCGGGCGATGTGTTGTTTCCTTGAGCAAGACACTTTATTTCACATTGCTCCAGTTTACTCAGCTGTAGAAATGAGATGATAGGGACTGGGGTCCATATCATTCCACTGCAAAGTAGTCATGGAGGTGCCACAGCAAAAAAGCACCCAGCACACACTGTAAATGAGGTTGGTGTTAGGAAGGGCATCCAGCTGTAGAAATCAAGCAAGAATGAGTTCCAGTCCCACCCTTGCAAGCAGGGAAAAGAGGACGTAAAATGATGATGATGATGATATATATATATATATATGGTTGGAAGATCACTGATGAAGGACTAACTTTATTCATATGTAACCCATTTGCAACCACGTAGCACAATCATTCTCATATTTACACATATTTTATTCCCCGCTGTGACCCGTCTATTTCGTTCTTACTGATTCCTCTTTCTCTGTATCTTTACCCTCTCTAACAGTCACTCTCTCTGTTAGTCTCTTCCTCACCCTTGACTCACTCACTCTCTGTTACTACCTCTCCTCCTCCTTCCCGTTTGACCTGTGCGTAATTCTTTTCTTTCGCACTCTTGGTCAGGCTGGTTCGCTTTTTTTCTCTCTCTCGTCTACGATTTCACAGAACTTATGTTCACCGAATTCACAGACTAGATTCCTTCTTCCTCTCTTAGACCTGTGCGGAATTCCTTCCTTGCTCACATACCAACCAGGTTTGATGGTCTTTATTCTCTCTCGTTCACGATTTCACCGAACTTATATTCATGGAAATTTAGGACTTCACTCGTTCTTCCTCACTTTTCGTTGCTTCATCTTTGTTTGTTTACACTCTCGTGTCCCCTTTATTTACGTGTCCCAACAACTTTTTTTAGCCGTTGCTCGCACCAACCGGAGGTATATGGTCTTTAAAGCGATGAAATACCAATGATGGTTGGAAGATCACTGATGAAGGACTAACTTTATTCATATGTAACCCATTTACAACCACGCAGCACGTTTATTCTCATATTTATATATATATAAGGCGCATGGCTTAGTGGTTAGAGCATTGGGCTTGCAATCGAAAAGTTGTGAGTTCAATTCTCGGACCGTATGAGCAAGAAAAGATCAGCCGGCCAGACACTGCCCACAACAGGACAACCCGTCTAACCCATGTTAGCGTGGAAGAACGGACGTAAAATGGCGATGATGTTAATGATATATACACGTGTATATTCATATATTATACATCATCACAGTTTAAGTTCCATTTTACAAGCTAGCATGGTTGGAGTTGTCCTGTTGTGTGAAAACTTAGATCAAATGACCGTGTCTGGCTCATGCAAGAAACATTTCTGGCTTGATTTCTACAGCTGAATGCCCTTCCTAAATCTAACCACATTTACAGGGTGGACTTGGTATTTATTGTTGTGTTGCTAACATGACCAACCTACAGGGTGGACTGGGTGCTTTTTGTTGTCCCACCATCAAGACCACCACCTAACAGAGCAGACTGAGTGCTGTTTGTCATGTCACCAATTTGACCACTTTGAAGGGTGCTTCAGGTCCCTTCAGTCTTGCCACTAGCATGACCACTTTACAGAGAAGGCTAGGGGCCTCCTGTCATGTCTAACTCACAGGGTGAACTGGCTGCTTTTTTCTCATGTCACCAGCATGACTACCTTGCAGGGAGGGTTAGGTGCTCTTTTGTCATATTACCTAACAGAGGACTTGGTGCTCTTTTGTCATGACCACCTCACAGGGTTGCCTGAGGGCTTTTAGCCATTTCAGCAGCATTGGAGTAGAGCATATTAAGCTTTCCATATTTGTATACATGGGTTGGTCAAGAGAGGTGTAACAGATGTGAAAGTGGGGATGGGGTTGTGTGTATGTAGGGTGGGTATTGGAGAGGTAGGTCAGGGTGGTGTACTTAGCTGGTAAGGGGGTGGAGGAAAATTGGAGCATACTTCAAACCACTAAATGTTGCTTCATCCCGTGCACATGGGAATGCAGGTCTCCTGCAGTACTGTACAACGCCAGAGATTTCAATCCTGTGTCATCACCTTTGAGAGGTACAATGGTGTCAGGTCAGTTTTTACCTCCTCATCCCAAGCTTTCCTCTTCCATCAATTTCAAGCAGTCAACCTTTTACACATCTCTACCTTCATATACATCACATGTCCATACCACAGCAATCTACACTCCTGCATACTGTATCTTATCCCTCTCATGCCCAGGTTCTCTCTCAGATTATTTACATTTTGCTCTTCATGTATATTAATATTACACATCTATTGAAGAATTCAAGCTTCATTTCTATCCAATCTTCGGAGGTCCTCTGCACATACCGCCCACATCTCACTGCAATGCAGCATTGCTGTTCATATGCACACATCAATTTGATGAAACAACCTTTTGTAGCTAGCAGCAGTAGTAGCACCCTAAACCTTTGCCATCTTGTTCTTATTCTAGTTACTGTACCTTCAAAACACCTACCTCCACTGCTAATTTGATCACCCTGGAAACAGAAACTGTCAACTGCTTCTACAGAATCCTTTAAATATTTGCTAGAGCTTGTCTCCTAAAAGCGATTGCTTCTTACTGCTCCAATGCAATGACCCCTTGCAAAGCCTACCTTCTTAGCTAACTTACCTTGTATCCCACCAAACCTCGTTAGTGTAAATAATGTTTCATACACATAACATGTATGTGTGGCCACTGGTTTCCAAGTCCACTTATGGCCACCACTGTTTAATGGGGGAGGGGGGCACTTCCAAACAGACCCTTCGTTAGGCATGCTGACAAATATATTAAAAGGAAGTTCTTTCCTCCAACAATTTTCACCCGAAACAGAGGAGAGTTTCATATTGTCAAAAAGGGAGGTAAATCTTACGTGGTGGAATTGTCAGGCTTAATTATATATGTAATTAGACACACATAGAAGTGGTTGATAGCTTTTTGCAATCGAGGTGACTTAATTAGCAGTGAAGGAGGTTGCTCTGAAAGATGAATAGCTAGAATAAGGATAGTTTAGAGAGCTACTGCAACAGTTGACCACAAAAGGTTTCTCTCTCTGTACAAAAGGACGACTGTATGACGCCTGTGGGTGATGTGCAATGAAACGAAACAAGGGCTGTGACTGTAGAGGATATGTAGACTGGGAATAAATGAAACAACCATGCTTTGTAGGATATATTATGTAAGTGTGAAAGAAAGGCAGAGCTTGGACGAGTTCAAGAAGCTGGGTTTAAGAGTGATCTGAAGTGTTGTGTAAGAGAGAAGACTGTGTTTGCACGAAATTTAGTAGGTACATTATGTAATATTCATTCATTATTTATTTAAGGTATTGCAACTTATTTTACTAATGGGATGAAAAAAATTATAAACTGTACGCAGTCCTGCGCTCCTTACGTTATTATAGTTTAGATTTATTAGGTGAAGTGGATCAGCCAGAACAATTCTACTCTTCTTTTTTAGATGTCACGATCTTCCATGGCATTCCTGAGATCATTAATCTCCAGCTAGACATCCTGAAACATCTGATCTATGTCGGTCAATCTCAGTCATCCCATTAGGGTCTTACAATGTTTAGGTATCTACAACAATAGCTAGCTCATCCTACCCTCAGTAGCAATGTCCAGCTTATCTTGTCCTCCGCTCCCTAGTTATTATGGTAATCTTTGATATATGTTAGTATATTTCTTCCATTTGAGTAATGTATTAAAAACTAAAAATAATAATATATATATATATATACACACACACAACATATGTTGAGATGTATAAGATTTCTCAAGCTTCACATTTTATATTCTGACTTCCAAAGTGTGTCTATATATTTGTGTTTTTCATATTTCACAGTGATAGAGTTTACCGCTAGTGTTGATTACGTAGGTGAACAACCATTGACGAATTCTGATTGAAAGATTTACCACATATTTCACAATGGAAGGGTTTTTCACCAGTATGTATTCTTTTGTGACGTTCAAGATTAGAACTATCAGAAAAAGATTTCCCACATATTTCACATGAATAAGGTTTTTCACCAGTATGTGTTCTTTTGTGATTATCAAGTTGCGAACTCTGAGAAAAAGATTTCCCACATATTTCACATGAATAAGGTTTTTCACCAGTATGTATTCTTTTATGTTTTACAAGATTTGAACTCTGAGAAAAAGATTTCCCACATATTTCACATGAATAAGGTTTTACACCAGTGTGTGTTCTTTTGTGATGTACAAGGATAAATTTACGAGAAAAAGATTCCCCACATATTTCACAATGGAAGGGTTTTTCACCTGTGTGACTTCGTACATGGATGACAAGATTAGAATTATTTATGAAAGATTTCTCACATATTTCACAGTGGAAGGGTTTTTCTCCTGTGTGACTCCGTATGTGGATGACAAGAGCAGAATTATCAGTAAAAGATTTCCCACATATTTCACAATGGAAGGGGTTTTTTCCAGTGTGACTCCGTATGTGGACGACAAGATTAGAATTGTTTATGAAAGATTTACCACATATTTCACAATGGAAGGGGTTTTCTCTACTGTGTATTTTCTCGTGTGAGGATAGTTTCAGTTTTGAAGAGAAAGTTTTCCTGCAAATCTCACAGCTATATTCAGACATATTTCATAAAGGAATCCCACCACTTCCACTCATATATTAAGAAATGTAGCATTCAGTTGGTAAAGTAATAAGATGTATGAAAGTGTAAGACTGATCTTGGAAGAAGAAAAAGCAAGTGCTTATATATATGTGTGTGTGTGTGTGTGTGTATTTTTTTAATTTTTGTTAAAGTGAGTGAAGCTCTATTCACAATAACATCCTCAGCACATAAAACAAACGAATAAGGCTTCGAAATTTAAGGTTCTTGTTATTGACGACAGTTCAGGTGACAAGAGAATTAATATCCATAATTACAAAAGATGAAGGTTAATATATATACATATATATATATATATATACAGACATACAGTGTGTAAGTATGAGAGAAAGAAATAGACGTGTGTGTGTGTAGAAATATGTGTGTAAGTGTTGTAATAAATCAAGATATTTCACTTCAGATAGAAAAGTTCACAATGTTTGCGTTGTGATGGAAAACGAAATAATACGTACTTTAGTTTTCAAGAGCAAATATAAAGTCAAGAAAAGTTAGTAAAAACTAAATGTTCACTGATTTCTGATTAAAATATTTTCCTGTCCTGTAAAATGTTGAACAACCACTTCAATATTTAATAATACAGGTGATAAAACAACAACTATAAGGTAAATAAGTCACCTGATGTTATTTACAAACATTAACATCCATCTTAATATGAAATAATCACCATAAAAGATAAAATTAGATGAGGTTTAAGTTGTAACGATGAAACTGATATAAATGGTAATATTTGACCGTCTAGTTGACATCGGTGTCATGACTTAAAAGTTCCCTACATAATTTAATACATTCAGAAACAACTTCCGTTATGTTAATTCACACCGTCAATCGATATGTTAGTAATTTATTCAGATTTGTATAAATAACATTATTAATTTTACATAACTGTTCATATTAAACAAAACACATTATTAAAGGTAATAAAACAAAAGATGAAAAACAAAAACATGAGAGACATGTGGAATGATGTGTCTTGCTTAAGGACACAATGTACCTCCCTTTGAAAATATTATATTACAATATGATGTATGACTTTACTATAAAATATATATGTGTTTGTATACATATATATAGTATATATGTGTGTGTATACATTGGTCAGTCTATGAACTCCTCATCCGACCCTTCTATATGTATATACATGTTTGTCAGTGTGTGTGTACATATGTATATAGAATATTGTCACAACTACTTTATACACCACATATACACTATTGTCCAATATATATAGACTATATGTCATGTTGTCCAAGGGAAAGGCTGATATAGATCGGCACCTGTGACATTACAACTATTATATACACTATATCTATATCTATATATATATATATATATATACTACATACATACACTATATATATTGTCCAGAGGAATGGCTGAAACAGCTTGACACCATCATTTATCATATATATATATGAACTACACATACTATGTATACACCACATATATATCATCATCATCACCATCATCAATCTATCTTCCATGGGTTACACAGGTCCTATTTTGAGGCAAGTTGTGTCAGGTGACAGTGACAGCCCATATAGGGGTGCTTCTGGCTGGTTTTCTATGGCTGGATGCCCTTCCTAATGCCAACCACATTGACAGTGTGGGCTGGGTGCTTTTTGCTGTGTCTTTCACATGTCCACTTTACAGCATGGGCTGGGTGCTTTTTGTTGTGTTTTTCACATGTCCACTTTACAGCATGGGCTGGGTGAGTGGGGGCATGCTGTATATATGCTTCAACTTGTGTTCCTGATAATTCGGGTCTTCTGTATTATTGCACATCGCCAGAGATCCAGGCTACGTGTCATCTCCTCTGAGAGGTACAATTGGGCAAGGTCGGCTTGTATCACCTCACCCAGGTCTTCCAAGGTCTCCCCATTCCAAGGCTTCCTACAACTGAGCCCTCTGCACTTTGTTATGCAGCTGTCATCCTTCATACGCAACACATGTCCATACCAATGCAATCTCCTCTCCTTCACACAGCATTTGATTTTTCTTATCCTCAGTTTCTCTCTCAGTTCATTTATGCTTCAACTTTCTCGCATATTACTATTACACATCCATCGGAGCATGCTTTCGAATCTACACAAGTCTTCTGCATGCAGCACCCAAGTCTCATTACCATGTAACATAGCTGTACATACGGATACATCATACCATCTGCCTTTCATTCTGAGGGAGAAGCTTTTGTAGCAGTGGCAGTAGCTCCCTGAACTTCCTCCATCCAGTTCTTACTCTGGTTACTGTACTTTCAGCACACCCAACATTGCTGCTAATTCGATCACGTAAGTAGCAGAAGCTATCTACTGTTTCTACAGAGCCCTCTTACAATTTGGTAGCACTTGTTCCTTTCGATCGTTTGCTGCTTACTGTTCCAGTGCAACTGCCACATGTAAAGCCTACATTCTTAGCTAAACTTACTGAGATCCTACTACATCTCTTGTGTACCTATATTCTCCATATGGAGCAGAGGATGGAATGTCTACCAATGCCTGAGAGGATCTCGGTTCTGTTTTCTGAAATTTCTACCAATATATATTCTACATATAATATATGATGTTATCCAAAGTGAGGTCAATAGCTGATATAACTTGGTGCCAGTGTCATCACAACTAATATATACCCTATATACAGACGCGTGGCTGAGTGGTTAGAGAATTGGATTCACAATCGTGAGGTTATGAGATTGATTCTTGGACTGGGCGATGCGTTATGTCCTTGAGCAAGACACTTTATTTCATGTTGCTCCTTCTAACTGAAGTTGTGACCGATAGATAGTATTAGCAATTGGAAAGACCAATGGAAACATTGTTTTCTTGGTACGATTTCACTAAAGTCAATCAACTATCGATACACTAATATATACAATATATATATCTTCTATACATACTTGGCAGTATCCTGAGCAACAGCGGCAACTTTGAGCTGGACATCAACTGCAGAGTTGTAAAGGTGACTGCGGTGTTCTAATGGATGCCCTCAATTTGGTGAAACAGAGCCATCAGCTTGTATTTCAAGCTACGCTTGTACACTAGCATTGTACTTTGAAAGCCCATCTCTGACTGCAAAAAATGGAAAAACACTGTGAAGATGGATAGGTGTCTAAAAACTTTCCATTAAAGGAGCCTGCATAAGATTCTAATGGTCAGCTGGTGAGATCCTGTGGAGTGCAGGGTCACATACACAGCTGATCACCATGGAACGTTGGTTCCATTTTGCAGGTCACATTCTGCACCTCCAAGATCACCTGTCCATAACAGCGATGACATGGATTCCCCTTGAAGGCAAGTGGAAAAGAAGCTGACCGAAGATGACCTGGTGGATCACATTCCAAAATGACCCACAAACTGTCAACATCAGCTGGCATGGATGTCAACAAGCTGTCACCAACTGAAATCATTGGAGACAATTAGTTAATGGTAGTGGTAGTGTTTGGTGTAAACACATATGTTACTGTTGTTAATGTCACCACTGCTATCGCTGCCGCCCTATTGTTGATGGTGGTGGTAGTTGAAACTGCTACCTATTCGGGCTGCCAGGCTGGTTGCTGGGGCTCGAACGCCTTCTTTAACCAAAGATGCGGGGTCATTGTTATTGTCACTGCCTTCCTCTTGTTAATGGTAGTGATAATTGTTGGTGCTACCTATATCGGCTGTCAAGCTGGCTGCTGTATCAGCTTCTGTGAGTGACGCTCCAATGGCCTTCTTGACCAAAGATGCAGGTCAATGGTGTTCGGCAACACAACGGCAAATAAATATATTCTCTATTTTTTTATTTATTTATTTCTAATCTGATTCAATATCATCAATTGGAAAAACCAATGGAAACATTGTTTCCGTGGTCCAATCTGATGAGTTCCACTCCACTTGGTAAGAACTGAGATGTTGAGATTTATTACAAAAAAAATCACTAAAATCAAGATCCTGGGTTGGTATAACTACCTGGTTTGTATGTGTCTGTTGTGGTGTGGTATGTGGTGTGTTGTGGTGTTTTAATGTGGTGTGTGTGTGTTTGCAGGGTGATGTGTTGTTGTGTGTGTGTAGTGTAAAGAGGAAATGTTACACACATAGGACCTAGAAGGGGTGTGTGAGGACTCTACCCCCTACAACCCTTTCAGAAATAAATGGCTGAAGAAAAGGAGAAGAAAGTATTTTCAAATGTGAATTATTTTTTTTAAAAGTCAAAAACAACTGTCATCAAAGTACCATCCAACAAATATTAAAGTTATGCAATTGTTTTTATTTACACATGTGGATATTTTGTCATAAATATAAATATAAACCAGCTAAGGTTTACAAAATAAACACATACAAACATCTCAATGTTTTTTTTTTTAAATGATGTAGTCATAAGGGTATCACTGTGGACATTTGAAGCTTGGTGGAGCCCTTCACTCTCCAGGTTTGAACAGTTGATTTCTTCCAGATAAGGAGAGAGAATAATGGGGAGGAAGTGAGATAGAAATATAGAGAGGAAGAACAGACCCCATGATAGACTGGTATTGTTATTTATCAACCATGAATGGACGAAAGAAAGTTGACGTTAGCAGGATTTAAACTCAGAGAGCAGAGAACCAGGATAAATATGGCAGAAAGCATTCTATCTATTGTTTTATAGACTTTAAATAAATGTTTCTACTTTTGACTCAAGGCCAGCAATTTGAAGAGAAAGGGGAATGCCAATTAAATCAGCGCCAGTGCATTACTGTTACTGTTTTTCATCAACCTTGAATGGATGAAAGTCAAAGTTGACCATGGCATGATTTAAACCCAGAACATAAAGGGCTGTAACTTTATGACACAAAACATATCGTATGACACTCTACTGATTCTGCAAATCCACCACCCTCAACAATGAAATGAGATTGTGTCTCTGTAAGAGCCCTTAATGACAAATAATATGAAGGGGTACTTTCTACAGGGTGTATTTGTTAATTACAATACAAAAACCATGAGAATGATTTCCAACATATTTCAACATAATAAATGTTCATCAACATTATTATTAATATTATTATTATTTTCTGCTAGCATGTGTAGTGTGCATATTGATATTATACGCAGGTATATGATACATCAAATAAAATCATAATTGACAATATATAATACATAGAAATTGAACGAAGACTGCGTTACACTGTCTTATTTAATCAGTAACGTAATCCATGATACATTAAAAAAGACGATATTATATATAAACTGCATTAGGAGAAAATTAGTGACGGAAATATATGAATGTTCATTTAAGCGATGGCTAACCAGAAGTGTTGACATTTCAGAAATTTTAAAGAAGTGAATCTTTAAATAAACAAAATATATTTAATCAACAGCCACGAAATTTAGTAGATAAATTATGTAATATTCATTCATTATTTATTCAAAGTAATGGCGGTGGATTGGCAGTATCGGTAGAGGGTCGGACGCCATGCTTTCCAGCATAGTTACATCCCTTTACGATCTGAGTTCAAATCCCGCCAAGGTTGACTTTGCCTTTCATCCTTACGGGGTCGATAAAATAAAGTACCAGTAATGCACTGGGTATTTGCTGGCCTTGTGCCTAAAGTAGAAACAATTATTTATTCAAAGTAATGCAACTTATTTTACTAATGGGATAAAAAAATTATAATCCATACGCAGTCCTGCGCTTCTTACTTTATTATAGTTTAGATTTATTAGGTGAGGTAGATTGGCCAGAACAATTCTACTCTTCTTTTTTATATGTCACGATCTTCCGTGGCATTCCTGAGATCAGTAACCATACCGTTACTCCACCGGCTCCCTAAATACCCCTTAATAAGTGTAAATAGATATCAGGACCTCTATTAACAGTTTAAATCTGCCTTTGCACCTATATATTCACATATCTGAAGAGATGTCAAGTAAAGCGTCGGGTCCCGTCATCTTGATTGTACCCTAACCTGATATCGAAACAATTGTAATATGCCAATAATGTTTGTACTTATGCTGCAACACTAACTTCGATTCTTTTCAATCTACACTCTGCAAATTACTGCCGTAACACTGGAATACATCCTAAACGAGACGAACCCCGAAAAATGTTGCCCGTGCTTGGTATATATATAGATGCTTATATATACGTTGGGTAGCACCTGTGTGTGTGTTTATGTCTCATAAAATAGTGTTTCGATTTTGAAAAATGTTCGATAAAGTATTTCAGGAGGTGATCAAATTGTTTGATAAGCAAAGCAACAATTTGATTTCTATTTTAATTTACACTCAAGAGGTGCAACACGGAGTACCGAACCAGAAATCCAGAAAACCTGGGTAGTGTCACCAATAATGAGGAATACAATTAATTACCAGGACTTCACTGACCGTTTCCTTACCGAGCCGGTGACTTCCGAGACCGCTGGTATTTTCGGTTATCCTGGACTGTCGTTTTTCTCCATAAAATGCATGAAAATGAAAGCCCGGTGAGATAGAGTGGATGATGTAGCCTGCGTTGCTGGTTGTTTTCTGGAGCAATGCCTTCACCATGTTTTTTCTGCGAATTACAGCTGAGATACAGTGATTACTCTTCGGTCTCAAATAATCGTACCCGGCCCCCATGCTTATTAATTTTTCAGATCTTTTCCAACAACCCCTCTCTTATTCCAACCGCTTATCAAATTTTGCTAATCTCTCTCAGGTGAAATTTTATATTAAGTGGTAGCATTCCTTTGATGAATTATTTTAGACACCAAAAAAGAACATCACAAGAAATCCCATACGTTATGAAATAAATATGATGGTTTTGGGGTCTCAATATGTAAACTAACCATCTAATTCTTTAATCTAAAAAATATCAAGGAGACAACATAGAAAAATTACCTTAGTTCCACCACCCCCTCCTATTATTTGGGACCCGAGAGTAAGTGGCTCATTATGATTTATTCAAAGTATATCATTTAAAGAATTAAACATAAAAACAAACATATTCAATATAGAAAATCTCACAATACCATGAAAAACCATGGACCTTGTATAAAGATTATTGAACAGTATCAAATTAAAAACGAAACACTATCAGAGGAAACAAGAAAAGGGATCAAGAAGCGAAAGAAAGAGAGTGGGAGAAGAACAGACAATAGACCCCAGTCTGAGCAGTGCCTTAGCCATGCCCCGTGGTCAAAATGGAAAAGACATTACCGCGGAGAATGACCAGAGACACCCACTGCACCAACCACCACACCTCCGAGGTTCTCTCCTTAACTGGACCCCCGTCAGTTTCAATTAAAATATAAAATAATTTAAAAGAAGAGAATACAGATATATCGCTGTATTTTAATTGAAACAGATGGTGGCCTGCTTGAGGGGGGATTCCTGTGAGGTGGTGTGGCTGGTGTAGCAGGTGTCTCTGGCCCTTATCTGCAGTAATCTATTTTCCATTTTGACCACGGGGCACGGTTGAGCCACCATTCAGACTAGGGACTAGAATCTGTCCTCCCCCCTCTCCATTTCTTTCGCTACTTGATCCCTTTCTTTTCATTCCCCCTTTAGTAGATCGATATAGTTGCACTTACCTAATTAGATAGATTAATTACTGCTTATCGACGTCTTTCATTTTGTTGAGAATACTTTTATATCCACAGTGGCAGAACATTCCTTGTGGTATTCCTTCAAGATCTGCGCTCTGTGTTCAAATACCACCGAAGTCAACTTTGATTTTCACCCTATCGAGATCGACAAAATAAAAGTAGCAGTCCAGTACTGGGATCGATTCTTCCTCTATATCTCTGTATCACATACACACTCACTCTCTTGTTCCCCGTATCTATCTATCCTTTTATGGAAGAAATTGACTGTGAAACCAATGCCGTCGAGGGTAGCTTCTCCTTTCATCGTTACGGGGTCTATAAAACAAAGTACCAGTAACGCACTAAGGTAGATTTATTTGACTACCCCTCCCACCAAAACTATTGTCGTTGTCCCTAAATCAGAAACAGTTATTACATACGACTGGTGAGACGGGTTTTATTATAAAAATTTACCTTAAGTTCAATTACAATCATTTTAAAAATAATATTTACGAAACTATTTAGGCGAGGAGGGACACAAGTAAACCCTTTTGTAGCATGTAAGTGAGTATATAGCGAGATTACTGGTTGTTGGTGAATGTAACAAAACGAGACATGGTTTGTGTGTATAATATTTAATTAACAATGGTAGATAGTATACTTGACATGTCAAAGATGAGGATGTTGTTAGAATGAAGCAAAGTTAGTAGTTACCGTTTTGATTGCCAGGCAAACGCGGCTGGCAGAGGACGCCTGGCTAAGGCCAGGCGCCTGTTGGCCAAATTAATGGCGGAGCCCAATGAGAGGCTCTGTGAATCGGTGCCGAAAAGGCAAAGAGAGAAAGGAAGCTTAAAGTTGTTAGTTTTATAGGGCTCTGACCGGAAGTTGCAGAAAGGGTTCCACTTCCCGTCTAGATCCTAATCAAAACAAGGGAGACAACCGCTACATAACCTCCCGCCAGAATTTTAGTGTATAAAAATCGAAATGAAAATATGTAGCAAGTTGGCGAGAATGTTGTAACAGGCATGAAAATTACGACAAAAGAATGTTTGGAAAAATCAATGATAGATATCAAGGTAGCCAACCGCTCTTGGCCAGAGAACGACTGGACATCCATCTATCCATCACCCAAAGATACAATGTAATAAAGTAAAAGTAATAGAAGAGCTCAAAGTTCAAAATATAGTTCACAGGTGTGCAATCACATGACAGCAGGAAAGAAAGTGTGTTCCAGAGAATGAATGCAGGTGGTTTCTGTTCTGTGGTATATCGTGAAATTTCCAACCTCCGAATGTATTTTCTCACGGGAAGAGTGCTGCAAAAATGAATTCTCTGGCTTTGGTGAATCTGTATTGATGTATTGCTGTTGCTGTTGTCTCGCTGAGTGAGCGTATTCGGTGTTTAAATTCACAGTAAAAAAATTTTTTTTAGAAAAAATGAGTTGCGCAAAGTGCTAGAAATAGCAGCCGAAGTTGATGGTCGATGTTGAGAATGCGTTGACCTGGAAGGGTCAAGAGGCCAGCGACCAGAGAAATAAGCATTCTTAATAAATGCGCGGTTATCAACGGTAAATTTACATTGTAAATTTATAAACCGGCAAATAGAAGAATATAGCTTAAGGCTGAAGAATCCCTGGTGAGAAATGTTATCTCTGGCGTGCGGCTGTCTGTGAGTAGAGACATCTCTGTGAATCGAGAATTTATGCTGCCTACACGTGCCAATACAAGGTTGAAAAAAATAATATTTCTAACGCGCGAGAAAATGATAGTGCAATTTTGAAAGTGACAATGATGAAAAAGAAAGGCTTCACTCAGCATAATTATTGGTGTGAACTTTGGAAAAAAACAAAAAACTTGAACGATGAAGAAAACGTTACAGGTCCATTCATACATACTAGTAACATCAGAGATCAATTGGAAGCCCATGCTTTACCCCAGGTGATGGAAGGACCCTCAATTACACACAGTACCAGGAAATGTTGTTGTTGGCAAACAAAAGGCAGAAACTTCTGGCATAGATTTAAAATTAATTCAAAAAGTCAAGCATAGATCAGAGAAAGATTTTAATTTCAAATGAAAATATATTTATAAAAATGGCCAGCAATGTTTGGAGTCTATCAAACTGCCAAGTATTCACATTTGATATTGGTGGAAAATAAGTTTAGATTTGTAAGAGGAAGGATGTCTCATATTTCATAGTTGAAAACTTTCCTTCCTCTCTATGTTTGTGTCTAAGTAACTGTTAGAGAAACAACATTTCCCACATATTTCACTGTGTAAAAGGTTTTTCACAAGTGTGTGTTATTTTGTGTGTATTCTATTCACTGTTACTAATGAAAGATTCCCACATATTTCACAGTGATAGGGTTTCTCTCCAGTGTGTGTTATTTTGTGTTTATTATATTCACTGTTACTAATGAAAGATTCCCACATATTTCACAGTGATAGGGTTTCTCTCCAGTGTGGTTTATTTTATGTTCAATTAAATGATTGTTCAGAACAAAAGATTTCTCACATATTTTACATTGATAGAGATTTTCTCCAGTGTGTGTTCCCGTATGTACAGTTAAATTACTGTTAGAAGTAAAAGACTTCCCACATATTTCATAATGGAAGTGTGTGTCTTTAGTGTAATCTAATTATATCTTGTCAGCTTTTATTATTTCATCGCAAGCTTTCCTAGGTCTTCTTTCATAGTTAACCAGTTTGATGACCCTGTATATTTTTATACAGCTGTCATCTTCCATATACATCACATGTCCAAACCACCACAATCTCCTCCCCTATACACTGGATCTGACCTCTCTTATGCCTAGTTTCTCTCTCAGTTTATTAATGCTTGTTGTTCATGCACACTATTACACATCTATCAGATCCTGTAAACTTCATTTCTTTCCAGTCTTTATAGGTCCTCTGAATATATTGCCCTGGTCTCACTTCAATGTAACATTGCAGTTCGTACACAGACTTCATACAATCTGCCTTTCACTTTCAGGGGAAATCATTTTGTAGGCAGCAGTAGTAGTAGCTCCCTAACCTTTTTCCATCCCATTCTCACTCAGGCTACTGTACCTTCAGAACACCCACCTCCACTGTTAATTTGGTCATTTATTAACAGAAATTATGAACCGGTTTCTACAGAGCCTTCTGGACATTTAACCCTTTAGCATTTAAACGGGCCATACCTAGCCAGAATACTCTCACATCTTTCTGTTCAAACCAGCCATAACTGGCCACTCATACCGACATTAAGGTATTGTTCTCAATATAAATAATATCAAAATCTCATATATTCGATATTATGTGAGATAATTATGTAAGATAAAGCCTTTATCACAAAGATACAATAGTATATATAGAGTAATGTAAATGCTAAAGGGTTAAAGTAGCTTATTTTTTTGTGAGCTCTTGCTACTTATTGCTCTTGTGCATCAAGCACATACAAAACTTACATTCTTTTACTAACCTCACTCAGATCCAACTGCATCTCTTGTTTATCCATAGTTTGGAATTTCTACCTACTCCTTTCCTTTAGACTGAGCAAAGCCATTTTCTTGAGGGGATATAGACCCTGTTTTCTTTTCTATTTTGCCAAGTTAACTTTAAAACATTTTCATTCTAGGCCATGCTTCTAAGTTTGGAATTTCTCCTCTAATTTTACCATAGATTAAGCTACAAGGGTTCAATCATGTGCATACAGGAGTTCCCATGGACAGCCAGTCTTAAACTCTTATGTAATAGCCTGCAGGATGATAATAAACAGAAGAGGGTTAATAACAGAGCCCTGATAGACTTGCTCACTCAACTCCTCACTATAGCCATCATTCATTTTAACCTTACTGACTGTTCCTCCATACATGGCTTTTACTGCTCTCACAAGCCACTCATATACCCCTAGTTTTCTAAGTTACACACCAGATTATGGAACAGGGAAGTCTCACAGAAGCTCTCTCTGGGTCAACAAATGCCAAGTAGAGGGGCTTATTTTAGCTAGGTACTGCTCTTGCAGTTGCCACACAAGGAAGAGGACATTAGTGGTACTTTTACCAGGCAAAAATCCAAACTTCATCTCATCTAGGTTAACTTGGTCCCTAATCAGCTGTGTTATAACGCTAACATCTTCATGAAGTGTTCCATCTAATGTCTCTATAGTTTTCTAGCTCTAGTACATCTCCTTTGCCCTTGTAGCAGTTGATGATGATGATACTACACCATTTATTTGGTATGACACCATTTTGTATTACTTGCTTTACAATACCAGTGGTTAAGATGTGACCCACCATCCCAGATACTTTCAGTATCTCAGCAACAATCACCAATGGACAAGATACTTTCTCTGTCTTCATATCCTTAATTACCTTACTATGCTACTGCTTACTTGTATGGCTGGAACCTCTGTTGGGCCCACTTTCCGTAGACTATCTTCCTCCCATGCATACTCCTCATTCAGTAATCTTTCATAAAGGCATTTCCATGTTACAAAGATTGGCTGAAAAGTTCATAGACTATCAATGATAGCATGATGCTAGAGCTGTGAAATCTTGCCTGCATTAATTTCAACTCTTCTTATTAATAACTGCATTGTTTCCTTCCAGTGACTATGTTGAAAAATAAACTTCATTTGGTCATTCCACGAGAGTATCTTGGTCTGCCTATGAACTTTTCAGCTGACCCTATTCAGGGTCAGTGCCCCATTATCATCCTGGACACACTTTACCCCAACATCACAATTTTCCCTCACAATCCTGAACATCTCATGTATTTCGTCCTCACATCATAAAACCAGCTGAAATTATATATTCTCTGCTTCCCTCCTTGCAAAGAATACTTCTTGCCTAGCTTCCTGGTAGTGTACCCACCAGCTTCCCCCATTCTGCCATTATTCTATGCCTGTCTCTTGGCCTTAACTGTCTCATCTACCCTAGTGTTTCACCAGCAAGTTACTCTCCTTCTCCCTGAAGCCCTGCTCCAGCCACAGATCTAGTTTGACACCTTCAGCAAAGTTTCTTTCAGGAACTCCCACTGTTCCCCTATATTGTATGTTTCTATTTGTTCTTCCTTACTGTTGTAAAGATCAAACAAAATATCTCTAAATTTAGAACTGGCTGAGGGGTCCTTTAACTTCCGTATCCTTCTCCTCCAGGTTGCCCTCAGTCTTCAAGTTCATCTAAGTCTATGAAGTCACTAACTACTGAGTTATGTTGGGAGGTGCATTCTTCCCCAGGGGTGGGGATTATGTGTTTACCAATGTCACTATCTCATCTTCTGGTGAGGATAAAAATCTGACTGGCATGCTCACCTGATCAATAGGTGTTGAAGTGGTTGTCAGGTAAATATATATATATTTATTAAAATAACAGATTAAAATTTAAGCAAAGAATCGCTGTTTTCACCCTTATCGAGCCCTCTTTGGATTTTAGTCTTCAAATTTATTATTGTTTCCGTTCATTGCCAGAGAACGTCTCTTTGAACTACCTAATAGAATATTAGTCCTCGACTTCTTTTATACCATAAACGTGGTTTTGCCTTTGCGTGTAATTGTTTTCACTGCTCCAAATAATGACGTATTATATTTGTTTTTTCCCGTTCTTTGCCAGGGAACGTTTCCACGAACCAAAGTATCGTCTTCCTGTCTTCCTCCAGTTGCAACGTTTTTTGAAATATTCACTTCTGCGTTTACAGATTGACTTTGTTAGTTTCAGAAGATCCCGTTAAGGGTGAAAGCAGCGATTCTTTGCTTAAACTTTAATCTGTTATTTCAATAAATATATATATATATATATTTAACTGTTTGTAACTCTTTATAATTTATACACAGTAATATATACACACATATACACAGTGTATTTCCTATCTGTCCTGTGCTACAATAAGAAGTTAACTTTCCTATCACAAGGTCCTGGGTTCTAACCCTACATTAGTCCCTGGAAATAGTTATTTCTCCAAAGTTACTCATACATTTAATCCTCTATATCAAATGTTAAACATTTATGTAATTATATCCTAGAAATAAATCATTAAAATATCATTCTTACTGTTAATCACTTCCATGTTAATCAACATAAACTATAGGGTTTCTCTTACTCACGCTATCAATTTTATTCACCGCCCAAGAGCGAGTTCAACTCCCAACAGAAGAAATTATATATTTTATATTACTGTCGTGAGGTAAGTTGAAGATTGATAATACACCCTATTTTTACCTCCGCCAAATAGGTATTGCTTTACCCTCGCATAGTTTTTTTTTTTTTTTTGTTACAAGTTTTTATTTATGACAAACATCATCCCTAACCACTTTCTCATACCAGCTAGGTGTTCGTCATAATTACTGAAGCAACCATTCTTAAAAATGGAAGATAGAATAACTCAACAAAGAGCGGCAGCGACAGAGCAACAAAGAAGACAATGAAAATGGTTACGAGCAGACGAGAGGCAAGCAATCCATGACTGTAATCGAGAGCAAATACAAGAAAGGAGGAATGATATGAGCCAAGAGAAGCTTCTCTACAGAATAGAAGTGGAGACCATGATAGAAGAAATAACATGAATCCAGAGGAGAGAGAAACTTATCTACAGAATAGAAGAAGTGGAGCTCATGACAGAAGAAATAACAGGAATCCAGAGGAGAGAGAAGCTTCTCTACAGAATAGAAGAAGTGGAGATCATGACAGAAGAAATAACAGGAATCCAGAGGAGAGAGAAGCTTATCTACAGAATAGAAGAAGTGGAGATCATGATAGAAGAAATAACATGAATCCAGAGGAAAAAAAACACAGGCATAAAATTTATAAGCAATGTTTCGACATTCCTTATGATCCGATGATTCCAGACTTCTCTCTGGAAGAAACAATTGTCAGCAAATAAATGTTCTAAACTAAAATTTGATCATTTTAACACTTTGTATCTCGGCTCTGTAAAACACTTGAAAACTTGCATTGAGCCTTTTGTCATACCGGTAACCTTCCAGATCATTATATGGAAGGTCATCTTCAGAGGTTAAGAGAAAGAAAATACAGCGATCTGAAGAAAGTGAATAAGTTCGGCATGTCCGTCTAGCTGCTAACAGAACCCAAACAGCTTTAGCAAGAGCACACAGTTTGGATGAACGGGAACAAAGGACTGCTGCTACTCGAGAACAACAAATTAAGGAACAGCAGCAAATCAGACGAAATGCTAATCAAGCACATCGTTCTACTGCCTGAGCAGGAGAACAAGCCACAAGTAGAATAAACTGGCTGATGGGAGCTTTTTCTGATGATCCCCAAAAGGACTACAGCAGTAATCCACAAAAGAACATTGGGAAAATGAACAAATGCTGCCAGTATTGTGGTGCCAAGAAGTGGGCAGCAGAAACGCCAAGTCTATGCTGCTCAAAAGGCAAAGTGGGCCTTAAAACAATACAAGAACCTTCTGAATGTCTGAAGAATCTGCTCTTTCAGCATACACCAGAAGCACGACACTTCAATAAATACATCATAAAATATAATTCTGCCTTTCAAATGACATCTTTTGAGGTTGACAGGAATGTGACTGACTTTAGATTCTGTACAACTTATAAAATTCAGGGACAGTGTTACCACTTAATGGGTGGCCTTCTGCCACTTTCACAGGAGCCTCACAAATTTGTGCAGGTTTACTTGATGGGTGGAAATGAAACACAGGCACAACAAAGATGTACCAATGTCCATGGTGGATTGCAGTTCTACATAGTCATAAAGTTACAAGAAATGCTTCACCAACATCACATGTACGTCAGTGTATTTAAATATGCACTGAAGCATATGATAAACACCAGAGATGTTAAAATCATCACTAGGGCAGACAAATGCCCAGCTTCAGAACATGAACGCAGACTCAATGCACCTGTCACTGATGAAGTTGCAATCATAATGGTTGATGAACAGCATGAATGACGTGACATTGTTTTGCAAAAACGAAGTGGACATTTGGAACAAATTTGTGAAACTCATAGAGCCTAAGATCCACTCCAATATCCGCTCATCTTTTGGAATGGTCAAGATGGATATCATTTTCAGCTACGGCAGATCAGCCCAGGAACGGGACAAGAAACTGGCCAATCAATCAGCTGCAAAGAATTCTATGCTTATCATTTCATGGTACGTGATCACTTCAACCAAGTTCTGCGATTCAAAGAAGTAACCAGCCACTTCATGGTGGACATGTATGCCAAAATTGAAATAGAAAGATTGGGTTTTCTGCGAAGGAATCAAACTAAGTTGAGGGCAGATAACTACATCCACTTTAGAGATGCCATCAATTCTGATGTTGACCCAAGAAATATTGGCCAGCCAGTCATGCTACCATCAAGCTTCATGGGAGGATCACATTACATGCATGAACGTACGCAAGATGCAATGGCCTATGTCAGAAAATTTGGTCGGCCAGATCTCTTCATTACATTTACATGCAATTCAAACTGGTTAGAAATATCAAATGAATTATTTCAAAATCAAAAACCAAAGGATCGACATGACTTCATTGCTTGGGTTTTCCATGAAAAGCAAAAAAAAAACTCATCTGGCTCCTAAAAGAAGGAAGAATCTTTGGTGAGATTAGTGCTTGGATGACCACTATTGAGTGGCAGAAGAGAGGTATCCTCACTCTCACACACTAATCTGGTGCAAGGAGAAGATAAGAACAGATGATGTTGATAAGATCATTTCAGCAGAGTTGCCTGATAAAGGTGGTGATCCAGAGCTCTTTGAAACCATCAAGTCCAAACTCATTCATGGTCCATGTGGAGTCATCAATCCAGCCTCACCCTGCATGAAAGATCAAAAAGGCAGCAAACATTATCCTAGAGCTTTTATTCGGGAAACTCGGACTGACAATAATGGATACCTCCTTTATCGTAGGCGTAGACCAGAACATGGAGGCAATACTGCAAGCCTAACAGTTCGAGGAGAGGAGCTGACCATAAACAATCAGTGGGTCGTCCCACACAACAAATTGTTGTGTAAACTTTTAAAAGCTCATATCAATGTTGAGTATTGCAGCTCCGTCAAGGCAATCCTATATGTCACAAAATATATCAACAAGGGCAGTGACATGGCTACCTTTATTACTGACAAAGAACTCAATGATGGTGGGTTGGATGAGGTGAAACGGTATCAAACAGGTCAATACATCTCCAGCAATGAAGCTATCTGGCGAATCTTTGGATTTGATATCCACCAAAGCCACCCAACAGTGGTCAACCTCGCAGTCCATCTGGAAAATGGACAGAGAGTGTACTTCACTGATATCACTGCTCATCAGTTGGCACAAGAATCACATGACACTACACTAACTGCTTTCTTTAAACTTTGCCAGAATGATGAATTTGCTCGATCCCTCCTATATGCTGAAGCCCCAACATACTACACCTGGACCAATTGCAAGGCCTGCAATCGAAGAAAACAGGGTCATTTAGTGGAAGGTCATGAAGTCAAGTCAAGTGATGCTATTGGGTGTGTTGACAATGTCCATCCCAACAACAGAGAATGTTTTTATTTATGGCTACTTCTGCATACTGTTCGAGGACCAACATCATTGGAGGATCTTAGGTGCTTCAGAGGAAGGGAGTGCGCAACATACCAAGAAGCATGTAAACAGCATGGACTCCTGCATGACAATGGACACTGGAAAAAGTGCCTAGAAGAAGCAGCAATCAATCAAGTAGCCAGTCAAATAAGACAATTATTTGCTATTATTCTCACAGCATGTGGAATTGATGAAGTTCATCTACTCTGGCAGGAGTATAAAAACAATATGTCGGACAACTATCTACACCTAGCCCGAAGATATGGCAATATGTATATGGAATATACCCCCAGGATTTACAATCAAGCTCTCTGTGACCTGTCCCATCGAGTTCAGGCAATGAATAGCATATTAGCTAACTGCGGGATGCCAGAGCCAGATGAAGAAATGGAGGTAGCACAAGACATTTTTCAGGAGACAAACTACGATATTCAAGCATTGCGTAAGTTTGTGGATTAAAATGAACCTCGATTGATGGATGACCAGAAATACGCCTACCACAACATCATCGAAAACATTCAAAATGACAGGGGACTTTTCTTCATCGATGCTCCTGCTCACAAGCAAGACATTCCTCATAAACCTCCTGATTGCAAAAGTTTGCCAAAAGCCACATATTGCCCTTGCTGTGGCCTCAAGTGGCATTGCAGCAACACTTCTGGATGGGGGAAGAACTTCACACTCCATGTTTAAGCTGCCCATAGATCTCACACAACATGAACAATCTTTTTGCAACATCAAGAAGAACTCACCCAAGGGCAAGCTTCTGCAAACATGCAAGATGATAATTTGGGATGAAGCTACTATGAGCCATAAAGGAGAAATTGAAGCTTTGGACCGGATGATAAGGGATCTGAGAGAAAATAGTTGCATAATGGGAGGAGTGACAATGGTTCTTGCTGGTGATTTCAGACAAACTCTGCCTGTAATTCTTCGAGGGACTCGAGCTGATCAGGTCAATGCCTGTCTGAAAACATCCTATGTCTGACCCCACTTTCAGCTGCTGAACCTTACAACCAACATGCGAGTGCACTTAACAAACAGTGAGTTTGCCATCCAACTACTTAAATTGGGAAATGGACTTCTTGAAAAGGACTCCAATGACCATATTCAGTTGTCATTTGGCCATATCATTGACACAGAACAAGAACTGATTGCCAGAGTATTTCCAAACATTCAGACCAGGCAATGTGATCCGAAATGGCTCTGTGAACGAGCAATCTTAGCACCTAAAAATGTTGCTGTGAAAGAAATCAACAGAAGGCTGCTGGAGATGTTACCGGGAGAGAAAATATGCTACAAATCAGTTGACACAATCACTTCTCAAGATCAGGTTGTAAACTATCCAACTGAGTTTAGGGTTGAATCTGGCAGATCCTGTCTTTTAACACAGTCAACTTTATGTTGGCACAACAAAGGTTGGAACACTGATTGTCTCTTTATTGTGGCACCACAGGGCAAAACCAAGAATGTTGTTTATCAAGAGGCTTTGGAATGAGCAATGTCATAATAAATCATTCAATGACAATACACACAGATCCTAATTCCTTAGTCATGTAGTTTGCAAGGAATTCTGTAGCCGCAAATTTACTGCATGGTGTTACTTTGGAAGAATATGCAAGCATTCCCGGGTACCTCTGCTATATGAAGTAGTATAAGTGAGGACTTTGTTGGGTAGAAATAGCAGCCAAATTTCCTTCAAATCCCACCTTTCCTTGGATTACAGAAATGAGTAAGTAAACACTTCATTCAATCATAAACCAGTGATAAATTTATGTTCTTATTTTATTTATGGTTTTTTAAAATAGTCTTTACATGTTGTTTGAATTTCAGATGTTCAGATTGAGCAAAAAAAAAAAAAAAAAAAAAAGAAAGAAAGAAAGAAAACGTAAATAAAAAAAATCTAAATGTATTTTTTGGGTCATGCCCTTTTCAGTGACAACATACCTAATGATTCATCTATGAGTAAAGTATTATATATGCTGACTGTAATAGGGAGCAGTATTCAAAAAAATCACCACTGGAAAAAACATATTTTTATCTAGATGATTTACTTTGACCAAACGGCAATAAATATTCTGCTATACTTTGGTTAAAATTCAGCAATCATATTTGAATGGTCAAATATTTTGTAATGTGTGCCAAATATATTGAAACTTTCATATCACCAGGTAGCTCAGCTAAAATAAAAATGAAATTGTTATTGTTGTTGTTGCAATTTATATATTTATACTACTACTGCTGAGTTGTTACAACGTCTGATAATATTGGAGTTTTGGAGAGGAGATAGCTTGGATTTTATTTACCTATTGACACCCACGGACACACATATACATATTCACACACGGACACACACACATACATACAGACGCACACACACACAGACAGGCAGAGACACACACACAGACACACACAGACACACACACACACACACACATTCACAGACACAGACATACACACAGACAGGCAGACACACACACACACACACATATGAGCTTAACGGGACCAAAAAAGACATATACGACACTCGCATTCACTGGATGCAAATTACGTAACAACTGCTTGTGATGTATATATATATATATATATATATATATATATATATATATAAACATGGGACGAGCTGATAAATTCCGACCTCACACGCTTACACCTCTCCAAGACAATGTCACTGGACCGAGACCTTTGGCGGTACTCAGTAATAGAGAAGACCCGCCTTACCTAAATACAAAGTAAAAACCTACTACAGTCAGTAGGCATCTCTATCAAAACACACCCCCGTCCCACCACCTCCACCCCACCCACACCGCCCCTTTCAATGTAAAGTTATGTTGGTCCCACAACATCCAGGCCGAAACAAATGAGATCGTGTAGGTGTCACGACAAAAAACACACAGTCCACGCTGTAAATGTGGCCGTGTAGGCAACACGGTAAAAACCTCCCAGCCCCACACTGTAAATGTGGTTGGTGTTAGGAAGGGCATCCAGCTGTAGAAAACCCGCCAGACAGTCCACGCTGTAATGTGGCCATGTAGGCAACACGGTAAAAACCTCCCAGCCCCACACTGTAAATGTGGTTGGTGTTAGGAAGGGCATCCAACTGTAGAAAACCCGCCAGACAGTCCTATGCGAGCAAGACAACCACTCTTGCCTCAAGTGGGAAAACCCCCGTCCAAACCCATGCAAGCGTGGAACACGGACGCTAAACCTGATGATGATGATGATGATGATGATATACAATCAGTCTGAAGAAGACTGTCGTCATGTACCAACCTGCTCCGGATAAAGTTTTCAATGAACCCTCCATACACGTATACAGTCAAAAGCTGAAGGCTGCTGACACATTGTGTATTTGGGGAGTACTCTGAGTGTAACCTGCTCTCTGGATGCAGAAGCTGGTCTACGTGTTAGTAAGGCAAGTGAGTCATTTGGAAGGCTCAACGACCGTCTTTGGTGCATGCGAGGAATCACAATGAGGACCAAGGTGAGAGTGTATACTGCATGTGTACTGTCAGCTTTGCTGTATGCATGTGAGACATGGGTTGCCTACAAACGGAATATCCACAGACTGGAACGGTTTCACCAGTAGTGTCTCAGAAAGATGCTCGGTATCAAGTGACAGATGCATTGCATGTGAGTGATGTTGAGGTCCTTGAGAGAAGTGAGTGTCGGAGCATTGAGAGTATCATCCACCAACGGCGTTTGCGATGGACCAGACACCTCAGCAGAATGGAGGATGATCGAATCCCAAAACAACTCTTGTATGGCGAGCTTTGTGAGGGTAAGAGACCACCTCACAAGCCAAAGCTCCGAATCAAGGATTGTGTAAAGGACTCGTTGAAAAAAACTGGTTTGATGATGGCTGACTGGGAGATAGAAACTCTTGAAAGAGAAACTTGGCGTGGAATGGTGAATGATGGGGTCCATAATTTTGAGGACAGACGCATAGAGCACGAGAAGATCAAACGGGATGTGCGTAAGCAATGCCCTGGTGTATCTCTCGAAACTATCCGTGTCTCCATTGAATTGAAGTGCCCTGAGTGTGGAAACATTTTCTTGAGCCTATCTGGTCTCAGGAGCCACAGTCGCAGCCATGTGTTGTTTCCTTGAGCAAGACACTTTATTTCACATTGCTCCAGTTTACTCAGCTGTAGAAATGAGATGATAGGGACTGGGGTCCATATCATTCCACTGCAAAGTAGTCATGGAGGTGCCACAGCAAAAAAGCACCCAGCACACACTGTAAATGAGGTTGGTGTTAGGAAGGGCATCCAGCTGTAGAAATCAAGCAAGAATGAGTTCCAGTCCCACCCTTGCAAGCAGGGAAAAGAGGACGTAAAATGATGATGATGATGATATATATATATATATATGGTTGGAAGATCACTGATGAAGGACTAACTTTATTCATATGTAACCCATTTGCAACCACGTAGCACAATCATTCTCATATTTACACATATTTTATTCCCCGCTGTGACCCGTCTATTTCGTTCTTACTGATTCCTCTTTCTCTGTATCTTTACCCTCTCTAACAGTCACTCTCTCTGTTAGTCTCTTCCTCACCCTTGACTCACTCACTCTCTGTTACTACCTCTCCTCCTCCTTCCCGTTTGACCTGTGCGTAATTCTTTTCTTTCGCACTCTTGGTCAGGCTGGTTCGCTTTTTTTCTCTCTCTCGTCTACGATTTCACAGAACTTATGTTCACCGAATTCACAGACTAGATTCCTTCTTCCTCTCTTAGACCTGTGCGGAATTCCTTCCTTGCTCACATACCAACCAGGTTTGATGGTCTTTATTCTCTCTCGTTCACGATTTCACCGAACTTATATTCATGGAAATTTAGGACTTCACTCGTTCTTCCTCACTTTTCTCTGCTTCATCTTTGTTTGTTTACACTCTCGTGTCCCCTTTATTTACGTGTCCCAACAACTTTTTTTAGCCGTTGCTCGCACCAACCGGAGGTATATGGTCTTTAAAGCGATGAAATACCAATGATGGTTGGAAGATCACTGATGAAGGACTAACTTTATTCATATGTAACCCATTTACAACCACGCAGCACGTTTATTCTCATATTTATATATATATATATATATAAGGCGCATGGCTTAGTGGTTAGAGCATTGGGCTTGCAATCGAAAAGTTGTGAGTTCAATTCTCGGACCGTATGAGCAAGAAAAGATCAGCCAGCCAGACACTGCCCACAACAGGACAACCCGTCTAACCCATGTTAGCGTGGAAGAACGGACGTAAAATGGCGATGATGTTAATGATATATACACGTGTATATTCATATATTATACATCATCACAGTTTAAGTTCCATTTTACAAGCTAGCATGGTTGGAGTTGTCCTGTTGTGTGAAAACTTAGATCAAATGACCGTGTCTGGCTCATGCAAGAAACATTTCTGGCTTGATTTCTACAGCTGAATGCCCTTCCTAAATCTAACCACATTTACAGGGTGGACTTGGTATTTATTGTTGTGTTGCTAACATGACCAACCTACAGGGTGGACTGGGTGCTTTTTGTTGTCCCACCATCAAGACCACCACCTAACAGAGCAGACTGAGTGCTGTTTGTCATGTCACCAATTTGACCACTTTGAAGGGTGCTTCAGGTCCCTTCAGTCTTGCCACTAGCATGACCACTTTACAGAGAAGGCTAGGGGCCTCCTGTCATGTCTAACTCACAGGGTGAACTGGCTGCTTTTTTCTCATGTCACCAGCATGACTACCTTGCAGGGAGGGTTAGGTGCTCTTTTGTCATATTACCTAACAGAGGACTTGGTGCTCTTTTGTCATGACCACCTCACAGGGTTGCCTGAGGGCTTTTAGCCATTTCAGCAGCATTGGAGTAGAGCATATTAAGCTTTCCATATTTGTATATATGGGTTGGTCAAGAGAGGTGTAACAGATGTGAAAGTGGGGATGGGGTTGTGTGTATGTAGGGTGGGTATTGGAGAGGTAGGTCAGGGTGGTGTACTTAGCTGGTAAGGGGGTGGAGGAAAATTGGAGCATACTTCAAACCACTAAATGTTGCTTCATCCCGTGCACATGGGAATGCAGGTCTCCTGCAGTACTGTACAACGCCAGAGATTTCAATCCTGTGTCATCACCTTTGAGAGGTACAATGGTGTCAGGTCAGTTTTTACCTCCTCATCCCAAGCTTTCCTCTTCCATCAATTTCAAGCAGTCAACCTTTTACACATCTCTACCTTCATATACATCACATGTCCATACCACAGCAATCTACACTCCTGCATACTGTATCTTATCCCTCTCATGCCCAGGTTCTCTCTCAGATTATTTACATTTTGCTCTTCATGTATATTAATATTACACATCTATTGAAGAATTCAAGCTTCATTTCTATCCAATCTTCGGAGGTCCTCTGCACATACCGCCCACATCTCACTGCAATGCAGCATTGCTGTTCATATGCACACATCAATTTGATGAAACAACCTTTTGTAGCTAGCAGCAGTAGTAGCACCCTAAACCTTTGCCATCTTGTTCTTATTCTAGTTACTGTACCTTCAAAACACCTACCTCCACTGCTAATTTGATCACCCTGGAAACAGAAACTGTCAACTGCTTCTACAGAATCCTTTAAATATTTGCTAGAGCTTGTCTCCTAAAAGCGATTGCTTCTTACTGCTCCAATGCAATGACCCCTTGCAAAGCCTACCTTCTTAGCTAACTTACCTTGTATCCCACCAAACCTCTTTAGTGTAAATAATGTTTCATACACATAACATGTATGTGTGGCCACTGGTTTCCAAGTCCACTTATGGCCACCACTGTTTAATGGGGGAGGGGGGCACTTCCAAACAGACCCTTCGTTAGGCATGCTGACAAATATATTAAAAGGAAGTTCTTTCCTCCAACAATTTTCACCCGAAACAGAGGAGAGTTTCATATTGTCAAAAAGGGAGGTAAATCTTACGTGGTGGAATTGTCAGGCTTAATTATATATGTAATTAGACACACATAGAAGTGGTTGATAGCTTTTTGCAATCGAGGTGACTTAATTAGCAGTGAAGGAGGTTGCTCTGAAAGATGAATAGCTAGAATAAGGATAGTTTAGAGAGCTACTGCAACAGTTGACCACAAAAGGTTTCTCTCTCTGTACAAAAGGACGACTGTATGACGCCTGTGGGTGATGTGCAATGAAACGAAACAAGGGCTGTGACTGTAGAGGATATGTAGACTGGGAATAAATGAAACAACCATGCTTTGTAGGATATATTATGTAAGTGTGAAAGAAAGGCAGAGCTTGGACGAGTTCAAGAAGCTGGGTTTAAGAGTGATCTGAAGTGTTGTGTAAGAGAGAAGACTGTGTTTGCACGAAATTTAGTAGATACATTATGTAATATTCATTCATTATTTATTTAAGGTATTGCAACTTATTTTACTAATGGGATGAAAAAAATTATAAACTGTACGCAGTCCTGCGCTCCTTACGTTATTATAGTTTAGATTTATTAGGTGAAGTGGATCAGCCAGAACAATTCTACTCTTCTTTTTTAGATGTCACGATCTTCCATGGCATTCCTGAGATCATTAATCTCCAGCTAGACATCCTGAAACATCTGATCTATGTCGGTCAATCTCAGTCATCCCATTAGGGTCTTACAATGTTTAGGTATCTACAACAATAGCTAGCTCATCCTACCCTCAGTAGCAATGTCCAGCTTATCTTGTCCTCCGCTCCCTAGTTATTATGGTAATCTTTGATATATGTTAGTATATTTCTTCCATTTGAGTAATGTATTAAAAACTAAAAATAATAATATATATATATATATACACACACACAACATATGTTGAGATGTATAAGATTTCTCAAGCTTCACATTTTATATTCTGACTTCCAAAGTGTGTCTATATATTTGTGTTTTTCATATTTCACAGTGATAGAGTTTACCGCTAGTGTTGATTACGTAGGTGAACAACCATTGACGAATTCTGATTGAAAGATTTACCACATATTTCACAATGGAAGGGTTTTTCACCAGTATGTATTCTTTTGTGACGTTCAAGATTAGAACTATCAGAAAAAGATTTCCCACATATTTCACATGAATAAGGTTTTTCACCAGTATGTGTTCTTTTGTGATTATCAAGTTGCGAACTCTGAGAAAAAGATTTCCCACATATTTCACATGAATAAGGTTTTTCACCAGTATGTATTCTTTTATGTTTTACAAGATTTGAACTCTGAGAAAAAGATTTCCCACATATTTCACATGAATAAGGTTTTACACCAGTGTGTGTTCTTTTGTGATGTACAAGGATAAATTTACGAGAAAAAGATTCCCCACATATTTCACAATGGAAGGGTTTTTCACCTGTGTGACTTCGTACATGGATGACAAGATTAGAATTATTTATGAAAGATTTCTCACATATTTCACAGTGGAAGGGTTTTTCTCCTGTGTGACTCCGTATGTGGATGACAAGAGCAGAATTATCAGTAAAAGATTTCCCACATATTTCACAATGGAAGGGGTTTTTTCCAGTGTGACTCCGTATGTGGACGACAAGATTAGAATTGTTTATGAAAGATTTACCACATATTTCACAATGGAAGGGGTTTTCTCTACTGTGTATTTTCTCGTGTGAGGATAGTTTCAGTTTTGAAGAGAAAGTTTTCCTGCAAATCTCACAGCTATATTCAGACATATTTCATAAAGGAATCCCACCACTTCCACTCATATATTAAGAAATGTAGCATTCAGTTGGTAAAGTAATAAGATGTATGAAAGTGTAAGACTGATCTTGGAAGAAGAAAAAGCAAGTGCTTATATATGTGTGTGTGTGTGTGTGTGTATTTTTTTAATTTTTGTTAAAGTGAGTGAAGCTCTATTCACAATAACATCCTCAGCACATAAAACAAACGAATAAGGCTTCGAAATTTAAGGTTCTTGTTATTGACGACAGTTCAGGTGACAAGAGAATTAATATCCATAATTACAAAAGATGAAGGTTAATATATATACATATATATATATATATATACAGACATACAGTGTGTAAGTATGAGAGAAAGAAATAGACGTGTGTGTGTGTAGAAATATGTGTGTAAGTGTTGTAATAAATCAAGATATTTCACTTCAGATAGAAAAGTTCACAATGTTTGCGTTGTGATGGAAAACGAAATAATACGTACTTTAGTTTTCAAGAGCAAATATAAAGTCAAGAAAAGTTAGTAAAAACTAAATGTTCACTGATTTCTGATTAAAATATTTTCCTGTCCTGTAAAATGTTGAACAACCACTTCAATATTTAATAATACAGGTGATAAAACAACAACTATAAGGTAAATAAGTCACCTGATGTTATTTACAAACATTAACATCCATCTTAATATGAAATAATCACCATAAAAGATAAAATTAGATGAGGTTTAAGTTGTAACGATGAAACTGATATAAATGGTAATATTTCACCGTCTAGTTGACATCGGTGTCGTGACTTAAAAGTTCCCTACATAATTTAATACATTCAGAAACAACTTCCGTTATGTTAATTCACACCGTCAATCGATATGTTAGTAATTTATTCAGATTTGTATAAATAACATTATTAATTTTACATAACTGTTCATATTAAACAAAACACATTATTAAAGGTAATAAAACAAAAGATGAAAAACAAAAACATGAGAGACATGTGGAATGATGTGTCTTGCTTAAGGACACAATGTACCTCCCTTTGAAAATATTATATTACAATATGATGTATGACTTTACTATAAAATATATATGTGTTTGTATACATATATATAGTATATATATGTGTGTATACATTGGTCAGTCTATGAACTCCTCATCCGACCCTTCTATATGTATATACATGTTTGTCAGTGTGTGTGTACATATGTATATAGAATATTGTCACAACTACTTTATACACCACATATACACTATTGTCCAATATATATAGACTATATGTCATGTTGTCCAAGGGAAAGGCTGATATAGATCGGCACCTGTGACATTACAACTATTATATACACTATATCTATATCTATATATATATATATATATATACTACATACATACACTATATATATTGTCCAGAGGAATGGCTGAAACAGCTTGACACCATCATTTATCATATATATATATGAACTACACATACTATGTATACACCACATATATATCATCATCATCACCATCATCAATCTATCTTCCATGGGTTACACAGGTCCTATTTTGAGGCAAGTTGTGTCAGGTGACAGTGACAGCCCATATAGGGGTGCTTCTGGCTGGTTTTCTATGGCTGGATGCCCTTCCTAATGCCAACCACATTGACAGTGTGGGCTGGGTGCTTTTTGCTGTGTCTTTCACATGTCCACTTTACAGCATGGGCTGGGTGCTTTTTGTTGTGTTTTTCACATGTCCACTTTACAGCATGGGCTGGGTGAGTGGGGGCATGCTGTATATATGCTTCAACTTGTGTTCCTGATAATTCGGGTCTTCTGTATTATTGCACATCGCCAGAGATCCAGGCTACGTGTCATCTCCTCTGAGAGGTACAATTGGGCAAGGTCGGCTTGTATCACCTCACCCAGGTCTTCCAAGGTCTCCCCATTCCAAGGCTTCCTACAACTGAGCCCTCTGCACTTTGTTATGCAGCTGTCATCCTTCATACGCAACACATGTCCATACCAATGCAATCTCCTCTCCTTCACACAGCATTTGATTTTTCTTATCCTCAGTTTCTCTCTCAGTTCATTTATGCTTCAACTTTCTCGCATATTACTATTACACATCCATCGGAGCATGCTTTCGAATCTACACAAGTCTTCTGCATGCAGCACCCAAGTCTCATTACCATGTAACATAGCTGTACATACGGATACATCATACCATCTGCCTTTCATTCTGAGGGAGAAGCTTTTGTAGCAGTGGCAGTAGCTCCCTGAACTTCCTCCATCCAGTTCTTACTCTGGTTACTGTACTTTCAGCACACCCAACATTGCTGCTAATTCGATCACGTAAGTAGCAGAAGCTATCTACTGTTTCTACAGAGCCCTCTTACAATTTGGTAGCACTTGTTCCTTTCGATCGTTTGCTGCTTACTGTTCCAGTGCAACTGCCACATGTAAAGCCTACATTCTTAGCTAAACTTACTGAGATCCTACTACATCTCTTGTGTACCTATATTCTCCATATGGAGCAGAGGATGGAATGTCTACCAATGCCTGAGAGGATCTCGGTTCTGTTTTCTGAAATTTCTACCAATATATATTCTACATATAATATATGATGTTATCCAAAGTGAGGTCAATAGCTGATATAACTTGGTGCCAGTGTCATCACAACTAATATATACCCTATATACAGACGCGTGGCTGAGTGGTTAGAGAATTGGATTCACAATCGTGAGGTTATGAGATTGATTCTTGGACTGGGCGATGCGTTATGTCCTTGAGCAAGACACTTTATTTCATGTTGCTCCTTCTAACTGAAGTTGTGACCGATAGATAGTATTAGCAATTGGAAAGACCAATGGAAACATTGTTTTCTTGGTACGATTTCACTAAAGTCAATCAACTATCGATACACTAATATATACAATATATATATCTTCTATACATACTTGGCAGTATCCTGAGCAACAGCGGCAACTTTGAGCTGGACATCAACTGCAGAGTTGTAAAGGTGACTGCGGTGTTCTAATGGATGCCCTCAATTTGGTGAAACAGAGCCATCAGCTTGTATTTCAAGCTACGCTTGTACACTAGCATTGTACTTTGAAAGCCCATCTCTGACTGCAAAAAATGGAAAAACACTGTGAAGATGGATAGGTGTCTAAAAACTTTCCATTAAAGGAGCCTGCATAAGATTCTAATGGTCAGCTGGTGAGATCCTGTGGAGTGCAGGGTCACATACACAGCTGATCACCATGGAACGTTGGTTCCATTTTGCAGGTCACATTCTGCACCTCCAAGATCACCTGTCCATAACAGCGATGACATGGATTCCCCTTGAAGGCAAGTGGAAAAGAAGCTGACCGAAGATGACCTGGTGGATCACATTCCAAAATGACCCACAAACTGTCAACATCAGCTGGCATGGATGTCAACAAGCTGTCACCAACTGAAATCATTGGAGACAATTAGTTAATGGTAGTGGTAGTGTTTGGTGTAAACACATATGTTACTGTTGTTAATGTCACCACTGCTATCGCTGCCGCCCTATTGTTGATGGTGGTGGTAGTTGAAACTGCTACCTATTCGGGCTGCCAGGCTGGTTGCTGGGGCTCGAACGCCTTCTTTAACCAAAGATGCGGGGTCATTGTTATTGTCACTGCCTTCCTCTTGTTAATGGTAGTGATAATTGTTGGTGCTACCTATATCGGCTGTCAAGCTGGCTGCTGTATCAGCTTCTGTGAGTGACGCTCCAATGGCCTTCTTGACCAAAGATGCAGGTCAATGGTGTTCGGCAACACAACGGCAAATAAATATATTCTCTATTTTTTTATTTATTTATTTCTAATCTGATTCAATATCATCAATTGGAAAAACCAATGGAAACATTGTTTCCGTGGTCCAATCTGATGAGTTCCACTCCACTTGGTAAGAACTGAGATGTTGAGATTTATTACAAAAAAAATCACTAAAATCAAGATCCTGGGTTGGTATAACTACCTGGTTTGTATGTGTCTGTTGTGGTGTGGTATGTGGTGTGTTGTGGTGTTTTAATGTGGTGTGTGTGTGTTTGCAGGGTGATGTGTTGTTGTGTGTGTGTAGTGTAAAGAGGAAATGTTACACACATAGGACCTAGAAGGGGTGTGTGAGGACTCTACCCCCTACAACCCTTTCAGAAATAAATGGCTGAAGAAAAGGAGAAGAAAGTATTTTCAAATGTGAATTATTTTTTTTAAAAGTCAAAAACAACTGTCATCAAAGTACCATCCAACAAATATTAAAGTTATGCAATTGTTTTTATTTACACATGTGGATATTTTGTCATAAATATAAATATAAACCAGCTAAGGTTTACAAAATAAACACATACAAACATCTCAATGTTTTTTTTTTTAAATGATGTAGTCATAAGGGTATCACTGTGGACATTTGAAGCTTGGTGGAGCCCTTCACTCTCCAGGTTTGAACAGTTGATTTCTTCCAGATAAGGAGAGAGAATAATGGGGAGGAAGTGAGATAGAAATATAGAGAGGAAGAACAGACCCCATGATAGACTGGTATTGTTATTTATCAACCATGAATGGACGAAAGAAAGTTGACGTTAGCAGGATTTAAACTCAGAGAGCAGAGAACCAGGATAAATATGGCAGAAAGCATTCTATCTATTGTTTTATAGACTTTAAATAAATGTTTCTACTTTTGACTCAAGGCCAGCAATTTGAAGAGAAAGGGGAATGCCAATTAAATCAGCGCCAGTGCATTACTGTTACTGTTTTTCATCAACCTTGAATGGATGAAAGTCAAAGTTGACCATGGCATGATTTAAACCCAGAACATAAAGGGCTGTAACTTTATGACACAAAACATATCGTATGACACTCTACTGATTCTGCAAATCCACCACCCTCAACAATGAAATGAGATTGTGTCTCTGTAAGAGCCCTTAATGACAAATAATATGAAGGGGTACTTTCTACAGGGTGTATTTGTTAATTACAATACAAAAACCATGAGAATGATTTCCAACATATTTCAACATAATAAATGTTCATCAACATTATTATTAATATTATTATTATTTTCTGCTAGCATGTGTAGTGTGCATATTGATATTATACGCAGGTATATGATACATCAAATAAAATCATAATTGACAATATATAATACATAGAAATTGAACGAAGACTGCGTTACACTGTCTTATTTAATCAGTAACGTAATCCATGATACATTAAAAAAGACGATATTATATATAAACTGCATTAGGAGAAAATTAGTGACGGAAATATATGAATGTTCATTTAAGCGATGGCTAACCAGAAGTGTTGACATTTCAGAAATTTTAAAGAAGTGAATCTTTAAATAAACAAAATATATTTAATCAACAGCCACGAAATTTAGTAGATAAATTATGTAATATTCATTCATTATTTATTCAAAGTAATGGCGGTGGATTGGCAGTATCGGTAGAGGGTCGGACGCCATGCTTTCCAGCATAGTTACATCCCTTTACGATCTGAGTTCAAATCCCGCCAAGGTTGACTTTGCCTTTCATCCTTACGGGGTCGATAAAATAAAGTACCAGTAATGCACTGGGTATTTGCTGGCCTTGTGCCTAAAGTAGAAACAATTATTTATTCAAAGTAATGCAACTTATTTTACTAATGGGATAAAAAAATTATAATCCATACGCAGTCCTGCGCTTCTTACTTTATTATAGTTTAGATTTATTAGGTGAGGTAGATTGGCCAGAACAATTCTACTCTTCTTTTTTATATGTCACGATCTTCCGTGGCATTCCTGAGATCAGTAACCATACCGTTACTCCACCGGCTCCCTAAATACCCCTTAATAAGTGTAAATAGATATCAGGACCTCTATTAACAGTTTAAATCTGCCTTTGCACCTATATATTCACATATCTGAAGAGATGTCAAGTAAAGCGTCGGGTCCCGTCATCTTGATTGTACCCTAACCTGATATCGAAACAATTGTAATATGCCAATAATGTTTGTACTTATGCTGCAACACTAACTTCGATTCTTTTCAATCTACACTCTGCAAATTACTGCCGTAACACTGGAATACATCCTAAACGAGACGAACCCCGAAAAATGTTGCCCGTGCTTGGTATATATATAGATGCTTATATATACGTTGGGTAGCACCTGTGTGTGTGTTTATGTCTCATAAAATAGTGTTTCGATTTTGAAAAATGTTCGATAAAGTATTTCAGGAGGTGATCAAATTGTTTGATAAGCAAAGCAACAATTTGATTTCTATTTTAATTTACACTCAAGAGGTGCAACACGGAGTACCGAACCAGAAATCCAGAAAACCTGGGTAGTGTCACCAATAATGAGGAATACAATTAATTAACAGGACTTCACTGACCGTTTCCTTACCGAGCCGGTGACTTCCGAGACCGCTGGTATTTTCGGTTATCCTGGACTGTCGTTTTTCTCCATAAAATGCATGAAAATGAAAGCCCGGTGAGATAGAGTGGATGATGTAGCCTGCGTTGCTGGTTGTTTTCTGGAGCAATGCCTTCACCATGTTTTTTCTGCGAATTACAGCTGAGATACAGTGATTACTCTTCGGTCTCAAATAATCGTACCCGGCCCCCATGCTTATTAATTTTTCAGATCTTTTCCAACAACCCCTCTCTTATTCCAACCGCTTATCAAATTTTGCTAATCTCTCTCAGGTGAAATTTTATATTAAGTGGTAGCATTCCTCTGATGAATTATTTTAGACACCAAAAAAGAACATCACAAGAAATCCCATACGTTATGAAATAAATATGATGGTTTTGGGGTCTCAATATGTAAACTAACCATCTAATTCTTTAATCTAAAAAATATCAAGGGAGACAACATAGAAAAATTACCTTAGTTCCACCACCCCCTCCTATTATTTGGGACCCGAGAGTAAGTGGCTCATTATGATTTATTCAAAGTATATCATTTAAAGAATTAAACATAAAAACAAACATATTCAATATAGAAAATCTCACAATACCATGAAAAACCATGGACCTTGTATAAAGATTATTGAACAGTATCAAATTAAAAACGAAACACTATCAGAGGAAACAAGAAAAGGGATCAAGAAGCGAAAGAAAGAGAGTGGGAGAAGAACAGACAATAGACCCCAGTCTGAGCAGTGCCTTAGCCATGCCCCGTGGTCAAAATGGAAAAGACATTACCGCGGAGAATGACCAGAGACACCCACTGCACCAACCACCACACCTCCGAGGTTCTCTCCTTAACTGGACCCCCGTCAGTTTCAATTAAAATATAAAATAATTTAAAAGAAGAGAATACAGATATATCGCTGTATTTTAATTGAAACAGATGGTGGCCTGCTTGAGGGGGGATTCCTGTGAGGTGGTGTGGCTGGTGTAGCAGGTGTCTCTGGCTCTTCTCTGCAGTAATCTATTTTCCATTTTGACCACGGGGCACGGCTGAGCCACCATTCAGACTAGGGACTAGAATCTGTCCTCCCCCCTCTCCATTTCTTTCGCTACTTGATCCCTTTCTTTTCATTCCCCCTTTAGTAGATCGATATAGTTGCACTTACCTAATTAGATAGATTAATTACTGCTTATCGACGTCTTTCATTTTGTTGAGAATACTTTTATATCCACAGTGGCAGAACATTCCTTGTGGTATTCCTTCAAGATCTGCGCTCTGTGTTCAAATACCACCGAAGTCAACTTTGATTTTCACCCTATCGAGATCGACAAAATAAAAGTAGCAGTCCAGTACTGGGATCGATTCTTCCTCTATATCTCTGTATCACATACACACTCACTCTCTTGTTCCCCGTATCTATCTATCCTTTTATGGAAGAAATTGACTGTGAAACCAATGCCGTCGAGGGTAGCTTCTCCTTTCATCGTTACGGGGTCTATAAAACAAAGTACCAGTAACGCACTAAGGTAGATTTATTTGACTACCCCTCCCACCAAAACTATTGTCGTTGTCCCTAAATCAGAAACAGTTATTACATACGACTGGTGAGACGGGTTTTATTATAAAAATTTACCTTAAGTTCAATTACAATCATTTTAAAAATAATATTTACGAAACTATTTAGGCGAGGAGGGACACAAGTAAACCCTTTTGTAGCATGTAAGTGAGTATATAGCGAGATTACTGGTTGTTGGTGAATGTAACAAAACGAGACATGGTTTGTGTGTATAATATTTAATTAACAATGGTAGATAGTATACTTGACATGTCAAAGATGAGGATGTTGTTAGAATGAAGCAAAGTTAGTAGTTACCGTTTTGATTGCCAGGCAAACGCGGCTGGCAGAGGACGCCTGGCTAAGGCCAGGCGCCTGTTGGCCAAATTAATGGCGGAGCCCAATGAGAGGCTCTGTGAATCGGTGCCGAAAAGGCAAAGAGAGAAAGGAAGCTTAAAGTTGTTAGTTTTATAGGGCTCTGACCGGAAGTTGCAGAAAGGGTTCCACTTCCCGTCTAGATCCTAATCAAAACAAGGGAGACAACCGCTACATAACCTCCCGCCAGAATTTTAGTGTATAAAAATCGAAATGAAAATATGTAGCAAGTTGGCGAGAATGTTGTAACAGGCATGAAAATTACGACAAAAGAATGTTTGGAAAAATCAATGATAGATATCAAGGTAGCCAACCGCTCTTGGCCAGAGAACGACTGGACATCCATCTATCCATCACCCAAAGATACAATGTAATAAAGTAAAAGTAATAGAAGAGCTCAAAGTTCAAAATATAGTTCACAGGTGTGCAATCACATGACAGCAGGAAAGAAAGTGTGTTCCAGAGAATGAATGCAGGTGGTTTCTGTTCTGTGGTATATCGTGAAATTTCCAACCTCCGAATGTATTTTCTCACAGGAAGAGTGCTGCAAAAATGAATTCTCTGGCTTTGGTGAATCTGTATTGATGTATTGCTGTTGCTGTTGTCTCGCTGAGTGAGCGTATTCGGTGTTTAAATTCACAGTAAAAAAATTTTTTTTAGAAAAAATGAGTTGCGCAAAGTGCTAGAAATAGCAGCCGAAGTTGATGGTCGATGTTGAGAATGCGTTGACCTGGAAGGGTCAAGAGGCCAGCGACCAGAGAAATAAGCATTCTTAATAAATGCGCGGTTATCAACGGTAAATTTACATTGTAAATTTATAAACCGGCAAATAGAAGAATATAGCTTAAGGCTGAAGAATCCCTGGTGAGAAATGTTATCCCTGGCGTGCGGCTGTCTGTGAGTAGAGACATCTCTGTGAATCGAGAATTTATGCTGCCTACACGTGCCAATACAAGGTTGAAAAAAATAATATTTCTAACGCGCGAGAAAATGATAGTGCAATTTTGAAAGTGACAATGATGAAAAAGAAAGGCTTCACTCAGCATAATTATTGGTGTGAACTTTGGAAAAAAACAAAAAACTTGAACGATGAAGAAAACGATGAACAAAAAGGCAATGGTTCATCGAAAATAAATGTTCCTGTTGAAATGTTTTTTAAAGAATATCAAATTTCTTTTTTTTTTTTTGTGTTTTGAAAGAGTTCGTTGTAAGAAACGAGAAACATATATATATATCGTGAAATGTTTTTTTTTTTTTTTTTGTTTTGAAAGTGTTCGTTGTAAGAAACGAGAAATATATATATATATATTGGTGAAATGCGACAGTTAATTGATGCGTGAGAGAAAAAGTCTGTCTGTGCGAATTCCACATGTGCGTGTGCGTGTCCTTGAGTATTTTCATAGTTTGTCGCTAAATTTGCTGTGTATTCGTAATGTTACTCACAAAACCAGATGTGCTATTTTTTTCTTTTTTTGGGGGGGTGACCACTTATAGCGATGAACGGCTGCGTGTTCGTATCACGTCAGGGTTACCAATATAGCGAGATTACTGGTTGTTGGTGAATGTAACAAAACGAGACATGGTTTGTGTGTATAATATTTAATTAACAATGGTAGATAGTATACTTGACATGTCAAAGATGAGGATGTTGTTAGAATGAAGCAAAGTTAGTAGTTACCGTTTTGGTTGCCAGGCAAACGCGGCTGGCAGAGGACGCCTGGCTAAGGCCAGGCGCCTGTTGGCCAAATTAATGGCGGAGCCCAATGAGAGGCTCTGTGAATCGGTGCCGAAAAGGCAAAGAGAGAAAGGAAGCTTAAAGTTGTTAGTTTTATAGGGCTCTGACCGGAAGTTGCAGAAAGGGTTCCACTTCCCGTCTAGATCCTAATCAAAACAAGGGAGACAACCGCTACAAGTATATCTTCTCATTATTTAGTTGACCGCTTTTCTTTCGTAAATCGTATTTATGATTTAAACTCTATATACAAGGATGGGCAGGAAAGTTCATAGGCTGACCATGAAGGAGTGATGCTAGAGGTGTTAAATCTTGCATGCATTAATTTCAACACTTCTTATTAATAACTGAATTGTTTCTTTTCCAGAGACTATGCTGAAAAATAAACCTCATTTGATCATTCCATGAGAGTATTTTAGTCTATGAACTTTACAGCCGACCCTCATATGTACCAAGATATTTCTATAGTAAAAATACCAAAAGTGAAAAAATATATATATAGTGCAACACTTCAACGAAAATATATATACACATATATGTTTGTGTGTAGAGACAGAACTTACGACTAAATACAAAATATGTTTGAATAGCATTCAGCGTGTTATAATATCACACAGTTTTGATATGTAATGTATAAACATGTCTGAAGAGATGTGAATTTCCCATACATTAATTACAATTAATTTTAGTCCTCGACCTTTCAGTAAATGTCTTTCAATTCTTCTGACGTCAAACGTTAAACTATTTGACAATCAAGAACGATAACTCAGAATGACAACTATTATCCGTCCCTGAGTTGTTTTCCATGGGTGTGTGTGTGTCTACGTGTGTTTATATATGTATACTTGATACATACATGCTGAAGGCCACAACTAGATTTTGAGTAATGCCATCGCTTGATACTTAAGTATAAACACCACGGACGTAGCATTATAGTCCTACAAGGGACTTGGCTATGGCCAGGAAGGCCATGCATCGCAAAAATGTCACATATCACGCGATGCCTGTGCTCAAAGCTTTTTTAAGTGATGAAAGGTTTAGCAGGGGTCAAATCCCACTCTCTGAACATCGAATGTATTTAACCAAAACTTACAATTGGTCTACATCATTGGGTGCAAACTAAGTCACAAACTTTATAACAGTGTGACCTTCTAGAGAGATGTCTTGATGAAGGGCAGGAATGTGACCATTGCAACACCCACCCCACCTCACGTATGCTGCTGTATTTCCAATAGTGTATACATAGCATCTATACAGTATACATATATATGTATAGTATATATAGGTTGAGAAGACCCCTATGTAGTATTAAAGACATTACAAATTCTCTAGTGTTGGTGATCTACACCAGACATGTAAAAAAATGTGGCCTGCGGCCCTTTACAAGCACATCTGAGGCCCGCACATGTTTTTACAGCAGGAGCATGTTTTATCTTCGTAATATAAAGTAAAGAAAAATTAGTTGTAATATGCGCAATTGGTTGTCGTGTGCAGCCCTCAGACAACACGTGACCCATATGGTCCTCGGCAGTTTGACATGCCTGATCTACATGATAAAAGTTTTCAGTACATGCTTTAATGTGGGTGTGATAGGAAGCGTTTCTAATCACAGAGAGCTTACCAAAGAAGGGTTTTGAGGACCCTTTAGTTGTGTCAAGGGCATGGCAACCTCCGTAGTGTTGGGGTCTACATAAATACACCCAGTGTGTGATGTAAAGATGGTGGTGGTAGGGAGGGTACCCAGCCACAGAAAACTCGCCAAACAAAAGGTTGGGAGGACAGTTCAGTTGTGTTGAAGACATGACACCATCTTTAGTAATGGTGCCACAATACAATACACTCAGTAGAATGTGGGACAATATGTAAACGAGGTGTGGACCACCCACTCCATTCTGGTTTGTGAAGACCTGACCAATCCTTGCTAGCAGGGAAAGTGGATGTTAAATGATGATGATGAGCTGTGACGTTACTGGTACCAAGCTGTTTCAGACTTTACATTGCATGATGTGTGTATATATATATATATATATACAAAAAAATGAATTAAAACAGATTTAGGATTTTGTGTTTCTCAATTAGCAAGCTCAATAGACAATATCTAGAGCCATAATAACTAAACGAGGATATATATAATAATAATTGTTTCTACATAAGGCCAGCAATTACCCAGTGCATTACTGGTACTTTATTTTATCGACCTCGTAAGGATGAAAGGCAAAGTCAACCTCGGCGGGATTTGAACTCAGATCGTAAAGGGACATAACTATGCTGGAAAGCATGGCGTCCGACCCTCCACCGCTACTGCCAATCCACCGCCCTATATATAATAATAATATTAATATGACGGAACTAGCAAGGGAATCACTGCTAGGAACGATTGCATCTCAGTGTACTCAATAGGTAATGTTAAATAAACTCCCAGAGTATATTTAACATGTACTTCAAAATCAATCGATTGGATCATTGCTCCAATGGATGCACTCGATCAAACAGAGCCCTCAGCATGTATTTCAAGCTGCACTTTTACACTAGCATGGTACTTCCCGTGGCCATCTCTGACTGTGAAACATGGAAACGCACTGTGAAGATTGATAGGTATCTAAAAACTGTCCATCAGAGGAGCCTGCATAGGATTGTAAAGGTCAGCTGGTAAGATCCTGTGGAAAGCAGGGTCACATACACTGCAGGAGATAATCATGAATGTTGGTTCGATTTTGCAGGTGACATTCTGCACCTCCCAGAAGATCACCCAAAACAGCGATGACATGGATTCCCATTGAAGGCAAGTGGAAAAGAGGTCAGCCGCAGATGACCTGGTGGAACACATTCCAAAATGACCCACAAACTGTCAACATCAGCTGGCATGGATGTCAACAAGCTGTCATCAACTGAAATCATTGGAGACAATTAGTTGACATATATTCCTGATGGAACAATCTGGACTAAGAACTAAAAAGCTATACATACCATGTTATCACTATATATATATTCAGTACACACAATATATATAGACTATATGATGTTGTCCAAAGGAAAGTCAAAGGCCGATATATCTTTGAACCAGAGTTGTCACAACTCATTTTATTCTATTGATTCTGCAAATCCACTAGCCTCAACAATGAAATGAGATTGTGTCTCTGTAATAGCTCTTAATGGCAAATAAGATGAAGAGGTAAATGTTCATCAACATTATTATTAATATTATTATTATTTTCTGCTAGCATGTGTAGTGTGCATATTGATATTATACGCAGGTATATATACATGTAGATATGATACATCAAATAAAATCGTAATTGACAATATATAATACATAGAAATTGAACGAAGACCGCGTTACACTGTCTTATTTAACCAGTTACGTAATCCATGATACGTTAAAAAAGACGATATTATATAAACTGCATTAGGAGAAAATTAGTGATGGAAATATATGAATGTTTATTTAAGCGATGGCTAACCGGGAAGTGTTGACATTTCAGAAATTTTAAAGAAGTGAATCTTTAAATAAACAAAATATATTTAATCAAGAGCCACGGAATGTAGTAGATAAATTATGTAATATTCATTATTTATTCAAAGTAATGCAACTTATTTTACTAATGGGATAAAAAAATTATAAACTGTACGCAGTCCCGCACTCCTTACTTTATTATAGTTTAGATTTATTAGGTCAGGTGGAATGACCAGAACAATTCTACTCTTCTTTTTTAGATATCACGATCTTCCATGGCATTCCTGAGATCATTAATCTCCAGCTGGACATCCTGAGACATCTGATCTATGTAGGTCAATCTCAGTTATCGCTCTAGTGTCTTACAATGTTTAGGTATCCACAACAATAGCTAGCTCATCCTACCCTCAGTAACAATGTACAGCATATCTCGTCCTCCGCTCCCTAGTTATTGTGGTAATCTTTGATATATGTCAGTATATTTCTTTCATTTGAGTAATGTATTAAAAACTAAAAATAATAATATATATATATATATATACACACACAACATATATGTTGAGATGTATAAGATTTCTCAAGCTTCACATTTTATATTCTGACTTCCAAAGTGTGTCTATATATTTGTATTTTTCATATTTCACAGTGTTGACTACGTAGGTGAACAAACATTGACGAATTCTGATTGAAAGATTTACCACATATTTCACATGAGTAAGGTTTTTCACCAGTGTGTATTCTTTTGTGACGTTCAAGATTAGAACTATGAGAAAAAGATTTCCCACATATTTCACATGAATAAGGTTTTTCACCAGTATGTGTTCTTTTGTGATTATCAAGTTGCGAACTCTGAGAAAAAGATTTACCACATATTTCACATGAATAAGGTTTTTCACCAGTGTGTGTTCTTTTGTGTTGTATAAGGATAAAATTACAAGAAAAAGATTCCCCACATATTTCACAATGGAAGGGTTTTTCACCAGTATGTATTCTTTTGTGTTTTACAAGATTTGAACTCTGAGAAAAAGATTTGCCACATATTTCACATGAATAAGGTTTTACACCAGTATGTGTTCTTTTGTGTTGTACAAGGATAAAATTACAAGAAAAAGATTTCCCACATATTTCACAGTGGAAGGGTTTTTCACCAGTGTGTGTTCGTTTGTGATGTTCAAGTTGCGAACTCTGAGAAAAAGATTTCCCACATATTTCACAGTGGAAGGGTTTTTCTCCAGTGTGACTCCGTATGTGGACGACAAGATTAGAATTATTTATGAAAGATTTACCACATATTTCACAATGGAAGGGGTTTTCTCTACCGTGTATTTTCTCGTGTGAGGATAGTTTTAGTTTTGAAGAGAAAGTTTTCCTGCAAATCTCACAGCTATATTCAGACATATTTCATAAAGGAATCTCACCACTTCCACTCATATATTAAGAAATGTAGCATTCAGTTGGTAAAGTAATAAGATGTATGAAAGTGTAAGACTGATCTTGGAAGAAGTAAAAGCAAGTGCTTATATATATATATATATATGTGTGTGTGTATTTTTTTGTTGTTGTTAAGGTGAGAGCTCTATTCACAATAACATCCTCAGCTCATAAAACAAACGAATAAATCCTCGTAATTTAAGGTTATTGTTATTGAGGACAGTTCAGGTGACGAGAATTAATATCTACCATTTCAAAAGATGAAGGTTAATATATATACAGAGTGTACATATGAGAGAGAAATAGCCGTGTGTGTGTGTGTGTGTGTAAGTGTTGTAATAAATCAAGATATTTCACTTCAGATAGAAAAGTTCACAATGTTTATGTTGTGATGGAAAACGAAATAATACGTACTTTAGTTTTCAAGACCAAAAATAAAGTCAAGAAAAGTTAGTAAAAACTAAATGTTCACTGATTTCTGATTAAAATAATATTTTCCTGTCCTGTAAAATGTTGAACAACCACTTCAATATTTAATAATGTAGGTAATAAAACAACAACTATAAGGTAAATAAGTCACCTTATGTTATTTACAAACATTAACGTCCACCTTAATATGAAAAAATCACCATAAAAGATGAAATTAGATGAGGTTTAAATTCTAACAATGGAGCTGATATAAATGGTAATATTTCACCGTCTAGTTGACACCGGTGTCATGTCTTAAAAGTCCCCTACATAATTTAATACATTCAGAAACAACTTCCGTTATGTTAATTTACACGTTCAATCGATATGTTAGTAATTTATTCAGATTTGTATAAATAACATTATTAATTTTACATAACTGTTCATATTAAAACAAAACACATTATTAATAGTAATAAAACAAAAGATGAAAAACAAAAACATGAGAGACATGTGGAATGATGTGTCTTGCTTAAGGACACAATGTACCTCCCTGACTGAGAATTGAAAACATTATATTACAATATGTGGATTGGCAGTATCGGTAGAGAGTCGGACGCCATGCTTTCCAGCATAGTTATGTCCCTTTACGGTCTGAGTTCAAATCCTGCCGAGGTTCACTTTGCCTTTCATCCTTGCGGGGTCGATAAAATAAAGTACCAGTAATGTTCTGGGTAATTGCTGGCCTTGTGCCAAAAAAGTAGAAACAATTATATTACAATATGATGTATGACTTTACTATAAAATATATATGTGTTTGTATACATATATATAGTATATATTTGTGTGTATACATTGTCTCATTCCATGAGAGTAACTTGGTTAGTCTATGAACTCCTCATCCGACCCTTCTCAGTGTGTGTGTACATATGTATATAGAATATTGCCACAACTACTATATACACCACATATACACTATATATAATATTGTCCAATATATGTAGACTATATGTCATGTTGTCCAAAGGAAAGGCTGATATAGATCGGCACCCATGACATTACAACTATTATATACACTATATATATATATATAACGAGGGAAATGTGGTAAGGAACCCGATGGACCATAACGCACCAAAGTACTCAATACTTAGGGTAATAGAGTGGGTAATAGGAACGAGTAGGACCCCGACGGCTGAGCTCAAGCCGTTTCGACGGCTAATTCTGGACAGAATGAGTCCATAATTAGCCGTCGAAACGGCTTGAGCTCAGCCGTCGGGATCCTACTCGTTCCTATATATATATATATACTACATTCATACATTCATAATGTCCAGAGGATTGGCTGAAACAGCTTGACACCAGCATTTATCATATATATATACACACTATGCATACTATGTATACACCACAAATATATCATCATCATCACCATCATCGATTAACATCTATCTTCCATGGGTTACACAGGTCCTATTTTGAGGCAAGTTGTGTTGGGTGACCGTGACAGCTCATATAGGGGTGTTTCTGGCTGGTTATCTATGACTGGATGCCCTTCCTAACGCCAACCACATTGATAGTGTGGGCTGGGTGCATTTTGCTGTGTCTTTCACATGTCCCCTTTACAGCACGGGCTGGGTCCTTTTTGCTGTGTCTTTCACACGTCCACTTTACTGCATGGGCTGGGTGCTGTTTGCTATCTCTTTCACATGTCCACTTTACAGCATAGGCTGGGTGTTTTTTGCCGTGCCTTTCACATGTCCACTTTACAGCACGAGCTGGGTGCTTTTTGTTGTGTCTTTCACATGTCCACTTTACAGCATGGGCTGGGTGCTTTTTGTTGTGTCTTTCACATGTCCACTTTACAGCATGGGCTGGGTGCTTTTTGCTGTGTCTTTCACATGCCCACTTTATAGTGTGGGCTGGGAGGGGGAGGGACATGCTGTAAATATGCTTCAGCTTGTGTTACTGGGAAGTTGGGTCTTCTGTATTACTGCATATCGACAGAGATCCCGGCCACATGTCATCTCCTCTGAGAGGTACAATTGGGCAAGGTCTTCCAAGGTCTTCCAAGGTCTCCCCACTCCAAGACTTCCAACAACTGAGTCTCCATATGGGGCAGAGGATGAAATGTCTTACAATGCCTTTCCTACATACTGGACAAAGCCATTTCCCTGAGTGGATCTCGGTTCTGTATTCTGGAAATTCTACCAATATATATCATCATCATCATCACCGTTTTATGTCCGTTCTTCCACGCTAGCATGGGTTAGACGGGTTGTCCTGTTGTGGGCAGTGTCTGGTCGGCTGACCATGCCTTGCTCATACAGGAACTGATTTGGCTTGATTTCTACAGCTGGATGCCCTTCCTAACACCAACCTCATTTGCAGTGAGTGCTGGGTGCTTTTTCGTGGCGCCTACACGTCCACTTTACAGTGTGGGCTGGGTGGTTTTTTGCCGTGGCACCTCCACGACGACCTTGCAGTGGGAGGGTGTGGGGGCATATTGTCTATATGCTTCAGCTTGTACCCATGGGAGGTCGGGTACTCTGTATTACTGCGTGACGCCAGAGGTCACGGTCGTGTGTCATCGCCTTGAGAGGTGTAATTGGGTAAGGTCGGCTTTTATCACCTCATCCCAGGTCATCTTGGGTCTCCCCACTCCGCGGTTTCCATCAACTTCTAGTGCTCTGCACCTTTTTATGCAGCTGTCATCCTTCATACGCATCACATGTCCATACCAGCGCAACCGCCTCTCCTGCACACAGCATTTGATTCCTCTTATGCTCAGTCTCTCTCTCAATTCATTTATGCTTTGTCGTTCGCGTATATTACTATTACACATCCATCGGAGCATGCAGGCTTCGTTTCTTTCTAATCTACGTAAGTCTTCCACCTTCAGCGCCCAGGTCTCACTACCATGTAACATTGCTGTTCGGATACACGCATCATACAGTCTGCCTTTCATTTTGAGGGAGAAGCTTTTGCAGCTAGCAGTGGCAGTAGTTCCCTGAACTTCTTCCATCCCGTTCTTACCCTAGTTATTGTATTTTCTGAACACCCACCTCCGCTGCTAATTCGGTCACCTAGGTAGCAGAAGCTGTCTACTGTTTCTACAGAGTCCTCCCAGAGATTGGTGATACTTGTTTCCTGTGGCTGTTTGCTGCTTGCTGTCCCAGTACAGCTGCTGCATGTGAAGCCTACATTCTTAATTAAGCTTCCTGAGATCCCGCTACATCTCTTGTGTACCCATTGTTTGCATTTGGGGCAGAGTATGGAGTTCCTACCTACACCTTTCCTACATACTGAGCAAGGCCATTTCCCTGAGGGGATCTGGGTTCTGTTTTCTCGTCTACTTACAAGGACCTTAGCCTTTGTCATGTTGACTTTGAGACCCTTTCTTTCTAGTCCCTGCTTCCAAGTTTGGAATTTCTTCTCTAGTTCAATCTTAGATTCAGCTATCAGTGCGAGGTCATCAGCATACAGTAGTTCCCATGGTCATCCGGTCTTAAACTCCTCCGTTATTGCCTGCAGGACTATGATGAACAGGAGAGGGCTAAGAACAGAGCCCTGGTGGACACCAAACTGTATGCTAAATTCCTCGCTATACTCATTGCTAATCCTAACTTTGCTGACTGCTCCCTATACATGGCTTGTACAGCTTTCACAAGCCATTCATCAACTCCTAGTTTTCTAAGAGCCCACCAGATTACAGCATGTGGAACTCTGTCAAAGGCTTTCTCGAGATCGACGAATGCCAGGTATAGTGGCTTACTTTTAGCTAGGTACTTTTCCTGTAACTACCTCACAAGAAGAAAGCGGGCATCAATGGTGCCTCTTCCTGTTACAAACCCAAATTGCATCTCATCTAGTTTCACCCGGTCCCTAATCAACTGTGCTATAACTCTTTCTGTTACTTTCATGACCTGGTCCATCAGTTTTATACCTCTATAATTTCCTCTATCTAGTGCATCACCTTTACCTTTCTAGCAGTTGACAATGTTGCTACTGCACCAATCTTTTGGTATGACACCTTCTAGTATTACCTGGTTAACAATACTGCTGGCCCCTCTATAGGGTCTACTTGGGGTAGGGTCTCTTCTTCCCATGCATTCTCCTCATTTAGTAATCTATCATAATGGCTCTTCTATGCATCTTTCTTCTACATATATATATACATATATATTATATACGGCTCAAAAAATGAAGGAGTGAGACTTCTTGAATTTTGTATTGCAAGTACACTGACTATTTGCAACACTAACTGCCAGAAACCTGCCAACCACCTAATAATCTACAAATCAGGGGAGCACATAAGCCATATTGACTTCTTACTAGTTAGACAGCGGGTCAGGCAGATGGTGTCAAATACCAAGGCATACCCTGGGGAAGAATGTACCCCCAGCATAGATTAGTCGTTAGTGATATCTCAGTAAGCAAGAGATGGAATGAGACATACAGGAAGGTGTGTGAAAGAAAGGTCTGGAAGCTAAAAGACTTTTCACTAAAATACAAATTTAGGAAAGCCCTTCAAGATGTGTATGACGAAAAAGAAAATGATTTAAAGATGTATGACATAGATAATAACTGGAATTTCTTACGTGACAACTTACTGCAAGCTACTGATGAAACTTGTGGCAGGAGCAGAGCTCCAAGCAGACAGAGAGTGACCTGGTGGTGGGACAGCACGGTAGATAAGACTATTAGAGACAAAAGACTAGCATGGAAAGCTTGGAAAAAGGGTGGGAGTAGAGAAGGATATACAGCTGCTACGAGAGAAGCTAGATGTCAGGTGTACTTAGCATGCAGGGAGACTGAGAGTAGGAGGTTTGCCAATGTTCTGCGATGGGAAGATCAGAGGCATGCGGTGTTTCACATTGCAAGGCAGTGTGTCAGTGCAAATCAGGATGTTGTTTGAGATAAATGTGTCCAGAATGATGCCGGTGTACTTAGTGTCACGAATGATCAGAAAAAGGAGGCCTGGAAATGTCATTATGAGAGACTGATGAATGTGGAGAACGAATGGGAGAGAGAGAAATTACCCTCAGTAGATCTGACAGAGAAACCAGCTATTGAGATTTGGCGAATATAGGGTCCAAGAGACAATTATGGAAATGAAAAATGGTAAGGCTGCTGGACTGTCGGGGATAGTTGCTGAGATGCTGAAGGCGTCAGGGGATGTAGGCACTAAACTGGTTGCACGCATCATCAATCAGGCTATATATGGTGGTGTCATACCCAAAGACTGGTGCAGCACTATTCACATAAATTGCTACAAAGGTAAAGGGGATGTTCTGGAGAGGAGCAATTATAGGGGTATAAAACTGATGGATCAGCTTGCAAGGGTGGGACGGGTCGTATTCAGCACAGCATCTCTCCACTTGTCACGGTCCTTCGTCATCTACACCGTGAGTTTCAGCAATCTGAGGTCTGTTCTCACCACCTCCGCCCATGTTTTTCGTGGTCTACCTCTAATATGTCTTCCTTCAACTGGCATTTCCTGGCACTTCTTCACCCATCGGTCATCCTCCATGCGCATCACATGTCCATACCACCTCAGTCTCCTCTCTCGCACACTACATTCTATCCCTCTCAGACAGTTTCTCTCTCAACACATCCATGCTGGGTCGTTCACACACATTGACATTGCACATCCAACGAGCATGCTTGCCTCATTTCTCTCCAGCCGTCGCATATCCCCTGCAGTTGATGCCCATGTCTCACTACAATGCAGCATCGCGCTCCTCACACGGGCATCATATAACCGGCCTTTCGTACGCAGGGAGAAACCCTTCTTCGACAGCAGCTCCCTAAATTTCTTCCAACCCATCCTTATTCTAGATACTATGGCCTCGGAACCCCCCCCCTCCTATGCTAATCTGATCTCCTAGGTACCGGAAGCTATCCACCACTTCTATAGCACCTGCCTGCCTTTGAAAAATGTGTCTATCAATGCGACTTCTACTGTCTAATTTCCCTGTACATCTACTGCATATGTATTTCTCCCTACCTGCTAGTTTGCCTGCTATCCCACTACATCTCTTGTGTACCCAGGATCTGCATTGTGTGCATTTTATAGAATTTATGTCAGTTCCTTTTCTGCATATCGAATATAGCCTTTCCCTGACGGAATCAGAGTTTTGTCCTCTTTTCTACTCATCAACACATTTGTCTTAGCTAGGTTCACTCTCACTCCTCTTAATTCCAACTGCTGTTTCTATAGCCAGAATTTATTCTCTAGCTCCTCTACTGATTCTGCTATAAGAACCAGATTGTTGGCATAGAGAAGTTCCCGTGGACAGCCAGTCTTAAACTCCTCTGTTATGGCTTGGTGGACTATAATGAACAAGAGAGGGCTGAGGACTGAACCTTGATGTACTCCTACTTGTACCTGGAATTCCTCACTAAACTCCATTTACTGACATCACCTCTGTACAAAGTTTGCACTGTCCTTTTTCTACAGCTGAGTAAACTGGAGCAATGTGAAATAAAGTGTTTTGCTCAAGGAAACAACACATCACCCGATATGAGAATTGAACTCATAATCTTTCGATTGCAAGGCCAATGCTCTAACCACTAAGCCATGTGCCTCCGTATATATATATGTATATAAATCTGGCGAGCACATAAGCCAGATTGACTTCTTACTAGTTAGGCAGCGGGACAGGCAGATAGTGTTTAATACCAAGGCATACACTGGGGAAGAATGTACCCCAATACATAGCTTAGTCGTTAATGATATCTCAGTAAGCAAGAGATGGAATGAGACATGCAGGAAGGTGCGGAGGAGAAAAGTCTGGAAGCTAAAAGGCCTTTCACTAAAATACAAATTTAGGAAATCCCTTCAAGATGTATATGACGGAAAAGAAGATGATTTAGAGACGTATGACATAGATAATAACTGGAATTTCTTACGTGACAACTTACTGCAGGCTACTGATGAAACTTGTGGCTGGAACAGAGCTCCAAGCAGACAGAGAGTGACCTGGTGGTGGAACAGCACAGTAGATAAGGCCATTAGAGACAAAAGACTAGCATGGAAAGCTTGGAAAAAAGGGTGGGAGTAGAGAAGGATATACAGCTGCTAAGAGAGAAGCTAGACGTCAGGTGTACTTAGCACGCAGGGAGACTGAGAGTAGGAGGTTTGCTAATGTTCTGCAACGGGAAGATCAGAGGCGTGCGGTGTTCCACATTGCAAGGCAGTGTGTCAGTGTAAATCAGGATGTTGTTGGAGATAAATGTGACCAAAATGATGCCGGTGTACTTAGTGTCACGAATGATCAGAAAAAGGAGGCCTGGAAATGTCATTATGAGAGTCTGATGAATGTGGAGAACGAATGGGAGATGCGCATGGAGGATGACCGATGGGTGAAGAAGTGCCAGGAAATGCCAGTTGAAGGAAGACGTGGTAGAGGTAGACCACGAAAAACATGGGCAGAGGTGGTGAGAACAGACCTCAGATCACTGAAGCTCACGGTGGAGATGACGAAGAACCGTGATAAGTGGAGAGATGTTGTGCTAAATAAGACCCGTCCCACCCTTGCAAACAGGGAAAAGCGGACGTAAAGTGATGATGATGATGATGATGTATATATAACATATATATATAATCTATATATATAAAAATGAATGTATGTTTGTTTGTTTGTTTGTATGTATGTCCAGGAAGGAAGGCGAATAACTCTTTATTTACTATGTGTATATATATATATATATATATATATATATATATATATATATATATATATATATATATATATATATAAGATATTGAAAAACAATGAAAAATTAAACAAATAACATGTTCTTCATATTAATCTATTGTACTTAAATTTGCTGTCCATTATCTTAATTATCTTAATTATCTTAATTATCTTTTACATTTGCTGTACATTGGTCTGACCTAATTATCTTTCTCTACTGTAACCACCATACCATCCTTTTCCACAATTGTTTTACTGTTTTCTCATTCTACACTGATGATAGAGGACTGAAGGAGGTAGGTTTGCATTTATCTCAGTATAATTTGTAACATATAGCATATATATATGTGTATGTATATATGTGTATATGTATATATATATATATGTATATGTGTATATATGTATATGTAGATATATTTTTTTTTTATGAAGATGCATAAATCAATATTAATATGAATAACATATTCTTTGTTTAATTTTTCATTGTTTTTCAATGTCTTATTTTGACTCTGTTCTATTGTTTTGCATCATTAATTAACTACATGAATTGTTTATGATCTCTCCACACTTGGATTGCATTGAGTTCTCTATACGGATCCGACACTACCGTTTACTCCGGTAGATTAAACTGTATATATATATATATATATATATATATATATATATATATATATATAAATGAATGTATATTTGTTTGTTTGTATGTTTGTCCTTTATCTACATTCATCTGAAACAGACGAGCAACGTGAAGCAAGATTGGAAACGAATCGACTACGCAATGCTGAAGCCCGTTCATCTGAAACAGACGAGCAACGGGAAGCAAGATGGCAAACCGTTCGAGTAAGAACTGCTCAAGCCCGTTCATCTGAAACAGACGATCAACGGGAAGCAAGATGGCAAACCGTTCGAGTAAGAACTACTCAAGCCCGTTCATCTGAAACAGACGAGCAACGGGAAGCAAGATGGCAAACCGTTCGAGTAAGAACTGCTCAAGCCCGTTCATCTGAAACAGACGAGCAACGGGAAGCAAGATGGCAAACCGTTCGAGTAAGAACTGCTCAAGCCCGTTCATCTGAAACAGACGAGCAACGGGAAGCAAGATGGCAAACCGTTCGAGTAAGAACTGCTCAAGCCCATTCATCTGAAAGAGACGAGCAACGGGAAGCAAGATTGCAAACCGTTCGAGTAAGAACTGCTCAAGACCGTTCATCTGAAACAGACGAGCAACGGGAAGCAAGAGTGGAAACGAATCGACTACGCAATGCTCTCACCAGAAGAATACTGCACGCTGATTTAAATCTTGGTGCATTTCATTACGATTCAAATTATGATTACAGTCTTCATCCAAGTGTGATTATTGGAAAAATGGATAAATTATGCGGGTATTGTGGTGCTCTCAAATTTAAAAATGAAACACCAGGAATGTGCTGCTCGGGTGGAAAAGTGAAATTGCCAGAATTACATCCACCACCTGAACCATTATCAACGTTAGTATCAGGTGACACAAGCGAATCTAAACATTTCTTGGCAAACATACGCAAGTACAAATCATGTTTCCAAATGACATCGTTCGGTGCAACAAATATCGTGCGCGAGAATTACATGCCAACATTCAAAGTGCAAGGGCAAATTTATCATCGTGCTGGATCACTACTACCACTGCCGGACGCAGATCACAAATTTCTTCAAATTTATTTCATGGGAAACACTGATGACCAAATAGATCAACGTTGCAAATTCAATACGGGAACTAAACGAGAAATTGTTACTGCATTACAAACTTTATTCAATCAACACAACAAATTAATTCGATTGTTCAGAGCTGCCCTTGAACAAATGCCAAGTGATGACTACACAATTGTAGTTAGAGCAGACAAAACACCTGTTAGCCAACATCAAAGACAGTACAATGCACCAACAATTGATGAAGTGGCGATCGTTATTGTAGGTGAAGAATTTAACTCGCGTGATATAATTCTTCACCGCAGAAATGGTGATGTTCAGCGAGTCTCAGAAACGCATCGGTCATACGATGGTTTGCAATATCCGATTTTATTTTGGCAAGGAGAAGATGGATATCATTTCAACATCAAACTGAGAAATCCACAAACAGATGAGGAAACGAATAAGAAAGTCAGTACCATGAATTATTATTCATATAGATTAATGATTCGTGAAAACGGTGAAAATCATATTTTGAAATGTCGACAATTGTTCCATCCATACATTGTCGATATGTATGCAAAAATCGAAACCGAACGACTCCTCTACATTCGATTGAATCAAACCAAGCTACGTTCAGAAGAGTACATTCATTTACGTGATGCCATTGTTAATGATGGCAATATGAATCCTAATGAATTGGGGAAAATGGTCATACTGCCGGCTACATTTACAGGGAGCCCACGGCACATGCATGAATATGCACAAGATGCAATGACATATGTTCGGCCGTCCAGATTTTTTTTATTACATTCACATGCAATCCTACGTGGGATGAAATTAAAGAACTTTTGTTACCTGGTCAATCGTCTTCGGATCGTCATGATATTACAGCGCGTGTGTTCAAACAAAAATTGAAATCTTTAACGAATTTAATTGTCAAGCATCATGTTTTTGGAGAGACACGCTGTTGGATGTTTTCCATTGAATGGCAAAAAAGAGGATTGCTCATGCACACATTTTGATTTGGTTAATTGAAAAAGTCACACCAGATCAAATTGATCAAATCATCTCAGCAGAAATACCAGATGTCAACGTTGATCCAGACTTATTTGAAGTCGTCACTAAAAACATGATTCATGATCCATGTGGCTTACTCAACAACAATTCACCATGCATGTCTGATGGGAAATGCACGAAACAATACCCAAGAGACTTAGTTGCCGAGACTATCACTGGCAATGACGGATATCCACTCTATCGTTGACGAGCAACTGAAGATGGCGGCAAATCCATCACTTTAAAAGTACGAAACAATTATGTTGAAGTCGATAATCGTTGGGTTGTACCATATTCACCGTTACTCTCAAAGACGTTCAAAGCACACATCAATGTCGAGTATTGCAATTCGGTGAAAGCGATCAAGTACATTTGCAAATATATCAACAAAGGAAGCGATATGCCAGTTTTTGGAGTATGCAATGCAAATTCATCTATCGATGAAATCGACCAATACCAACTGGGACGCTACATTAGTAGTAATGAAGCAGTGTGGCGCATTTTATCATTTCCAATCCATTATCGACATCCAACAGTTGTTCATTTGGCGGTGCACCTTGAAAATGGACAGTGCGTATACTTCACAACTGAAAATATACGTGCAAGGGCATTGACACCACCGCCAACAACGTTAACTGCGTTTTTCTCCTTGTGCAGTGAAGATGTGTTTGCAAAGACACTACTTTATTCTGAAGTGCCAACATATTACAGATGGAATACATCGACGAAAAAGTTTAAACGTCGCAAACAGGGTAAAGTAGTTGAAGGACATACCAATTTATATTCGACCGACGCGTTAGGCCGTTTGTACACTGTTCACCCAAATAATGCAGAATGCTTTTACTTGCGATTATTGTTAATCAACGTACGTGGACCGACATCATTCCAAGAATTGAGAACAGTAAACGGTCAAGTATGTGCCACTTATCGTGAAGCTTGCCAAAAATTAAATCTTCTTGAAAATGATGGACATTGGGACACTTCACTCGCTGATGCATCGAATACTGCTCGACCACAGCAAATACGCACGTTATTCGCAATAATATTGACAACGTGCTTCTCATCAAATCCAAAAGATCTTTGGGAAAAATACAAAGACTACACGAGTGAAGACATCCTACATCGTTTGCGTGCAACAAATCAAAATCTGAATATTCAATTCACACCAATCGTGTATAATGAAGCATTGGTTTCGATTGAGGTCATATGTTTAGCAATCGCTAACAAAACACTGGTACAATTGGGAATGCCTGCGCCGAATCGATCTGTAAACGACATTTTCGATCGTGATTTGCAACAAGAAACAAACTTTGATGTTGCCGAATTGGGTACATTTGTTCAAACGAATCTTCTGAAATTGGTACCAGAACAACGCATAGTATATGACAAAACTATGCAGGCAATTACAAATCAAAGTGGCGGATTGTATTTTATAGATGCGCCCGGTGGTACAGGAAAAACTTTTCTCATTTCACTTATTTTGGCAACTATACGATCACAAAATAATATTGCACTGGCAATCGCATCATCTGGAATTGCGGCAACTCTTTTGGATGGTGGCCGAACTGCACATTCAGCACTGAAATTGCCATTGAATATGCAAATCACTGAGACACCAACATGCAATATCACCAAAAATTCTGGTATAGGTAAAGTACTCCAATCATGTCAAATCATTATATGGGACGAATGTACTATGGCGCACAAAAAATCATTGGAAGCGCTTAATAACACACTAAAAGATTTGAAAGGAAATGAACAGCTCTTCGGTGGCACACTCATTTTATTGTCTGGTGATTTTCGACAAACTCTAACAGTTATACCGCGATCAACACCCGCTGATGAGCTTAATGCATGTCTCAAATCATCAGTTTTATGGCGACACGTACAGAAATTAACTTTAAAAACCAATATGCGTGTACAACTACAAAATGATGCATCCGCTGAACGTTTCACAAAACAATTGCTGGATATTGGGAATGGGAAAATGGTAATCGATGAATCTACAAAATGTATGACATTGCCAACAAACTTCTGTAGAATCACGGCAACCAGAGACGAACTGATTCACAAAGTTTTCCCAAATATCGCGCAGCATTACAAAAATCATCAGTGGCTCAGTGCACGTGCTATATTAGCAGCCAAAAACAACGATGTCAATGCCATTAATTTCAGCATTCAAAACAAAATACCAGGCGAAGCGACAACGTATAAGTCCATCGATACTGTAATGAATCAAGACGAAATTATCAATTATTCAACTGAATTCTTGAATTCACTTGATTTGCCAGGCATGCCACCGCACATTTTAACATTGAAAATTGGCGTGCCTATCATCCTTCTCCGAAACATCAATCCACCACAACTTTGCAACGGTACCAGGCTTTCAGTGAAAAAGATGATGAACAATATCATCGAAGCTACACTTTTAAATGGAAAATTAAAAGGAGATATACTGTTGCCACGCATCCCAATGATTCCGACAGATACGCCATTCGAATTCAAACATTTGCAGTTTCCGGTGCGACTCGCCTTTGCAATGACTATCAACAAAGCACAAGGACAATCGCTACAAGTGTGTGGACTAAATTTAGAAAATCCATGCTTCTCACATGGACAGCTGTATGTGGCTTGCTCACGCGTCGGTAAACCTTCTGATTTATTCGTGTACGCACCAGAAGGAAAAACAAAAAACATTGTGTATCCAAAAGCACTTCAGTAAAATAAATTAAATGTTCTTATTACGAGTTTTCTTTAAATTCATCAGTCATTCAGTCATTTAAAGATAAATGTTAAGATCTAAAAAATAGAAACTAAATTAGAGAAGTTTTTAAATAACGATTAAAATTTTAATATTATTGTTTTCTAAATAAGCTTTTTAACACCGAGCGAAGCCGGGTAGCTCCGCTAGTATAATATATATATATATCACATATATATTTATTAAAATAACAGATTAAAGTTTAAGCATAGAATCACTGCTTTCTCCCTTAACGGGATCTTCTGAAACTACAATATATATCTAAAACAGAGAATGTCTCTGTCTGTCTGACTCCCTAAAACTCAAGAACCACCCAACTGATTGTTTTCAAACTTTACACATATAATACTTATGGTCCTGTGAGTGTTTTGAGAAAAAACTTTCAAAGTTTCAATGCCCTAAGGACCGCATTAGGCGATATATTGATCTCCAGGCAACGCCGGGCCATTCTGCTAGTAATATATATATAATATATATGGCTTAGTGGTTAGAGCATCGGGCTTGTAATCGAAAGGTTGTGAGTTCAATTCTCGGACCGGGTGATGTGTTGTTTCCTTGAGTAAGACACTTTATTTCATATTGCTCCTTCTACCTGGAGTTGTGACCAATAGATAGTATTAGCATTTGGAAAGACCATGAAAACATTGTTTCTTCGGTCTAATTTGTCGAAAGTCGATCGACTGACAATATATATATGTATATATATATATATTATACATATATATAATATATATATATGTGTCACTTGCTGCATCCGCTAGAAGGACCCAGATAATATGAGATGTTCTCCTGGCTGTATCATATACTGCAAATCTATGCAGATGTATACACATATATACACAAACACATAACGATACACAAGTAATTATACACACATAGAAGTGGTTGATAGCTTCTGTGACTTAATTAACAGTGGAGGATGACTGTATAACACCTGCCAATAAAATATGATGCTGCATGGTAGTGAAACATGGGCTGTGACAGCAGAAAAAAAGTATAGACTGGAGGGAAATGAAGCAACCATGCTTCATTGGATGTGCCATTTAAGTGTGACGTACATATATGCATAATCAAATACAGATATGCTCATACTTATATACAAACAGATACAAACATATACATGGACACAAATTTCTACACACATACATTCACATATATATAGCGTATGTAAATTCTGAACGCTACAGTTTTGCCAGCACAAGTCTTGGTTACAACTTCTACAAATAAAATGAAAGAAGAATTTCTTAGTAAAACAGTTTTATTCAAAATATAAACAATATTGGTGGCACTATTTTAGGTTAGTTACATGGTTTTTATCTTGTCTGATTGTGTTTGTGTTGCATCAAGTAACCTTTACAAGAGAATTATTTACCACAGACATCACAGTGATATGGTTCCTCTCCTATATGTTAGTGTCTAGAGAAACCAAAATTAGAAAATGATTTACATGGGTGGAGGAGCAATATGAAATAAAATGTCTTGCTCAAGGACATAACACATCACCCGGATGGTGATCGAACTCACAATCTCATTATTGCGAATCCAATTCTCTAACCACTCAGCCACTAACAAACTCTTGGAGGGTCACATAGAAGAGGTAGACAGCTTCTGCTACCTGTGTGATGATATCATTAGTGGAGGTGGGTTTTCTGAAAGTAGAGCAGCCTGAATGAACATGGAATGGAAAAGGTTCAGGATGCTGCTACCACTGCAACTTACTAAAGGCTTTTTCCTCAAAACAAAGGGCAGGTTGAATAATGCGTGTACCAACAGTTTCACACACACACATATATATATATTTATATAATTGTGTGTATGTGTATATATATATATATATATATATATATATATATACACATTAAGACAATGTCACTGGACCGAGATCTTTGGCGCTACTCAGTAATACAGTTTATCTCGGAGTAATAAAATTGAAAAAGTGGAGAATAACATGGTCAACAGTACAAAAAAGGGGATTTATTTACAGTCTAACAATTGTTTCACTGATAGAGTTGTCTAAAAATTGCTGAACACTAAAAGCAGTGCCACTCAATTTTAAATACGATGTTAGCTCTATCAGATCTTCGGAAACTGTTAAAAATATATATATATGTAACGGGCAAATTTACAAATTCAAATTACATTATCAATAATTATATTAATAATAAAGATATAGAGAGAAAAGGAGGAAGAAAGGGAGATAGATACAGTAAAGAAAGAAAGGAAAGGAAGGAAAAAGAAAAAGAAAAAGAAAAAGAAAAAGAAAAAGAAAAAGAAAAAGAAAAAGAAAAAAAGATAAAATATTTAATATTTAGATTGATGGATACTTCTAGATAATTCAATAATTCAAAGATTCGAGTTTACTCTTTCACAAAGCTATGCCCAAATGTATAATCTTGTGTTTGTATAGATATATAAACTTTTTGCATTATATAATCACACCCTATTCATCCAAGACAATACAAACCTCCCTCCCCATGGTTTATACTATAAAAATTATTCCTCCTTGTCTCTCTATCCTTGATCAATTCTCTTTTGCTTTCTATACTTCTAGTAACTATATTCTCCCCTCATCTATTTCTCTCTGTCTTTCTTCTTTCTTCGATAATTTAAATTATTTGAACCTCTAACAGTTATGTAAATTGCTATTATCTATTTTTAAGCTTTCTCAAACGCACCCTCTGTACTATATGTAAGTTTTTTCATGTCTCAATCTTAAGGTATATAAATATTGAGTTTTATCATATCTTATTCACAACCATGACTGAATCTTAACCATCTACTATGTCAGGGTATGTCATACATCATTTTATTTTATCTGATGACGACGTACTGTTGAAGTTAGCTCAGTACCTCTGAAATATGTATAATAAAATATATTTTGAATTAATATTAATAACTCCGGAAAACCATTCTGTTGAGTGCTTCCAATCTATTGTAAAACTCATTCTTTGATTTATTCATTGAACTATATTTAACCTTTAAATATATATATATATATATATTTTGCGAGGTTTTTGATATGAAATCGTGTGTCGAAACAAATATTGTTATACGTGGGGAGGGTCATATTGTTGTAATAATATTACCAGAATTAATAACAGAACACACTGTTTGGTTGGTTTTCGCTTCTGTATCTTTTATATCAGTTAATTTATTCAGTCCTCAAAGAATCGCTGCTTTCACAATTAACGAGATCTTCAGAAGATCCCGTCACTACGAAAGGCTACTAAATGAGGAGAATAAATGGGAGAAAGACAGTCTCCCCCACATCGATCCAATAGAGGGACCAGCAGTGCTAGTTGAAGGTAGTATAATAAGTAAGGCAATCAAAGATATGAAGACGGGTAAGGCGGCTGGGCCTTCGGAAATAGTTGCTGAAATGCTGAAAGCATCTGGAACGGTGGGACACACTATGGTCACCCGGATAGTAAACCAAGTCATACAGAATGGGGTCAATTCAAAGGACTGGCGTAGCAGCATCATCATTAACTGCTACAAGGGTAAAGGAGATGCCCTAGATAGGGGTAACTATAGAGGCATTCAATTAATCGACCAGGTCATGAAGGTCACAGAAAAAGTAATAGCGCAACTAATCTGGAGGCACATGGCTTAGTGGTTAGAGCATTGGCCTTGCAATCGAAAGGTTGTGAGTTCAATTCTCAGACTGGGTGATGTGTTGTTTCCTTGAGCAAGACACTTTATTTCACATTGCTCCAGTTTACTCAGCTGTAGAAATGAGATGATAGGGTCTGGGGTCCATATCATTCCACTGCAAAGTGGTCGTGGAGGTGCCATGGCAAAAAAGCACCCAGCACTCCCTGTAAATGAGGTTGGTGTTAGGAAAGGCATCCAGCTGTAGAAATCAAGCCAGAATCAGTTCCCGTCCCACCCTTGCAAGCAGGGAAAAGGCGGACGTAAAATGAAATGATGATGATGAATCAGAGAGCGAATTAATCTAGATGAAATTGAGTTCGGGTTTGTGTCAGGTAAAAGTACCACAGTCGCTCTTTTCATTGTACGACAACTACAGGAGTAGTACCTAGCTAAAAGTAAACCCCTATACTTAGCCTTTGTTGACTTGGAGAAAGCCTTTGACAGAGTCCCCCGCGCCATTATCTGGTGGGCTCTTAGAAAACTAGGTGTTGATGAATGGCTTGTGAGAGCTATACAAGCCATGTATAAAGAAACAGTCAGCAAGGTTAGAATTAACAACGAATATAGTGAAGAGTTTAGCGTAAAAGTTGGTGTTCATCAGGGCTCTGTCCTTAGCCCCCTCCTATTTATTATTGCCCCTCAGGCTATAACAGAGGAGTTCAAGACCGGCTGCACATGGGAACTCCTATACGTAGATGATATAACACTCATAGCTGAATCAATGACCGAACTAGAGAAGAAATTCCAAATATGTAAGCATGGCCTAGAATCAAAAGGCCTTAAAATTAACCTGTCTAAGACTAAAGTTCTAGTTTGTAGGAAGGAAAATAGGGCAACAGTCGCATCTGGGAAATGGCCATGCTCAGTGTGTAGGAAAGGAGTAGGCAGAAACTCCATTTTATGTCCCAAATGCAAAGTATGGGTGCATAAAAGATGTAGTGGGATCACAGGTAAGCTAACTAAGAATATAGATTTTATATGTGGGTGGTGCTCTGGTGCAATAAATAGCAGCAAGTGCCCACAAAATACTAGCTCATTCCATTGCACAGATGGTTCTATAGAAATAGTGGACACCTTCCGTTACCTGGGTGACAAAATCAGCAGTGGTGGAGGGGCTCTGAAAGGGGCTAGAGTCAGAACGGGATGGAAAAAGTTCAGAGAGCTTATACCACTATTGGCCGCTAAAGGGTTCTCTCTAAAAATGAAAGGCAGGCTGTAAGATGCATGCATACGAACAGCAATGTTGCATGGCAGTGAGACCTGGGCATTGTGTGCAGAGCAGACAGGAGAGGAACGAAGCTTGCATGCTCCGCTGGATGTGTAATAGCAATATACGTGAACGGCAAAGCATAAACGAACTAAGGGAGAAATTAGGAATAAGAGGGATCAGATGCTGTTTACTCGAGAGAAGACTACGTTGGTACGGTCATGTGATGCGCATGAAAGACGACAGCTGTATAAAAAAGTGCAGGGCGATAAAAATAGACGGTAGCCATGGAGTAGGCAGACCCAGAAAAACGTGGGACGACTTGATAAATTCCGACCTCACACACTTACACCTCTCCAAGACAATGTCACTGGACCGAGATCTTTGGCGCTACGCAGTAATAAAGAAGACCCGCCTTACCTAAGTACAAAGTGAAATCTACTACTGTCAGTAGGCACCTCTAACAAAATACACCCCATCCCACTACCCCACCCCATCCACACCACCCCTTTCAATGTAAAGTTATGTTGGTACCACAACATCCAGCCCGAAACAAATGAGGTCGTGTAGGTGTCACGACGAAAAAAACACACAGTCCACGCTGTAATGTGGCCGTGTAGGTAACACGGTAGAAACCTCCCAGTTCCACACTTTATATGTGTTTGGTGTTAGGAAGGGCATCCTGCCGTAGAAAACCCGCCAGAGAGTCCTATGCGAACAAGACAACCAATCTTGCCTCAAGTGGGAAAATTCCCGTCCAAACCCATGCTAGCCTGGAAGATGGACGTTAGACGGCGGCGACGACGATGACGACGACGATATATATATATATATAAGGTAAAGGGGATGCTCTAGACAGGAGCAATTATAGGGGCATAAAGCTGAAGGATCAGGTTATGAAAGTGGCAGAGAGAATATTAACGCAACTAATTAGAGAAAGGGTCAGACTAGATGAGATGCAGTTTGGTTTTGTGCCTCTGAAAAGTACAACAGATGCCCTCTTCTTAGTGAGGCAACTACAAGAGAGGTTCTTAGAGAAGAATAAACCACTATACTTAGCTTTGGTTGACATAGAGTAGGCTTTTGATAGGGTACCCCGATCTGTCATCTGGAGGTCCCTAAGGAAACTAGGTGTAGAGGAATAGCTTGTGAGGACAGTACAACCTATTTACAGGGGTGCTGTCAGTAAAGTGAGAATAAGAATGGAATTTAGTGAGGAATTCCAGATACAAGTAGGTGTACATCAAGGTTCGGTCCTCAGCCCACTCTTGTTCATTATAGTCCTCCAAGCCATAACAGAGAGTTTAAGACTGGATGCCCATGGGAACTGCTCTATGCTGATGATCTGGTTCTTATAGCAGAATCAGTAGAGGAGCTAGAGAATAAATTCTGGCTATGGAAACAAGAGGCCTGAGAGTGAACATAGCTAAAACAAAAGTGTTGATAAGTAGAAGAGAGAACAATACTCTGATTCCATTAGAGAAATGGCCATGTTCGATATGTAGGAAAGGAACTGGCATAAATTCCATAAAATGTACGCAATGCAGATCCTGGGTACACAAGAGATGTAGTGGGATAGCAGGCAAACTAACAGGTAGGGAAAACTATGTATGCAGTAGATGTACAGGGAAAGTTGGCAGTAGTAATCGCAGTGATAGACACATTTTTCAATGCAGGTGGGTTCTATAGAAGTGGTTGATACCTTCCGGTACCTAGGTGATCAGATTAGCATGGGAGGGGGTTCCAAGGCCATAGTATCCAGAATAAGGACAGGTTGGAAGAAGTTTAGGGAGCTGCTTCTTCTGTTGACAAAGAAGGGTTTCTCCCTGCATACAAAAGGACGGTTATATGATGCCTGTGTGAGATGCGCGATGCTGCATGGTAGTAAGACATGGGCAGCAACTGCAAAGGATATACGATGCTTGGAGAGAAATGAAGCATGCATGCTCCATTGGATGTGCAATGTCAATGTGCGTGAACGACCAAGCATAGACGAGTCGAGAAAGAAACTGGGTATAAGAGGGATAAGTTGTGGTGTGCAGGAGAGAAGACGGAGATGTTATGGACATGTGATGTGCATCGAGGATTACCGCTGGGTAAAGAAGTGCCAAGAAATACCAGTTGAAGGAAGATGCAGTAGAGGAAGACAACGAAAAAACATGGGCGGTGGTGGTGAGAGCAGAGTTCAAATTGCTGAAACTCACCGAGGAGATGACGGAGGACCGGGACAAGTGGAGAGATTCTGAATAGGACCTATCCTATCCTTGCAAGAAGGGAAAAGCGGACGTAAAATGATGATGATGATATATATATATATACTAGTATTCAAATGTTTAGGGAGAGACTGATAACATTGTTAGAACTCATTGCAGCCTTGAAGGGATGGTTTCAACAAGATTGGGTGGTGAAAGTTATAGTTTTTGTAGTAGGATCTCATCACATAAGGTCCCTTCAAAGATTCTTCTAGAGTTACAGAGTCATTTATATATATATGTGTGTGTTTTGAACAATGAAAATAAAACTAGAGACAAAGATATGTTCTTAATTAGTTCATTGTTTTACGATCATTTCAGAGGTTTGATTGATCATGGTAGATTGATGTATTGACAAACAGGTAGTTGTTATGTCTCTAACTATTTCTAGTCTCAAAATCCCTGATCAATCAATCACACCGAATCAATATATTGATTTACCATGATCAATCAACCCTCTGAAACAATCGTAAACAATGAATCATATCTCAGATTTTTGTTTTATTTTCAATGTTCAATACCCACAAACACACATATATAATTGACAATTTCTTTGGAATAATTGATAAAACTTGTGGCTGGAACAAAGTACCAGCCAGGCAGAGGGTGACCAGGTGGTGAAACAGCACAGTAGATAAGCTATTAACCCTGTAGCATTCACATTACTCTATATTTACTATTATATTTTCATGGTAAAGTCTTTATCTCACATAATATTGAATCTATGAGACTTTGATATTACTTATTTTGAGGACAATACATTAACATCAATATGAGCTGAGAGTTACAGCCGGTTTGAACAGAAAGAAGTGAGAGAATTCTGGCTGGATACGGCCAGTTTAAATGATAAAGGGTTAAATATAAGTGACAGGCACGGAAAGACTGGAAAAATAGGGGCATCAGACCAGGACCAGGTAGCTAAGAGAGAAGATAGAAGACAGGTATACATAACACAGAGAGAGGCTGAAAAAAGAAAGTTTACCAAAGTCTTGAGACGTGAGAATCAGAGGTGTGAAGTGTTCCACACAGCAAGACAGGGAAAAGTGTTAGAAATGACACTGGTACACTTAGCACCACTGATGCTCAAAAGAAAGAGGCCTGGAAATGTTACTATGAGAGATTGATGAATGTAGAGAATAAATTAAGAAGCAATCTTAGACTTTTGTTTTATGTTCATTGTTCAACACACACACACATATAACTGACATTCTCTTTGGAATTACTGATGAAACTTGTTAGTGACACAACTACAAGAGAAGTTCCTAGCCAACATTAAACTGCAATATTTAGCTTTTTATAGATCTAGAAAAGGCCTTTGGCAGAGTACCTTACTCTGTTATCGGGTGGTCCTTCAGAAATTTAGGTGGAGAATGGCTTGTGAGAGCAGGGCAAGCCATGTACATAGGAGCTGTCAGTAAAGTGAGAGTAGGAAGGGAGTTTAGTGAAGAATTCAATGTACAGGTAGCTGTTCATCATGGTTCAGTTCACAACACACTGCTGTTCTTCATAGTTCTCCAGGCCATAACTAATGAGATTAAGACTGGCTGTTCATGGGAAACAGTCTATGTGAATGATCTGGTCCTTATAGCTGAATCCATAAAAGAACTAGAGAATAAGTGACCCTACTGTATATGTAGAAAAGGAGTAGGCATAAACTGTACGCAATGATAGCTTCCGCTGTCATATCTATTCTTACTTTACAATTGTGTCTACTAAGAGTTCCATTACAATCTGTAGTAGTAAAACTACTATTTTACCAGAACATCTGCTATCAGTCATATATGTATATACATATATGTGTATGTATATAAAAGCTAAACAGAAATAACAACACAATCGGTACAGTATATGGAAGGGATGTATAGGTTAACACTTGATATAGCAGGAAGAGGGTCTTAACGTTTTGGACTCTAGTCCTTCATCAGAAGAAAGAATGAGAAATAAAATAGATTGAGGGGACGGGCGGGTTGGAATTGGAAAAAATGTCTTTAGATAAAAATATCTATGTAATGTAATGTAATGTAATACAGCCAAAAGGGCACATAATGGGAAAATACTTTGAAAGGAAGTTGACCCTCAAATGGGAATATAAATGGAATAAAACAAGTTTCGAGAAAATCGGAGCAGGTGTTCCCGAGATATGGGGTTTCTGGGGTACCTTCATAAATATATATATATATATATATATATATATATATATATAGAGAGAGAGAGAGAGAGAGAGAGGAGGAGAGAGTGGTTGTGACAGAATAGATTGAAAGAGAGACAAAGAGAGAGCTGTTGGTGTTGTGTATATATATATATATGAATGTGTGTGTCTCTGACCAGTATATATAGATCACAGACACCCACATATATATATACACACATACATATATATATATGTATATACACACAGACATTTATATATATATACACACACATGTATATATATGGGCCTTCCAGTTTCACATTATATACATGTCTATATAAAATTATTTTGAGGTGAACGTTACCCAACATGTTACAGGTGGGCTACATACATACATACATACATATATATATCATCATCATCATCATCATATATGTATATATCATCATCATCATCATCATCATCATTTTACGTCTGCTTTTCCCTGCTTGCAAGGGTGGGACGGGAACTAATTCTGGCTTGATTTATACAGCTGGATGCCCTTCCTAACACCAACCTTATCTACAGTGAGTGCTGGGTGCTTTTTTGCCGTGGCACCTGCACGACCACTTTTCAGTGGAATGATAGGGACCCCAGTCCCTATCATCTCATTTCTACAGCTGAGTAAACTGGAGCAATGTGAAATAAAGTGTCTTGCTCAAGGAAACAACACATCACCCGGTCTGAGAATTGAACTCACAACCTTTCGATTGCAAGGCCAATGCTCTAAACACTAAGCCATGTGCCTCCATATATATATATTTATATCAAGCAAGAATTTGTTGGTGATTCCTCTCTCTTCCACAGAATCTCTGTATTGGACAACAAGACTCAGTAGAGTGTCTCCTTCATATGTTGGACTACCTCAACACCAACGATCCTCTCACCGGTAAAACATCAAAACTGGAGGTGAACCAATTATCAAAGTACTTCAACATCTTTTTAACTGTTTTATCACTACAGAAAAAAGCCCAGCCATGTTCAAGGAAGCATGGATATTTGTACCCTTTAATGTTCAAACCGGACAAAACCGGCCAGAATTCTCTACATCTTTGTGTTGAAAGTGGCTGTAACTGGTCGCTCAAACTGATGTTATGGTATTGTTCTCAAAATAAATACATTCAAAATCTCATAGATTCAATATTATGTGAGGTAAAGCCTTTACTGTGAATACAACAGTATATATAGAGTAAAGTAAATGTTATGTGAGATATTATGTAAGATAAAGCCTTTACTGTGAAAATACAATAGTATATATGGATTAATGTAAATGTTATGTGAGATATTATGTGAGGTAAAGTCTTTACTGTGAAAATACAATTGTATATATAGAGTAATGTAAATGTTATGTGAGATATTATGTGAGGTAAAGTCTTTACTGTGAAAATACAATAGTATATATAGAGTAATGTAAATGTTATGTGAGATATTATGTGAGGTAAAGTCTTTACTGTGAAAATACAATTGTATATATAGAGTAATGTAAATGTTATGTGAGATATTATGTGAGGTAAAGTCTTTACTGTGAAAATACAATAGTATATATAGAGTAATGTAAATGTTATGTGAGATATTATGTGAGGTAAAGTCTTTACTGTGAAAATACAATTGTATATATAGAGTAATGTAAAGCTTCTCTTCCTCTCTCTCTAGAACGCCAGATCCTTTCTCAATCATGGAACCATGTATTACTTGATGTCCTGTTTAGGGGTCACAAACTGTCAGGTTTCTCTGACCCTATACTTTCGCTCATCATCAAGGTAAATTCTCCCTTTATTTATATCCCTGCTTTGTGTGGTTGGTGTTACAAAGGGCCTCCAGCTGTAAAATACCCAACAGTCCTCACCAGAGCAAAGCGCAATGGGGCCAACTATGGCCAGACTTGACCCAGACTGCCTCCTTCACTGTGTTTATCACCAGAACTATCATCATGATCATCATTTTATGTCCGCTTTTCTCTGCTTGCAAGGGTGGGACGGGAACTGATTCTGGCTTGATTTATACAGCTGGATGCCCTTCCTAACACCAACCTTACAGTGAGTGCTTGGTGCTTTTTTGCCGTTGCACCTCCACGACCACTTTGCAGTGGAATGATAGGGACCCCAGTCCTATCATCTCATTTCTACAGCTGAGTAAACTGGAGCAATGTGAAATAAAGTGTCTTGCTCAAGGAAACAACACATCACCTGGTCTGAGAATTGAACTCATAACCTTTCGATTGCAAAGACAGTGCTCTAATCACTAAGCCATGTGCTTCTATGAATATATATATATATATATATATATATATATATATATATATATTATATATATATATATATATATATATATATATATATATATATATATATATATATATATATATATATATATATATATATATATATATATATATATATATATATATATATATATATATATATATATATATATATATATATATATACACACAGTATTTTCCGTAGTGTTGTAATATAAATATTACAAAACCAACCATGCATATCTATACTATCTCTAATCCTTCTATAGATTTAGAAAAATAACCAATAATATATTCTATAAAAATGTCAAAACAACAGATGGGAATCTAATTACTCACTGCCACCAAAAATTCTTACTGCTATCAAAAAACCACTCCCTCAAGTATTCTTCTAACAACTTCACCCCTCCCTCCTAATATTCTCTATAAAAACCAAACAGGTCCTCAGTAAAATTATTCTGATGAAATGACAGTTGATAATAACATTGAAATATTGAATGTCTGCATAACTAATACTTTGTAGATAGCAGCTATTTTCAGGTTATGTAACTGTTATAGAAACACGTGTCAATAAATTCCTTTTAACTAAACTGTATCCATTTAAATCCTTCTATATATATATATATATATATATATATATATATATATATATATATAAAAGTTTACATATATATATACATATACGTGTTTTGCAACTGGTCACTTTGTGGTTCTATGAAAAATTAATAAATTAAATAATCAGAGCTATATATCATAAAACATGTCTATAGAATCACAAGATAAAATATATACCATATATATATATATATATATATATATATATATATATATATATATATATATATATATATATATATACATAAAAGATAAAAAAAAAGATGGTATGTTCACAGCCACTCTATGAAGAACCGTAGACTAGAGAACTCAACAACACTGGCCAATAAAATCTGGCAGCTTAAGGACACAAACCAGGAATATGGGATTAGCTGGTCGAAATTTAATTACCGCCCACCTCCACATCTTGTGTATATAACATAGCGATTTGTTTCTCTATATATGCCTGTGTCTACCATTCCTTCATAAACCAGTTCCTAGATCATGATCACAACACCGTCATCCTGAAATACCACATCCACCAGATGCTGAAGAATGCACAGATCATGTTAAAAGCTGGTCAAATCCAATCAGATTAAGTCCCTATGAAGAGTCTGTTGCACGAGGTTAATAGTATGTGTGTATATATGTGTGTGTGTGTCTGTGTGTCTGTGCGTATATATGTGTGTATGTATGTGTGTATATGTGTGTCTGTGTGTGTGTATATATGTGTGTGTGTGTATATCTGTGTATATATATGTGTGTGTGTGTATATATATATGTGTGTATATATAAATGTGTGTGTGTATATATATATATGTGTGTGTATATTTGTGTGTGTGTGTATATATATATATATATATGTGTGTGTGTATATATATGTGTGTGTGTGTATATATATATATATATGTGTGTGTATATATATATATATGTGTGTGTGTGTATATAATAAATAATTAGTCCCACCCTTGCAAGTGGACGTAAAATGAAATGATGATGATGATGATGAATGTATATAATCTACGCCTAATCGAGATTAAAACTTCCACTTTGCAGCTTACAAATGTAGCTGGCAGCTTTGATATTGACAAGAATGTAGTACTCAATATAGAGTGCATGATAGAGCGTAGCATTGAGGAAGCGGAAATGCATAATGAAAAACATACCAATATATATATAGTATATATACATATATATAAAAGGTAAACAGAAATAACAACACAATCGGTACTGTATATGGAAGGTATATATTAGGTTAACGATTTATATAGCAGGAAGAGTGTGTTAATGTTTTGGACGCTAGTCCTTCATCAGAAGAAAGAATGAGAAATAAAATAGATTGAGGGGACGAGCGGGGTGGAATTGGAAAAAATGTCTTTAGATAAAAATAACAGGTCCATTCATGTTGACATCTCTTGCAAAGCTATACATATATATATATATATTAATGATATTAATAAATGGAAACTATATTTATAAAACCATATTTATTCTATTATATATATTTCAAGGATTCCAAAATTTTGGTACGTTCTCATCAGATAAAATACAAATGTTGTTTTATAAATAGTGACATCCCCAGGAATGATACCTTAACGATTCAAGTCTTTTCCGGGATAGTGAAAGGAAAAATACATATTTCAAATTATTTTGATGAATACGCAGATGATAATTTACCACAAATATCACAGTGATATGGTTTTTCTCCAGTATATATATATGTTTCTATGTAGTTAATGTTGCAATGAAAGAGAATAATTTCTCCCCAATATCACAGTGGTATGTCTTCTCACTCATATGAATGTATTTGTGTTTAATTAATTCACCATTTTGAGATAATGAGATATGAATTTGTTATGGCTTCTCACCTGTATGGGTATATTTGTGTGTAGTTAAACTACTTGAAACTACAGATATCAGTGATATGGTTTCTTACACCTATGTATACATCTGTGATATGGTTTCTTACACCTATGTATACATCTGTGTTTAGATAAATGACTACTTTCAAAGAATGATTTACCATAGATATCGCAGTGGTATGGCTTGTCTCCTGTATGTGTATGTTTGTGTGAAGTTAAGTTAGTACTTACAGAGAATGTTTTACCACATATATCACAGTGATATGGCTTGTCTTCTGTATGTATACGTTTGTGGCTAGTTAAGGTACTATTTATAGAGAATGATTTGCCACAGATCTCACAGTGATATGGCTTGTCTCCTGTATGCATACGTTTGTGTTTAGTTAATTGACTACTTAGAGTGAATGATTTACCACAGATATCACAGTGGTATGGCATGTCTCCTGTATGTATACGTTTGTGGTTTCTTAACGTACTGCTACGAGAAAATGATTTACCACAGATATCACAGTGGTATGGCTTGTCTCCTGTATGTATACGTTTGTGGGAAGCTAAGTGACCACTTTGAGAGAATGATTTACCACAGACATCGCAGTGATATGATTTCTCTCCTGTATGTGTACGTTTGGGGGAAGCTAAGTGACCACTTTGAGAGAATGATTTACCACAGATATCACAGTGATATGGCTTGTCACCTGTATGGGTACGTTTGTTTCTAGTTAAGGAACTACTATCAGAGAATGATTTACCACAGATATCACAGTGATATGGCTTGTCTCCTGTATGTGTACGTTTGTGTGTAATTAAGGTACTACTTTCAGAGAATGATTTACCACAGATATCACAGTGATGTGGCCTCTCTCCTGTGTGTATACGTTTGTGTTTAGTTAACGTACTACCATCAGAGGATGATTTACCACAGATATCACAATATCACAATGAATTTAGAGGAATTAGGGTTTAAGTTTGTTTTTATGTAATATAATATGTGTACGTAAATAGTATGTTTAAAATGAGCGTGGAAGGAAAGAAGAAAAAAGAATGTTTAAGGAAGAAAATATCTAACATCAAGAAGTATATATGTTTACAAACTATTTTCTAATGGTAATAATATAATATATTAAAAGAAATTAGTTAGGGTTTAAGTTTGTTTTTATGTATTGTAATATGTAAGAGTCAAATTAGGTTTAAAACGAGCATGAAATGATAGAAGAGATAAGAAAAAATTCAAGGAAGAAAAAACTCTAACCTCAAAAGTATATATGTTTACGAAGGACTTCTAATGGTAATATTATAATGTATTAAAAAAATAAGTTTTTATGGCCAATGATATGAGGAAAGATGGAAGAATGGATAATGTTGTGGTGAGTAATAATATGAATTGAGAAGTAGTTGGGAAGAAAAAGTACAGATTAGAGGTTAGAAATTAAAAAGAGAAAAGGAAGAAAGGAAAATGATAAAGAGGAATGATATAGAATGGGTAAATTGTATTATATAATATATAATACTGAAATAAGGTAGAAAGATGGGTATATTTGTAAAAAATATATAAGCCTTTGAGAAAGGATTTTAAACTAGTAAGGTATTGAGATATTAGCTGTATCATCATCATCATCATCATCACCGTTTTACGTCCGTTCTTCCACGCTACCATGGGTTAGACGGGTTGTCCTGTTGTGAGCAGTGTCTGGTAGGCTGACCATGCCTTCCTCATACAGGAACTGATTTGGCTTGATTTCTACAGCTGGATGCCCTTCCTAACACCAACCTCATTTACAGTGAGTGCTGGGTGCTTTTTCGTGGCGCCTACACGTCCACTTTACAGTGTGGGCTGGGTGCTTTTTTGCCGTGGCACCTCCACGACCACCTTGCGGTGGGGGGTGTGGGGGAATATTGTCTATATGCTTCAGCTTGTACCCATGGGAGGTCGGGTACTCTGTATTACTGCGTGGCGCCAGAAGTCACGGTCGTGTATCATTGTCTTTGAGAGGTGCAATTGGGTAAGGTCGGTGTATACTTTATGGAATGTTCTATGGAATTTATGCAAGCAGAGAGAAAATAAATCTGTGCGTCTATTTGTTATAGAATTGAAATTAGATATAATGGTAAATTTCTCGGCTAGGCAGAGATTACATGTTCTGGATAGGGAAGAATTCAGGCAAGGAAAGGCGGTACGAACCTTCCTCCAAGAGATGTTATAGTTACTATTTATTGTGCTACAATAAAACTCACCTCCTACTTATATATATATATATATATATATATATATATATATATATATATATATATATATATATATATATATATATATATATATATATATATATATATATATATATATATATATATACATATATATATACATATTTATATACATATATATACATATATATATATATATATACACATATATATATACATATATATATACATATATACAAATATATATATATATGCACATGTATATATATATATATATATATATATATATATATATGCACATGTAAATATATATATATATACATATGCACATGTAAATATATATATATATATACATATGTATATATACATATATACAAATATATATATATGTACATATATATATATATATATGTACATATATATATATACATATATATATACATATATATATATATATTACCCACTCTGCTACCCTAAGTATTGAGTACTTTGGTGCGTTATGGT